>CAHIKZ030000946.1:105000-225000 GCA_903632075.3 Acanthosepion pharaonis
AATCGATACATCGACTCGTTTTCTACTCTGTGGCTTTATCTGGAATTGGCACTAAGCGTTTTGTTCGAGGACTGTGAAAAGTCGATGATCGAAGTGAACTGTGACTGATCAACCCAGCTTCTATGATAGATAATAATTACAATTAACAGCGCTAGGATATTGTCTTGATCTTTTGAGAAATAATTGTTTTATTTTACTTTAGATATTTCATTAAGATTCGGTCAAAGAGTAGTATGAACATTTCATTTTCATATTAAAATGTTTTATTGAGCTGTATGGGGCTAATTTAGGTGTGTATTTGTTATAATGTGAAAAGCTTGGATGTCAACATCATGTAAAAGACAGGATTTAAAATACAGATTTTTTTCTAGTTGATTCAATGGATTCTTTGCATGACTTTGATTTGAACTGGTTGATCAACCTCCATATTTTCCTGATTTGGCCCCATCTAACCATCACTTGTTCTCTAAAACGAACAAACACTTGGCTAGTAATTAGTATCGCAGTGATGATGCCATACCTGCTGTTCGTGACTTTTTAAAATAACAAAATGAAACGTCATTACTAATTGAATCCAAGCACTACAGCACCAATGAAAGAAACATATAGACCCATCGGTACCATGTTGAAAATTAAACCTCATTTGGTCACATTCCATGAGAGTATACTGGTGATATAATGTACTTTTCTATCGACAATAGGCCAAAGGATACTAACGAATATCGGTGGTTGTTTTTCTATTACAATGGTCGTAATTATATGAAAATAATTATAGTGAGTAAATAATATTATTTTGGATTTGAACTATGTAGAATATGTACACTAAATTAAAATTACGACCAACGCTAATGAGCGGAGAAGGTGGAGTAAATTAAATTTGTATATTTTAGAATGTGAAAAGTTTGAATATCAACATCATATAAAAGATAAAATGGATAATACTTATTTTTAAGGTTTATTTTATTCTATAAAAAAACGGTACAGCGCAGGCATCCAGTCTTAATATATATATATATATATATATATATATATATATATATATATATATATATATATATATATATATTTAAATTCCTCTAATAATTCATCGCACTGAGGTCTTGAGAACGTCCATATATATATGTATTCATAGAAACAATTGTCATTTTTCTAGCTTTCCTTTTTCATATTACTTTCTTTTCGGATTTTCTATTTCTCTAAGCATTCTGATTTATCTCATATTATCCGTCATCTGTTGTAACATAACCAACATTAAAATCTTCACACCGTAAGCCGTTGCTCCTTCTTTCGATTATAAAAATTGGATTCATGCAACTCACAGTCTTTTGTTCTAGACCTTTCTTATACGTCATATTTTTAGTTTTTGAAATATATATTTGCCTATTACTAGAGTACTGTCTGACAATCAATCTGAAGAAAAACGACGTTATAAGCCAAAGATATGAACAGAATCCCGTCATCAAAGTCAATAACTACGTCATGGAAGTGATCCATGAATTTACATACCTCGGGTCCATCGTTTTAGATACCCTCTCGCTAATCACTGACGCCAACAGAAAGAACAGACGAGCTGCCATCACTTTCGCCCGGCTAATCTCGACAAAATGATCTCCACGAACGACCCAATTGCAGTTTATAGGGCATGCGTCGTCATCGTGTTGCACTACGCTGGTAAGACTTTACACCAGGCAAGAGCAACGCCACAGCGCCTTTCATTTTCGCTGAGATGCATATGCTCATCTATTGGTTCGACCGGGTCACGAATGAATTAGTTCTCACCCCCGCCAGTTACCCAGCCTTTAAGTTCTTCTCAAACAGCAGCGGCTGCGCTTGCTTGGACATGGACAGCGTATGCTAGATGTGAGCATACCGAATGTCCTTCTCTCAGGAAAACTCGCCATCGGCAAGAGGGCACGAGGACGACCTTATCTTCGCTTTAAAGACATCTACAAAAGGGACATGAATACGATGGACATTGATATCTAGAGCTAGAGGAAGGTCACTAACGACCACTCACGTTAGAGAAGCGATTTACACCAAGGGCTGTAGTGAGGAGACGAGGAACGGCAACTTGCCACTGGCGATAAGCTTACTCGACGGAGAGAAAACACCACGGCAACATGCATTCGTTGCAATCAAGACTGTCACTACCATGTGGACCTGTACAGCCTTAACAGTTGATGCTCCACCACCAGGAGCTGAGGTATAAATTTTGGAACGCAGATTCATGGTCTCTCGAGACCGACGGATGTATCATATTTGTCGAAAATTTTCTTCGACTCAAGCGTAATCAAAGTTGGTTCGACATTTGGGTAACACGCCTAATCTCGCGTCCCAAATTGAAACGGGGATCAAATAATCGAGAGAAGAGCGTGCAAAACGATTCGTAATATCCTTCACAAAAAATAAAGTTATGGAAAAGTAAGAGAAGGCAGACCTTAAATAAGAAAGAGCAGATCTGTGGATCCCACGAAGACTACAAAATCAGTGACTTGTAGCAGTTTCGCTTTGATAAGCCGAATCTGTCATACACCCAGTCTCCACCTCCGAAGGCCGCTCCATAAACGGAGGAAATTTCACTTATTATTACAGACATTCCAATGCGCTTTCATATTATTCTGTCACATTTTCCGTAATCTGTTCCATAAGCCATAGATAGTTATACATTACATAATATACTCACAACCATAGTTTCTGGCTTTGTGCAATTGTTTGTCCTTTCTTCCTATTATATTTGTATGACTATCATAAATATTGTAGATGTCAAGAAATTTTGCAAAATTTACTAACATTGATAGTACTAATAATATTAATTAAAAAGGAAATAGCATTGTCTATAAAAAAAAACAGGATTTGAGTCATGCTATCAAAGTGAATTATAAAGAATACATACAGAAATAAATCCCAAAGGGTTCTTCAACAGAATCCGACGAGTGAATATCAATTGAAAAATAGGAAAAAGAAAGCTCTGTTTATCTATTTGAAGTCCTTTGGGGGAGATAATGGCCGGGAAAGATGGCTTCATGCCCAGATAAATCAAATGGGAGTAAAATTAACATCTACAAAAAAATAAGGAACTTGAATATTTAAAATCTCAGGAAAGGTGAACTCTTTCGCAAAATAATGGAAAGTGAATTATATTGAAACCCATAAAATAAGAAAAAATATTTTATGAGAAGTTTGTGTCATTTGATTGAAGTTTATATAAGGAACACATCATGGATACGTATGTACACACATACGCGCACGCACGCACGCACGCGCATACACACAACCCCCCATATATATATATATATGTATTTGTGCATATTGTTATTTCCATGAGAAAACGCCAATGTAGAGATGTTGCCATTCAGTAAATATGTAACATACGTTTAAATATAATGTAAGAAAATCAAGCAGTGATAAGGACTACATGTATTAAGTTTTTTTTTTCTTCCATGTGACGATTCACTTCAGGACGTGAGTTATAATGGCTCTCCACAATGTCCTCTCCTCTCTAGGCCTAAGTGAATGTTTTCTTTTTTCTTTTGAATCCCTGTCTTGTCCACGATTTAAACAAATTCGTCCGGTAGATTATTCGCCGTTTTCCTCTATTCTGCTTCCTTTCAGTCTGTTTTATGAATGTCATTTTTAAAAAAAAAATATTTCCTCCTCATTATGTACCCTTCACACTTCCACTGTCCCCTTCTTATATTAAGTGATTTTTGTTTCCATTGTCTTTAAAACTTCGCAAATGCTCACTTTTTCTGTCCATGGTATTTTCAGGAATCTTCTGTAGAACCTCATTAACATTGCAGCATATATATCCTTCACCTATAAGCATATTTTGTAGCATTCTTTGGTATATAGGAGGAAAAAGTTTACATAATAATTAAGTAAATGTTTCGTTTTTGTTAATACTTTGTTTAGCTTTCGGAAAATATTATTTCACTATCCCATCACGCCTCGAAATTTCAGTGTCACATCTTCCATCCTCTGTCAAAACCTTTCTTTGTTATTTAAAATGCTGTCCTTGCTTGACTTCAGTATCTCCAATGTATAAGTCAAAAGATGGGTTCTTATTTTTCTGACTTTCATAGATTCTCATCTTTAGTAAATTCTTCGCGCTTTCCCTTACTGCTTTCGCTATACATTCTTGTCTTAAAACCCTTTTACTTTTTGTATATTTACATAATTCGTCAATGTTCAGAGACTTTTCTCTATAAGCTCTACATTATTCAATGTACATGTCATTTCCAAAAGTTCTCTGGGTCACAATTTATCAAACATGTTGGGATAAGATATTTCGTCCACTGGGGTAGATTGTTCTAATTTCATGTGCTATGCCTTTTCCGGGTATCCTAGTGAAACGAATTAGTATGAATTCCACAAATAAAAAATATTGTATAAACACAGTAATTTTTTACAAATAAGCTCTTAAATATAGTGGCTACAAACACCCTAACATCAATTATTTTGTACACCCTAACAACCCCGATTAACTAAATGGTTAGTAATAAGCTAGGACAAAAATTCTTAGCTTTAAACGAAAAACATTTTCTTACTAACAGCACAGTTATCAAGATCTTTAATAAAACCACCCTAAAATTAAGTTATATCTGTACTGAAAATCTAGAAAGAATTATAAAAAAAAACATAGTAATAAAATCCTGAAACAACATGCATGACAAAATCACATAAATAAAGATCCTAAATTAAAATTGAACAAAAATAATAAAAAATTATATAATTGTAAAAATCTTGAAAATTTTCCTCTGAATAATAAATGCCGCACAGAATCTGTGGTATACAAATGCACAATCGCATCCATTGATAATCCAAATATTGAAAATATATATATTGGATCGAGAAAAATGAATTTAAAACAAGGTGGAGATTACACCAAAGCTTCTTCAATAATATTAGAAACAGAAATCAAACATCCCTATCTTAATATTTTTGGCATTTAAAAGGAACAAATAAAACACCAGCAGTAAAATAAAAAATAATAGATAGAATAAAAGCTTGTAGGACTTGGGATCAACCATGCCTTTTATGCCTACGTGAAAAACTACACATTATCAAGTTTCTAAAAAAGGAAAAAAAAATAAATCAAAGAAATTAAATAACGGTTTTTTTTACAGACACCGCCAAATATACACCTTAAATAATTAGCATTTTATAAATGTATAAAATAAGCCAAAAAAACAAAACAAAAAACAACAATATCATATAAAAATTACGAAATACTATATAAAATCCATTAACAAATTCAATTAAAACAGTAAGTTTAAAAATACAACCCAATCATAATCTTAGCGCCCCGTTAAGAAATCATCAACAAAAAATTTAATAAATAAACACCAAAAAAGACCATAACTACAGCATCAATCAGTTAATGTTTTAGAAGATTGTAAAAAAAACAAAAAAAAAACAACGGAGACTGATAAAATTAGCCATTGTTTCCAGTAAAAAAAACAACATTACACGACTCCAAAAACTTGACACATAACAAAGACCCCTATTTTAAACAAAGCAAAGAACCCTTGATAGTGAAAAATTAACCCCAGATTAGACCTCCATTTCGAAACTATAAAGGAGTAAATGATTTAGTTGCTTAGTTATTCCAAACATCGCTTGACGATAAATACTCATCCAAGAGTTAAGGTTTAATATTGAAATTAAACTTGAATACCGATGACCAGTTTCGAAGCATAATAATTTTTGTGTCACGATGGAAATATATATTTAAAAAAAATAATTATATATATATGTGACGTCATCCCCCGGCCGCAGCGCCGACTGTGACGTTCTATCCTGATCTACCACGGCGCCAGTTGTGACGTCCCCAAACAGCACCAATTGTGACGTCCTCGCCGCGGCGCCAGCTGTTCGCTCCTCGCTGCTCCGTTCGGGTGTCGCTGCTCCAAACGTGACGTCCGCCTGTCGCGTCAGTCGTGTTGTCTCGTCCTGTGACGACCAACTGGCTTGGTATCGGTCGCGGCACCCAAATGTGACGTTCTAACCTTTTGGTGATTCGGGTGGGAATCTGGTTAGATTTGATATCAGCCTCGTCGTTCCCAACTCGCTTCCAACGCCTGGTTACCAAGGTAACTGCATTGATCTCCAGTCTGCTTACCCACGTTGTGAATTGATCTTAGACAGACGAGATCAAACAGAGGCTGGGGCCGTAATGCAAACTGAGTTCAACGGGGGTGATACTACACAAATATGCATGAAATAAAATAAAATAAAATGAAAACTCAAAAAGTTCAAAGTATCAAAGAAAAAGGTAACAAACTTTATGTCTAGTTGTTCGATACATAGGACTGCATCTATCTCCCGACCCGTTCTGTGGATTGTGACACGTCGTTTTCCGTTAGGCAAGTTTTTAACGCTTCAAGTTGTTTGCTCTCTAAGAAATTGGCGTTTCGGTGTGTCTTTGGACGAAATTCGAAAAAAAACTTATTTCGGTGGTCTGGTTCTAAGTCGCTCTTCAAAATAATTGTTCTTGGGTTGAAGAGGAGTCCGGAATTTTGCGTGAATCTTGGCCAGCTAAACTCACTGGAACTGCTGGAACTCAACTCTGGAAACTCAACTCTCCGCTGGGGCCCGAACTCTGATTTCTGCCTGTTGGGGCCTCGCTTTTATTGACGCCGACCAAAACCGGGGTGGGTCTGTCGGCGTCGGGGGGTTCCTCGATAATTCTAAATACATATCCACCTCTTTTATTTCTGGTTAGGGATTTTCAACTCTTTTCCATTTTTGGGAACCTTTCCTTACTCCCACTTTCTCACCATACTTCAGAGGGCGTGAACTGCCCTCCCCACTTCTTCGTAGCAGCTTCTCATACTTATACTCTGGATGAGGCGTCGACAGCCTCCTTCGTTCGTCACGTGATCACCACTTGACCAATGATGTCTTAGTCGGGCGTGAACAATCCGCGGCTTTGTTTCGGGGAAAAAATATCTTGCTTAACTAAAAAAAATTTTCTCCTCTCTTTCCCTTTTCTTCCGCTTTAATCGCCGTTATCATTTTTCTAGCCGCAAACCGACAATATGACAACTCTTGTTCTACACGCGTTTTTTGTCAGGTATTTTATCGCTAATTATCAAAATTGGTGGTCTTTTTAACACGGCCTCAAAAAAGAAATATCTCTAAAGTTTCAGTCAGTCTGTCGCCTCCAAGGAAGAAGAAAAAAAACTTCTGGGTCCCCATTCATTTTCCTTCGGTACATATTTCTGATGACATTATTTTATTATCGCAGGCCAATGTTGTTTCGTCGAAAAAAATCGGTCAGCGGACACGGCTTGTGTGGCTTTTAATTTTTCATATCTACCCAAAGTCCTGTAGTTACACCTGTGTTTTGTCAATTATCAAAATTAACGTTTTCAATTGAATTTTCCGTTGGCCAGTCGACCAGCCGTTTTGTTTACGTACTCCTAGATAACACAGCCGTTATCAAAATACATCTGATTCTTTCTTTCTTTCCCTTTTCTTTTTACTCAGAATTTCCCTGTCGTTGTAATGACACCGTTTTCGCCATTTGTTACTTATCAATATTTTCATTGTCTCTTAGCCGTGTGTGTGTCTGCTTATCACCCACGATTCGTCTCGCCTTTCTTTCTGCCTTCTTTTCTTTCTTTTCCTTTCTCTGCCTCGTAAATGGTGCCACATATATATAGATATATATATGCAGATTGACATTAAGTTCATTTTTTAAAATAAAAAATATTTAAAACAAATACGACTACATCTAAATTTATAATCTCATTTAATAAGAAACGAAGTTGCAGCAAGTTTTTATTATCTTGTTTATATATACAGGGTGTATGAAAAAATAATTTTACAAAATTAGGGGCCGGTTCCTCACACTGATATAAGGCCAAAATCCGTATAATCTTGTGTCCACAAATCATTCGTTTTTGAATTTTTAATTTTAAAAAAAAATACGTTAAATGGTTCTGTGTTGCCATGTAGATAAGGTTATATTCCTCATTCGTGTACATTTGTGGCTAGTCTTCAAAAGTTCTACGTGTATTGTAGAGAGTTTACTGAGATGTCTTTCGTTTAAGAATGACAGGATTTTCGTATCGTGATCAGGTAGATTTTTTTAACACACCGATGCGCGAATGTTAATGGACACGATGTTGCCCGGCTGTATCAGATTGGGTTTTCAGACCAAAGGCAACCAAGTCATCCCAACTTTGCTGCTCTTTATTGCCACTTTGCTGAGACAGCATCCTTGCCACCCAAAACTATGGATCGACCAATTCCGTGATCCGCTCGTACGTCTAATCACGTAAAAAAAACATTCTACAGGCTGTCGGAGACGGCCAAGAAATCAGCACACACCAAGTAGCTCTAGTATGTCGGACATCTCAAAGAGGCGTATGCAGCGTACTTCAGGACTAGCCCCTTTCTCAGTATCAACGGTGCAGATTCGATCGCCATCTTATTACTCATCGCGGAAAAACATTTGACGGTGGTTTATTGCACAAAGTGCGGTTCCGTTGTTTGTCTCTTCAGTTTTGTTAACGGATGAGGCAACATTTGGAAGAGATGCTATAACAATTTACACAACATTTGTAGGCAAATCGGAATCCCCATTATTATATATATATATATATATATATATATATATTTGGTATAACTTACAGATAATTTGAAGAATGACAGAAGTTTTGTCCAATATATCAATAAGCCGGTTTTTCAACGTAAAAAGAATTGTATTTGTTATAAATGAGATGTCAGTGATATTTCAATTTTTGAATAATTTAAACGACAATTTATCCATCGCAAACATTCTCACTCGACACAGATATATATATATATATATATATATATATATATATATATATATATATATATATATATATATATATATATATATAATATACATGGTTGAACACACAAAATGATTTAAAGTATGGTAAAAGTTTTGGTCAATATATTAGTAGGTGGGTCTTCCCACATAAAAAAAATAATTAATATATTTTCATCTATATCAGATATGCGGGAATATTTGAATTGAATTGATCTCATACTTATTTTTCTAATTATGCAATCGTTTCATTGCTATACCTTCTGATTTCTATATTGTAATTTTATTCTTTTTCCCTGACAAGGACCCTCATAAACTGACTAATTATGTGATTCAACAAGAAACGCGGTAAACTTTAATGTTCAATATTGATGGTGGATATTTAATCTAATTCAAATCAATAATCGAATTTCGCCTTGATCTACGTATTTAATGCGTATTTCCCACTCAACCATTTGCCCCATCTATGAATGTATCTCACACAAGATTTTTTTCCTTAAAGATGTTGCCCACCAAATGCTACCTCGACCGTCTGCTCAAAAAATTTAACGCTTACTCGAATGAAAACGCACACATCATTGATTCGACCCATTCAAAAGAGGCTTTAATGCAAACTGTGTAAGGAGTAATTGTATAATTAATATCAGGAAGATGAAACTGAGTTTTCTGGGACATGTAATGAGAAAGGATGGCCTGGAGAATCTGGTACTCACAGGTCTAATAGAGGGAAAGAGATACAAGAGAAAGCAGGGCGTGTAGTAACTGGCGCGCTTGAGGTAGTGGATGACACAGCATGGTCTGAGGGAAGTGGCAGATTGGTGCAAATTATTGAGAGCTACAAGGGATAGAGAGAAATGAAGAGGCATGATGGCCTACGTCCTTAAGGCACATGGCTCATAAAAAGAAGGAAAACTATGTACACAGCCCATGCCTGAATCTTACTTCTGCCTGATTTCTTTTTAGACATCGGCAAATATTATAATTACAGTATTTACAGAGGAGAAAAGAAAAAAGGAAAAGATCTTTGTTTCTAAAGGTTAAAGAAAAAAGGGAAAAATACGTACTATTACAAGTTTACTATTTCATCATAAATTCCAATTTTTAAAAAAAATATTTATTTCTTTTGCAATCTTTACTCATAAATAATATAATAGACATCTTATGAAAACTGGAATTGTCCTTTATTCCACCATCATCTATATATTACTTTCCGAAAGTTAAATGGCAGTTTTGTAAAAACAATAAAACAAAAGTTATTTTTATCGAACATATAATCAGGATTATTAACAATGAAAAAAATCTTCTATGAAATTAATTATTTTATTCTTTATTGAGAGAATCATTTATTCTTGATAAAAACAATTCTGAGAGTTCTGGACTAATCTCTTCTGTATTTTTAATGGCGATGCCATTAAGAATGTATTCTAGAGCTCTGATTAAATGGAAAATGTGAGGTGCTATGACGGTTGAGTTCGAAAGATGAAATACAATCTCCCGACATATCGATTTTGTCTTCTCCTGAGTGTATTTTACAATATATCGGTTCACCTTTTTCTCTGGAAAAGAGTATGAGCTTTTTACATAAAACATCACACTCTTTCTTAACAATAAATATCGGTGATTTGTCTGCCTTATATAGAACTATTTCGAAGAAGATTCTGATTTAAATGTTGTCATAGATTTATCATCCGGAATCAGACACATTTTCAAGGAAACAGAGAATGTGTTATATATTAAAGTTTAGTATTGGTAGTAATTGTGATTTTATTCATTGCATTTAGTCTAGTCTTCTATTTTATTTGCTTCGTTAATTCAGAATTCGAGCGATCATGACTCTCCACAACTTCCTGTCATTCTTATTTCATAGTAACGTTTCTATTATTAGTATACATATCACTTCGTATTAAGCCATCAATTTACACAGGCTACTTTGGTAGGTCACTCTGCAAGTATTCCTCCTCTTAACCTGAAGATGACATATGAGTGACAAATACTCCAAGCTCCCTTTCCTCATTATCTCCGTCAATATATTTCTCCGCGTTCTTTGGTAGAACCAAAACAAATCTATTTCCTGAAGTCTCCTCTTCATCTGAAAAAATGTCCTGTATTCACCGCCATATAGGAGGATTAATATTACATAGGATTTCAATTGACTATTTTTCTAATAAATAAAATTGAATTTTTAATATTTTTTTACCTTTTGAAATGCATCGTGCTGTAAAATTATCGGCATATATTTATAAATGGGCAAACTTTTAAGTTTCATACATAAATTAATTTTAAAAAATGTGTTCATT
Organism: Acanthosepion pharaonis; assembly: GCA_903632075.3. NCBI lineage: Eukaryota > Metazoa > Mollusca > Cephalopoda > Sepiida > Sepiidae > Acanthosepion > Acanthosepion pharaonis. The sequence goes on from CAHIKZ030000946.1 coordinate 116,104, forward strand.
TTATTACTAGCGAGAAACAGAAAGAAATCAAAATCAGAACAAATTACCCATATGTGTTGTTGGAAATTCATTGTATTCCTTAAATAGATTATACAAGTATCTGATATCCAAAATTTCAGAAGAATCACCAACATGTAAGAAATCCTCATCGGAAGAAGAATAAACAGTTAAATTTGAAGGCAAATATGGCTGCGGATCAGAGGAATAAACAGACATGAGAAATAAGATAGAATAGCGACTGATTGTCCGTGTCACATTGTAATATTGTTGTAATTCTCGATTCGGGTATCTTTAAAGAACATGGAAGATGAGAAAATAAAGTTAAAACATTCATTTATCGAAGTAGACGGAGCTAGTTATGTGTCTTTTTCATTCGCTCGTGAAAATAATTAGCGAATTTTCAAGGAACGATTTACGTGTAAATGCAATTTATTCCAACAGTATTTATTTGGGAATTTTGCATTTTAATGAGCACGAGGGCAGAAACTTTAACTTTCTGAAGCCTCTTTTCAGTAACTTACTCTCTCTCTCTCTTTTTCATTGAAAAGCAGTCGATAAAATATCAATTTTATGTGCAATAAAGTAAAACCGTACGTGTTGTACTGTTTAGCGCCACTAGAAGATATCTCGCTCCCGAAGAAAAGATATCGAAATCGATTTTTGTAGCTCTAGGTAAGGTTTATCCTTTCCCTATCTATTCCATCCATTTACAAAAAAAAAAAAATCACAGGATAGATATTTAACTGTTTCACTCTGCCGCGCTTGCCATCAATATCTCCCTTTCTCACAGCGGAGTCTTCAAAAGCCTCTCACTGCGCTATCGCTATTTTCCATGGGGAGAGTTCAGATGAGCTACACTCCTTAATTCCACCAGTGCCGAGCCTTCACAGCTAACACCTGTAATGCCGCGAATATTTTAGCGAACCATCGTCATTCGCTTCGTATTCCCTTGGTAAGATTAAGTTCCACACAAACAGCTTCTTCACACGGACCACTGCCTTGTGGAACTGAACCCGAAGATGAAGCTTTCCCGATCATTACAACCTTAACCCATTCATTTCTAGGATTAACCGTCATCTTCTACAAATATCCACATAAGCTGTGCCTTTTACACTGTAACACTCTACATCTAGTGGACATCGGGCTAGCTCAGGGTGGACACCACTGTAGAAATGTCTTGTTAGGCTTAAAGTTTGTAAAGATTTAAACGACAAATGTTTCGTTTTAAAACATAGTCATTATTATTGACAACGTATATTGGGGAATAATATTAATTACAGCCGATGTTTATACAATGAAACATTAAGATCAAAATCATGCTTATAATTAGATGCTACGTCAGGGAATAATTAGCTAACGATGAATATAGATTAAATATTGAAATAATATAACATCCAGTTCGTTCCTAACTGCCTACACTTGTAGACGTAACCTTAAGTTCGATGTTAATATTTTCCTCTTCTGTATATTTCTCATGTGGAATTCTCTTCCGGTTTCTTACTTCCTGTCAATGACAATCATAAAATATTAAATGTAATGTTAATCTTCTTCTGTGTCCTTTAGATCCTTTCTCTTAATTTAACCTTTGTTTCTTTCTGTTGTATAGGAATAAAGTGTCGTTGCCGACAGTGTAGTTTTAACGCAGATCACCAGTGAATAAACACTGACGATTCCATTGTTAAATAAGTACACCACGTGATCGTAAAGGAACGTATAAATTGGAATAAGCGATCTCTATACTATCCACCATACTATTTCTCTATACTGATCATTATACGAATTACTATTCGGCGATTACTATATGAACACGTATTATTAGTGCAAATATTAGTTGAAGTCGTTACTACTACCGGTATAGGGCCGGCTTAGATGTGGCACAAGGCCGAAAGTAGGGGGCATCCAGCGAGGATCGAACTCACTACTCAGTCGTAACTGATCTTGCAAGACAAGCTTTCTAACCATTACACCACGTCGAGGTGCCCATACTACAACTGATATCTGCATTTACAAAGTCTCCTCTACAACGATCATTCCGGAAGTGAAAACGAGTATCCGTTGACCTAACGGAAGTTACAACGAGTTTGCGTTCTAACATCTCAAAACTTTCACATTCATTAACACCTTTCAAACCGGTGGATATTGCCTTGCTTGAGTTAAAACGTTTTTTTAAAAAAATGGTATTTGAGATCATCTGTACGTTTATGCGTTCTTGTGTGTGTTTCTCTCTGCATATATTAAAATAGGATATGTGTGTATGCTTATGTGGATTACAGAAACTTTATTACTGACTCTGAGAACATCAGTGGCGTGTGTAGTGGACTTCTGCTTTTATGTGGCATGTCCCTTCTGGCCGTAGGCGATCATGTCTCTCAACCTCCTTGTAGTTCTCAATATGTATTTTCTTTTTGCTAATTCTCCCAAACATTGTTCTGTTATTTACTTTCTTATTTCCGCTAGATATGTCACGGGTTGCTTTCCTTGTCTCGCTTTCCTTTCCTTGTCTCGCTTTCCTTTTATCCACCCTATGAAAATCAGATTTTCCAAGATCTCCTTTCTCATTATGTGTCTCAGAAATTTCAGCTGCCTCTTTCTGATGCTAAGTATAAGCGTCCTCTTTGTTTGCATCCTCTTCAAACCTCAACGTTGCTCACATGTTCGGTCCATGGTATCCTTAACATCCATCTGTAGAACCTACGTTGCCTCGTGTTTTTTCTTTATCTTTCAGAAAACCGTCCAATGCACAATACAGGGAGATTTGAATGTTGATAGAAGTGACTAAATGGTTATAAGAGTTCGCTGGAACAGTGCCTTTTACCAGACATAGACCAGAAAAGAGTAAAGCTCTAAAGTTCTCATTGAATCAAATTTACGGCTCCAAACTAACATTCCACGTCAATGTTCTTTAGTTTAAGTCACAATTTTCTCGCCTGACGCTGTCATCGTGCAAACAAATTGTTTGCCTCTGTCCCTATGTAATTATCATTAGTCAGTAAGCTTGTCATCACATATGTGAGGAGCGGAAAGCGGGGTGCGTCAAGTGGGTGCATAGAAATTGCCTAATTATTGATCGGAATCGACAGTTCTTGCGATGGTGTTTGAAGGGTGTTGTGAGTTGGGGACTAGGTTACCAAATATGGTTTGGGAGCTTTGAAGATGGACGATTTTACAAGACGATTATTGCATGAATACTTTATCCTTACTCGGTAGGGACTTGTGATAGTAGACAGGAGTTATGTAAATTAAAATTCTTCTTCCCATTGTTCTTTCAAAAGGAACAATTAGCAAGAATTTAAACAACCTCATATATATATATATATATATATATATATATATATATATATATATATATATATATATAATATTGAAGGAACATTGAGAGTCAGCACTCAGAGGCGACAGGCTGTTTCCATGCTAGACGCAATCTGAGCGGTGACTTCAATGTTCACTTTTATATTTATATTTAATAAGCACTATTTCTGATATTGAACACTTTCTCCCATACATATAGCACATCTTAAAACTATGTTTCTTCATATATATATATATATATATATATATATATATATATATATATATATATATATATAGATATAGAGAGAGAGAGAGAGAGAGAGAGAGAGAGAGAGAGAGAGAGAAATAAATAGATAGATATTCGATGAAAAATTTTCAGTTGAATCTTTTCATATTCACAGATAAGCCTTTTGGTGATGTTATTGAAGGACAAGTGAAAATCAGGTTGTTGATACATGAAAAAAATATGTATCAACACGATTTTCCCAATAGCCAAGAAAATTAAGATCAACGACAAAGTACACAAACTCCACAAGCAACAGGCTTTAATTAACGTTAAGGATCATAAGGGCAATTTCCCCCCAAAATTCGCAATTCCGGTTGCTTAACCCCTCTAAGAATAATATAGGCAAAATCAGCAAAGCTCTACATGAACGAGCCTGTAATTAAACCAGGAATGCAAAAGACGTCAACCAGTGGAGAAATAGCAAATACACAATAAAATTGGTTCGCTAATATTAAAAATAAAGCGAGTGTATTTTTCCGCAATTTGACATATCCAACTTTTACCCGTCAATCAGTGAAGAAGCATTAATGACAGCTATAAACACGGCTAAGAATGATTGCACCGTAACTGACAAGAATATCAGCATAATCCTTATGGTTCCTTATGGACCAAAAAGACAATCCCATATTCTCTATAGCGATGGGTGTGTTCGACTCTGTGGAAGCTTTTGAGCTAGTCAGCATTCTACTTATATGGAGGCTCAGATATATTGTCCATAGTGAGAATATCTTACTCTACATGGACGATGGAGTGATCCTTCTACGTAACTCTAAGCTACAAAAAATACTAACAGCCTTAGGAATCAACTAATCAAATTGTTCAAGGATCACGGATATAGCGTCTCCACTGTGACCAATGCCAAATTGATCAATTTCCGCAACGCTGCATTTGATCTATCCGCAGGAGTATACATGACTTATAACAAGGATCTTTATAATCATACATATATTAGTAATGAGTCAAACCACCTGCCTTGTGTTGTTAACAAACTCCGCAAATCTGTAAAATAGAGACTCTCCCTTAATTCCAGCAGTAAATACAAACACAAATCTAAATATGTTGATGCATTAAATAAAAGTAAGTACAATGTTGATTCGAAGTACATCCCTAACACTAGTGTGAATACCAAGAGTAAATCTAAATATAGAAAACTAAAAATTATTTGGTTGAATACACCTTTCAACTGTAACGGCATGACCAACATCGGTAGAATCTTTCTTAGATTAGTACACAAAGACTTTAGCCATAATCCCTCACTCAGAAAAAAAACTTCAAGAAGAACAACGTTAAGGTTAGTTACAGTGTCCCTAAAAACCTTGAACAACATTTAGCCCAACATAATATTGTGACCCTTAAAAAATACCTAAATCGCACTAGTAGCAATGATAGCCCTGATGAATAAAAATGCAATTGTCGTAAATATGATATCTTTCCCATGAACGGCAAATGCATGTATAAATGAGTTATATATAAGGCTAGATGCAAGCACAATGGCAAGATTAAATTTTATTTCGGATTTAGCGCTAATAATTGGAAAAAGCGTTCCTACCAGACCTGATGATTGCGTTCAGCATGAAACAGGCTTTTGCCTCTGAGTGTTCACTTCAATATTCACTTTTATATTTACAGACGCTCTATCCGATGTTGAGCACTTTATCTTATAATTATAGTATACCTTAATTATAGTATACTTTAAACTAAATTTCTTCATATATATATATATATATATATATATATATATATATATATATATATATATATATGTGTGTGTGTGTGTGTGTGTGTGTGTGTGTGTGTGTGTGTGTGTGTTCCGAAGTCTATATGTTGTGTACTAAAACCTGCGCTTCAATCTTGTTTTTGATTTCTTTTTGCTGGTTAATATATAAAATTGATACATTGTAAGTTTCAAATAAGATTATTCTGGATAAAAGGCATTTTTAAAGTTTTTTTTTTTTCAGCGAGTGTAAAATTGAAGCAGAATTGGTCGAGCGGATTTTCTTACATCGTTTTAAACAGTTTTATTTTTTCATACTCCCAATACACTAAGATTACTTTTGCGCAATGTCATTGTTTTTGGTGTTTTTTTTTTTTATAGAATAACACTTAGAAAAATGAATTTCGATATATTTTTCTTAAAACTAAATATGACAAAGCTACCAGCTTCCGCTCCGTTGAAAACTATAGACTGAATACAGATTTTTTAAAAAATAATAAATATAAAAATATCGTTTTTTCAAAATACAAAATTAAATATTGGTTTTGGTAAATACCTACTTATTGATTCTTCCGGGAGCAGATATTTGATAAGTTTAACTAGGGTTAGTACAATTTTATATTAAGAGAGTGCGGATACTTTTATGCCAGCAAGTAAAAAGAGTTTTATTATCTTATAAAATGAGATTTCATAGTTTTATTCCTGTAAATGAGAAGAGTTTTATTGTCTTATAAAATAGCTTCATCTACCACAAGGAAAGTTGGTTCTCTGTTTCGCGCCAGAAGGTTTTTCTTTCCTGTGTACATCCTTCAAATGTACAAATCAACCATTCGTCTTTGCATGGAATACTGCTGCCATATATGGTCTGGTGCTCTCGCTGGTCATCTCGAGGTCCTCGACAAAATCCAGAGACAGATATGCAACGTACTTGGTTCAGATCTGGCATCCCGTCTGCAATCGCTATCTTACAGACGTGCTGTTGCTTCCCTCTGGCGTTTCTACAAGTACTTTCATGGCAACTGCTCCGACGAGCTACTTTCACTGGTTCCCAAACTCTATGAATTTAAGCGTGCTACTAGCTTGAAATCACGGTCCCACCCTTTCACTGTCGAAACGACTAAATTTAGCCATCTCTTCTACTCCAACAGCTTCTTATCTCGCGCCTCCTGTCAGTGGAACTCCCTTCCTATCACTTTCTTCTCTGATAACTATAATCTTCAAATATGCAAGTGTAATGTCAATGGATATCTTCTGATGCATTGACGTTCATCCCTGTCCTCTTTATCCTTTTCCCAAACACGCCTTTCTAATCTTACTTTGACTCTGTACAACTCCTTGCGTGTTAATGACATTCCCGCCTCGCTAGGAGTGATTTGCTTAAAAAGTAGCTTTAATAAGTGTATTGTCGGAATGAGAAAAACACCTTTGGAATCTATGTAGAATTGTTGAGTTACTCCCACTTACTTTCCTAAACAACGTCACTACAGGACGGCCTTTAAGCCTATAAATAGGAAGTAACATTCTCTGCCATCCTGTTTTTCCTATTTTCTTGTTACACGGTAAGATGTAAGTCGAATGGGGAGAATCCTTCTCCCACCTGGAAACGCACATACGCGTGCAAAGACGCTCGCTAGCACCATTTTCTTCACGTTGTTCAATGTAACATCTTTCACTCGTATACACATTATATATACACAAATACATCCTTTCGACTTTAAATATTTTCTTCATTCATTGTTTTGTAATAAGCAACAGCATTCTATTGTTCATGTATAAATCGAATTTGTTAATACATACTTGCCGTTTGTTGATACACAGTCGGAAGACCAGCCTTGCGGAGTTGTTTAATATTTAGAGATGATGAAAGTTGACTAGAGCACACTATCTTGGTTTCGACCTCTATGGTCTCCTCCGGTGGTTTGTTCAGCAAATCAATTACCCGGAGCTCAACAACTTAAGCACTTTCGAAACCGGAAGTAGTGGGCGGAGAAAAATTTTTCTACATTTAACCGGGTTCAAATAATCCCAAGCTGAATTTCTTAAAATGTCTGCATTTGGTCATGATCTCTGACCTCCCGTTTAGCAATTCATTGCTGTTTTTTTTATGTTGTCAGTTTAACTTTTTGGTATCGCCTACACGTATTCTATATATTATGTTAGTCTTTAAATTTCTTAAAATGCTCCATTTAATGCTTGGACGTTTGCTATGTTTCACCCTAAATTTCCAATAGTAGCTTGCTATTTTCGTGCTGTACTTATGCTCCGGAATTCTAAATAATAAGTTATGTTTGTACCACCTCCTCTTGAACTGGCCCTCAGTAAACCCGATGTATTATTTGTGCTACCATTTTCACTTTCCCCTTCAGCACAATATACAACCCGTTAAGTACGGTACGATTCATTTAAAGGACAGTTGTTTTTTATCCTGCAATTGCATAAGTTCGTCTTCACGCCTTGCACGTCATTGTTTAGCTTTAAATTTCTGCTATTCTTTATTTTTAGGATGTTGCCGATACTGCTTATGACGCTATAACTTCATTTGACCGTATTTCGGTTAATAAGCTGTTGAGCTCGGTGTATTTGACTTGCTGATCAAACAACCTGAGGTGACAATAGAGGTCGAAACCGCGGTAGTGTGCTCTGTCAGCTTTCAAACTTTTTAAATATATATATATATATATATATATATATATATATATATATATGTGTGTGTGTGTGTATATATATATATATATATATATATATATACAGAGAGAGAGAGATTATTAGGAGGATTTGATAATTATAATTAAGTAATACATCGAGTCTAGAAGAAACCTCAACAGAATGCAGAAAGCACTGGACGGCCGTTTCGTCCTATATTTGGGACTCATCAGCAGTGCGCATCCACTACCGAGAATTGAAACCCTACACTTTCGAAACCGGAAGCAGCGCTATATTGAGTCTGATTTGCTACCTCTTCGTCACCGAGGCCCGTTGGAACAGTTAGTATGACGTTTGCATGATAATGTAACTCTCAGGGTTTCAATTTCAGTTTATGTGGATATGTGGGTATGATAACGGTTAATCTTAGATTTGAACATGTTAGTATTGTAGTAATTGTTGAAGCATCCTCTTGGGATTTGGTTTCAAAATGGAGAAGTTGCTGGGAAGAATCTACACGAGTGGAATTTGCCGCTCAGCAAATGAAGATAATGAGGGTGATTCGCTTCAATATGCGGGGCATGGCGTGTTTAACCCTGTAGACTAGAGTCGCTGGAACTAACAAAATTACTTTGAATACATTCTCTAACGGAAATATCAATTGAGCAGCAAGAGGTTTGCGATGTCTCCTTTATTTTTCTTGTTAACCTGTCCGTAAACATCGAATTCCGATCTTTCTTTTTAAAATAATGAATACACCATTTCATAACGTCACTTTTACGAAAAGATTAATTTTTTAAATCCTTTTTTCGTTTTCTGATTCAAGATCTGTATTTATAGATCGAGAACTAAAAAACGATATTTTATTTTTATTTGGCAAGTGAAAGATCATATAAATGAAAACTCGAGTCAAAAAATCGCGTTTGGTTTTATTTGAATTAGAGATAAGATTTGTTTGAGAGAAACATTAAAAAAACAAAACAAAGTGTTATTCTTTTTACTTTTTCATTATTCAAAATGTGTCAAACACTAAAAATTATCTTTAATATTTATTGAGTGATTTTTTTTCCTTTTCTATTTATTGTTTTAATTTGAATTTCAGTTTCTCTTCGTCTGTGCAAATGATCTGAAGCATATTGGGCTGCTCATGTTTTGCAATAACTAAATTAACGAAAAAAAAGTAATTCCTTTCAGTATCTCTCTTCTCAATCAACACTTTTTCTTTTAAACATTATAGATTTATACACATTTACCGGAATTTCTTTCGTTATTTTTCCTAAACTATGAATATTTCCCCCTCACTCTTTTCCTAAAATCGTACTCTCTTCCCCAGTTCCAATGCCAATTGCTAACTCTCTGTGACGGTTTTATAAAGGACGTAATCTGGTAAACGAATAAATTATCTGATTATATACGAGACGCGCGGGTATTTTAAACTCTCTCCTAGTTCAGCAGACTATTTACAACGAAATCGTGATCTTACTGTTTTTAAGAACGTACTATTTAATTAAAATTATCAATCTACTGGAAAACATAGAATAATTTCTCTATGATAGAAACCATTACCGTATATAAAAACTATAAGGGAAAATAAATGAAGAAAAAAAAAGAAATACATCACTTTAGTTCACCCCCCGTTTTGAAAAAATAACTTAATAACGGTTAACATCCATCGTCAAAGGCAATACGATCTAACCAGAAAGTAACTAAAATAGCAACATATGTGGTCGCAGTTTTGTTCCAATGTAATTACTTGTAGTGACACCTAGCTATGCGTGACGTGCCACTGCCAAACTTGAAATGTTGACCAGAACAGCCTGTAGAAGCATTACCAAAGAGCTCGGGCTGGATGAAAAGAAACAGGATACATCCACCAGAAAACACTCAACCGTTATTACGGTTGAGTGTTTTCTGCCGCTTCTACCACAACATTTTTAGAACAAATATTTATAGAAACATTTCAGCCGCTGGAAGTAAAAATGTGCATTTAGTGATCTTTCACTTTTAAGTATTTTATCCACCGAGATTGAAAATTGAGTACTTGGCAGCTAGCGTAAAAATATAACAACATTACTCTGTCTCATGTAAAGACAGGGAATAACAATTTATTTTTTTTTGAATTTTTATGTACATATACAAATCAGGTATATTTTAAGTGACAAATATTTATTATTAAATAAAAAAAACTGTAATCGCAATAAAATATATAACTGCACAATATATATGTGTGATACACACACACACACACACACACATATATATATATATATATATATATATATAGATATATATATATATATATATATATATATATATACTCATACACGTTTCATTAAATAATATAGATAACTGTTGTCTATTTATTTTATGTGAATTCTTTTCATAACGTCTATAAGTTTAATAACATTATCATTGAACGAAGACAGAAATTCCCAATATTTATCCATATTTTTTAATGCAATCTAAGCTTTCGGCTTACATAAGCCATTATCAAAGATGTCAGTTACAACATATTAAGCAATATACGGAAAATGAGTGATGATAGTCTGTTATTGTTTACATGAATGATCTCTAAGCAGCGATAAACACGTGCATAGAAGACGCTAGAAGCGAAAATCGCACCGCATCTCATGACGTCACACATGACCACGCGAGAGTGAATTGGAGAAGTATGAGGTATGGGAAGCCGTTGGCACAAACCAATGGCCTCCGTCACCAACTACAGACATTTAAGGATATTTGTAGAGATTCCATAATTGATTTTGTTTAGTTTTGTATGGATCAATATTGTGAATTTCTTTCTTCGTTCAATGGTAATGTTATTAAACTTATTAGACGTTATGAAAATAATTTACATAAAATAGACAACACTTTCTATATTATTTAATGAAACGTGTAAAAATGAAAAGATGCTGCCTAAATACACACACAATATATATATATATATATGTATATATATATGTGTGTGTGTGTGTGTGTGTGTGTGTGTGTGTGTGTGTGTGTGTGTGTGTGTGTGTAACACGATTTCTCGAAAATTCAGGCCAGCAGATGTAAATAAAAATAAAAAAAATAATGTTTCATGAATAAATAAAATTGACCATTTATTCCAATATGTAATTACTGGAATTCTCATGATTATTTTCCTCTCATTAGGGTTTATTTCGAAGGACAGTGTGGCTAACACAAAACGATGTTAATCTGTTCTCTTTCCAGCTGAATAATTCAAAGATTTTTTTTTCAGTGGTCTTACGACAAATGGTGTCAAGATTGGCAGATGAAAACATGGCAAAAACATTTAGCTTAATGTTTTGTTTAGTTATTAAACATTTTGTGGAGTGTATACTTATACTGTAACACGATTTAGACAATTTCCTGTTACATGCGATATGTATATATATATATATATATATATATATATATATATATATATATATACACACACACATATATATATATACATATATATATATATATATACATATATATATATATATACATATATATATATATATATATATATATATATATATATGTATATATATATATATATATATATATATATATATATATATATATATATATATATATATATATATAATATACGCTTTTAATTCAATTTCATCCCTTAGGGGTAGAATCTCCGACTGACGCCAATTCAGGCGGGTTCCGATCCTAGCTAGAAGGAACCGGACCTCTACCCACACTTATACAGTCTATCTGTGTGTGACAATACATATGCTCTTGAAAAAAATATTTTGGTTGAGCTTTCTGGGGAGGAAGTGTGAGTTTGTAAACAATGACTTTTACTGCTAATAATGCAAGACTCTTCGCTAATGCGAATCGAGTTCTCTCAATCAATGTGTGTTTATCTAAAGATAAATACGCTTAAATTCACCTTCAATCTACCGTGCGCCATTGGTAGAATCCTCGATTGGGGCCAATTCAGCCGTGTTTCGATTCTTGCTAGAGGGAACCGGACGTCTACCACACTGATGAGCTGTGATACAGCGAACCATTCTCTCTGTGGATGACAGTATCTATCTATCTATCTATCTATCTATCTATCTATCTATCTATCTATATATATATATATATATATATATATATATATATATAGATAGATAGATAGATATATATATAGATAATATTAGAAGAAAATATACATACATATGCAAAATATATAAATACCCATACATGTATATTTTCAGAAAAAAAATTCAAGAGGAAGAATCCAGGTAGAACTCAATGTCTAGGACAGAGTAAGGATATAATAAAAAAGGCCTAAAACCTAATATTCTATGGTCATAATTTATTTCATTGGAATCGTAAATACGATCCAATTCCTTTATGCATTAGACATCCGTCAACATTCATTCTTTTCTCTTCTTTAAACCCCTCCTCCCATATCTCCTAAAATTCTCTCCGTTAAGGTTTAATCTCCCTCCTCCTCATACTTTCACTCTCTCTAAATTCTGTTTTTATTTCCGGAGTTGTTTTTTTTCTGTTTTGTTTTTGAATTTGTAGGTCTGATGAATTGGATCGTATTTACGATTCCAATGGAATAAATTATGACCATGGAATATTAGTCTTTAAGCTTTTTTTTTTTTATATATATATATATGTGTGTGTGTGTGTGTGTGTGTGTGTGTGTGTGTGTGTGTCTGTGTGTCTGTGTGTGTCTGTGTGTTTTAATGTATGTTTATTAATGGGTTACCCAAGATTACATTTATGTTAACAGATTGACTGTATCTTCTTTGATATATTCTCTGACAAAATGTTTGTTCTTGGCGGAATTGATATTGTTCTCAATGTCTAATTCGAAAATCCCTGTCGAGAGTGTTGTAAAGCGTACACGAATTCTCTCGTCAGTGTGCGTGTAATTTTAAGTGATTTTTAGATCAATTTTCGTTGTAAGTCTCATACATAAATATATGTTTTAATTCTACCAAAATATCTAAATGTTACAAGAAATAAAAGAAATAGAGTAAGAATCACGGATTTGTTAATCCGATTTCAAATAAATCTATGTTTACTTGTTTGAACACGATTGCACTTCATCAAATCTCAGTTTTAGGTAAAAAAAAAAGAAGATCAGGTGTGTGATAAATTTAATTACAATTCTATCATTGGATTTGAAGTATGAAAGGGTTGTATAATTCTCTTTATTTAAGTGATTATTTGTAAATTCAATATTGTTTTGCACGAGGACAGTTCAGGGGACATTTTACAGGTCCTCAGCGAGTAAATAACCTAGAAGAAACTAAAACATTAAAAATAAGCAAATTAAAAAAAATACAAAGCCAAAGAAACATATAATTTAAAATTTGTTCACAAAAATGAATTATTTTTGCGTTTCTGTTTTTAAACTTAATTTTAAATTCCTTTACAGCGTAAACAATTTCTCAACAACTGACATCAAGTTTTACACTGTTTAACAGGGTTTCATTACACTGTGTCTTATACACGAATTGGCACTGATACATCGACATTTATATTTACAGCATATACATATAGAAACAAGTTTTAAGGAACAAAATATATATTTATTATTAAAGTATATATGTGAATAAAGACAAAATGAAAATTTATTTTAGTCCATTCGTTTTTTTTTCCGAAATGAACTTTTTTAAGTCAAATATAATGATTATATTTTGCAAAAATTATTTATAACAGATGTAGAAATGCCGTTAGTTTTTCTGATTTTTAAAAATGTAAGAATGCTCTTAAATTCACATAAGTCTCTGAATATCAAGGTAATTCATGGAGGAATTTTATCATATATATTACTTAGTAACTCTTTGTCTGTATACGTGACAGTCTCTGTCAGTCTATTTAAATCTCTCTCAAGAGGCTCTTATTTCATGACTTAAGCGTTCATCAAAATATATATTATCTGTCCCTTAATACATTCCGGTCACGATGTCTAATTTTATTTTGGCTCAATGAAAATATTTAGAAATTTCGTTTGAACCATCATCGAAAGATTTTAGGCAATAGAAAATACATAAACAGCACTACTCCTTCAAAATATTTCTGGCAAATAAAGAATGGTGGTGTTACACCCATTATGACATGGGATATTATAGTTTAAGCTAACTTACATAATGGGCAAGCAATAGATGTAATTTTAATTTGTTGAAGTATTAGTTATTTTAAAACACTTAAATATCCCTTGGTCATTAAACAAGAGAAAGGAATTGAGAGTTTCATGTTGGCATAAAAATTAATATCTGCTGAAATACGTTGATCAAGATTAATTTTTAATGTAAATGATAGATTATTTTTTGTTTTAAACAGTTAGTCTATAGTCAGCACATGAAGAGTACGTTGTGCATGAAAATTCGAATCAAATTTCAGGAGACGTTATAACGATTCACGATTTCAGTGTTTTTTGAACTTAGAGACACAGAGAGAGAAGTGAAGAGAGAGAGGTGAGCGGGGAATACGATTGATTGAGTCTTTTTCTATGTCTTATCAACAACTTATATGTTATTTAGTGCCAGTAAAATACTTTGTTGGATTGAATGAAATTTTTTATAGCTAATAATGTTTTAGGGATACAAGTTTTATTAATTAACCCATAGTTGAGAGGAGAAAAGGTTGGATTTAAAATTTGCCGAGAAACCAACAGCATTTTGCGCGACTCACCGATTAACACTTCTGAGCCATTATCCATTACACCCGCTGCATATGCAAACTTTCAACACCTGTTCTTTCCAAACGTTCAATCATCATGGAAGTGGCCAGCCTCGACGTATGAAACCTTCGGTAAACTTATGGAAAACGGTGTTTCAATGTGATATAACTTTAAGCCTCCTGGAATACGATTAATATAATTATTTTAATAACCTTGACAGCAGAAAAAAGGTGCTTTTCTAGAAACACGTTGCTAACCTGGTGATATTATATTGGACAATGACTTGAAATTCTTGAATGCATGACAAAAACTCTCAGATTTTAATACATTTTATGTAAACTATTGCGTTTAGATCTGCTAAGATTCCTCTAATTTCATATAACATTTCATATAACATTTCATATCAGTGGGATCCGAAAATACAACGGTTACAACTTTAAACTTTAACATAATATGAAAATGAAGTTTAGATTTTCTTCAACGTTTAATATTTAACTGTGGTAAAATAGAATTACGTTTATTTTATTTTCCCAAAGACTCTTTTGAAGAAATGTAATTGTTAGGATTTGTTGGGCAAGTCTCATTAGGAAGTCAGTGACAATCGATAGATCTTTTTGACGAATGTTTAGCCGATATTTCACAAGACAATTGATCAATTCAGAAGCAATCGATTTCGAAAGAAATCCTTCTCTCCATTTGGGAAACTGTTTAGACAGGATAATAAATTTTAAAGGGTGTACTCGGAAATTCTTATACCGGATTGTAATCATGTTCTGGGAAATTTTCTCGGTTTGTGAGAAAGATAATTAAAATATAAAAAGAAAGCTCTATTAAATTCCACACACTTACATTACGTTACACATGGAATTTACAACAAATATCCAAAGAAAGGAACAACACTGTGACAATCGTTTTATCTATCACTGCAGATAGATATATTTATTTGTAATATTAAATTATTAACGTTAGTCGTTGTGGCCCTTTTATCTATCTATCTATCTGTTGCATTTTACGTCGAAGTTCAAACAGAGATTAGATCCAAGGATTTTAACGTTTGTTAAAGTTTGGTATTGTCGATTACCTTCCTTTCTAATAATATCTATCTATGAATCTGTAGCATTTTACGTTGAAGTTCAAACAGAGATTACACCCAAGATTTTTAGCGTTTATTCAAGTTTGGTAGCGATTTTCAAAGCGTAGATCAGATGTGGCACAAGGCCGAAAGCATGGGGCACCCAGTGAGGATAGAACTCACTACTCAGTCATAAGAGTTTTAGCGAGACAAGCTTGCTAACCATTACACCACCTCGAGGTGTCCAATCGGGGCCTGCTTACAGTACCAGGTGTTCCCAAGCGGTCCCCCATCTAAGTACTGACCTGGCTCTACGATGATTAACTTCGGTGATCGAACGAGAACCGGTGTTTTCATCGTGATTTTACTGTAAGTATCCAAGTTTAGTATTGTCGATTACCTACCTACCTACCTACCTACCTACCTACCTACCTACCTATCTATGGATTTTGTGTAAATGTTAAAAACTCAGTAATTTCCAAGTTTTTTAATTCTTATCTAAGTTGGGTGTTGTTAATTTCCATGCCCCATCTAAGCTCTTGTGTTACAATGTTGATCCAACGACGGGATATTATTTGCCCGACATGTGATATTCATTACCACCAATATTTTCCTATCGCCTAACTATATTGTAAACGACCAATATTTTTCTATCCACGAACTAAATGGAAACAATTAATATTTACCTATCCCCGAACTAAATTAAAAAATCAATATTAAAGTAAATTGAAAAAAATCCAATATTTACCTATCACCTAACTAAATTGTAAACAATCAATATTTTCATATTCTCGACTAGATTATAAAAGAAAATATTTGCCTATCCCCGAACTAAACTGTAAAGTCTAATATTTGCCTATAACCGAACTAGATTCTAAAAGACTAATATTTATCTCTCACCAAAAAACTCACTAAACTAAATTGGAAACAACAAAAATTTTCCTGTCCTCGGACTAAGTTGAAAACGATGAATATTTACCTATACCCATATAAATTGTAAATGACCAAGATTTATCTATCACCGAACTAAATTGTAAAATACCAATATTTACATATTCTCGAGGTAAATTGTAAAAGATCAATATTTTCTTATCCCCGACCTAAATTGCAGGCAACCAATATTTATCTATCACCGAACTAAAATGTAAATGAAAATATTTGCCTATCGCTAAACTAATTTGTAAAATAACAATATTTAACCATTTCTGAACTAAATTTTAAAAGACCTTATTATCTATTCATGAACTAAATTGTAAACGACTAAATTTTACCTATACCTGAACTTAATTTTAAACGACATTAATGTACCTATCCCCGAACTAAATTGAAAGCGATTAATATATTCCTATCCTCGAATTTAATTGTAAAAAACAAATATTTTCCTATCCCCGAACTAAATTTTAAACAACCGATATTTGCGTATTCCAGAAATGAAATGTAAGTGGCCAATATTTACCTATACTGGAACTAAATTGTAATCTACCAATATTTACCGATTCTTGAAGTAAATGGTAAACGACCAGTATTTGCCTATCCCCAAACAAAATTTTAATCGACCAATATTTACGTATACATAAATCAAGTAAATGTTTAGAGAATCTAACATGATATTTCGACATTAAATAAGCTAACAATAGACGAAATATCAGAAAATCCTCAGGGTAATTTGATTTTAATGAATATTTGACCAGATGGAATTAACGTGTCTAATCAAGGAGTAAAAATATTTTCATTCGTTGATCATTTTCTTTTTTTCCCAGCTCTTGCACTGATAGCATAGAATTGAATAGAATACAGAGAGCCAATATATATATATATTTATATATATATATATATATACCTCTGTGTGTGTGTATGTTAGTGCAGACACAGGAAGCAACAAAACATGATGACTGTCAGTTTTACGCTTCCAGGTAATTTTTAGACTAAGACTTTTCAACAACTGTGAACGCTTCATCTTTCGATATTGCGTACACGTGCACTATACTTATAGCTGACTACAATTTTCCTATGTTTATATCCAATTTCCACGGGTAAAATTCCCTAAACTTAAATATATCAGTAAAGTAAGTATATATTCTCTGATGATTTATACAATTATTGTTATCTGGATAGGAAGCATTGTAAACTCCTGAAACGATCTTTGATATATATATGGATTAAACGTTCACGATAGTTATAGATCGTTTCAGGTTAAGATATTACACAGCCATTGCATGAGCACTGGAAACGACTGCTTATAAAACCCGGTCCTTGTAATTTTGTAACTACTTTACTGGCTGTTTGAATGATAAACAAATCTCCTGAAATACTTCTGTCTCTGCTTACACTGATTTTCCTTTAACTGGCACCCTCTGACTACTTACTCTGATAAACAAAGCCCCTGACATGCCCTATCCACCATCACTACCGTCAGAATACTTATGCATACGGTGATAATAACATCGCCTGTAATATCAGTGTGCGATGATAACAGTCACTCCTATGAAATGACGATTGCGTCTAACATGAAACAGCCCGTCTCCTCTAAGTGTTGACTTCAATGCTTAATTTTATATTTACGCACTCTCTCTCTCTGGTATTGAGCACTTTGTATCATAAATATAGCACACCTTAAGGCTATATTTCTTCATATATATATATATATATATATATATATATATATATATATATATATATATATATATATATATATATATATATATATATCTGCTTGTAATGTTTTGTTTGTTATTTTTGTTTCTTTGTTCAGTATTGTTGATTTCTTTTCTTATCATTTATCCTTCAAAGATCTTTAACACCTATAATTTTCTTATTAATAGTTTACTTATTTATTAATTGCAACATAACATTTTTTTATGAACCAGGACTTTTTTTTCCAAATGTCTTAGAAAAGCCTCTCGAATCATAACTTTATATTTTCTTTATTACTCTTCTTTTTATTTGTTCAGAATAGACAATTTGTTCCATTATTTATCTTTCAAATATTTTAACAAAAGAAAAAACCACGGCATCAATAATAAAAAAATAGTAAAATTGTATATATTTGATGATTATTTTAATTTTTTTTGTATATTTATTGAATTCTATTATCATCATTTAATATACAACAACTATTAAAAACCTGTGGTATATATATATATATATATATATATATATATATATATATATATATAAATACATTTTTATGTTTATCCATTCTTTTTATAGATGCAAATATTTAAGTAAATGCTCTGTTTATAATAAACAGTATTAATAACATTTACCTGCTGGAAGGCCCGAGAAATTTTTATACAAAACATTCGTCCTCCGACAGAAACCGTCATATAGCCTGACGTGCCTTAACCGATTGAGCCACAGAGGTACAATTCATATCCGCTCAAAACGAATCCAAATATAAACAAAAGTCCGACAATTATTTAAGTAAATAACATTATGAAAATGGACAAATATTTTCTATGACAATTTCTCGGACATTCAGGCCAGTAAATGTTGTTAATACTGTTTAGTATAAACAGAGCATTTACATAAATATTTGTTTCTATAAAACGAATGTATGAACATAAAAATGTCTTAAAATAATTGTCGGACATTGTGTATTTCATAATAATATATATATATATATATATATATATATATATATATTTACAACCTAGCATTAAGAAAATGCAATTCTTCATTCAATTTAATAGACGAAATATATTTTATAAAAGAATGAAAATTAAGTCGCACCACATTATTTTGCGTATTCCCCCGGCATTCTAAAACTACCAGGGAAGAATATACACATATATTAAAATCATTTGTTCTTCAATATATGTTTTTGTCTATGCTGTTTATCCTCAAACACCGTTTTTAATTCGGCATCTGTCATGTTACATTCTATGCAATCATTTCTCCGGTCTTTGAAATGAAGATTCCTTGCAAACTTTCATTTTAGAAGTTTGATCAGATCCAAATTTTTTCAGGAAACTTTTCTTCCGCAGGAATGTCATAGATCCGTCTGAACTCTGATAGACATTTCCTAATGTAATCTAGAATAGTAGGTTTGCGTTTTTGAAAGGGTTCTCTGTTGAAACCTAAGCTAATCATATTTCGATATGTTACGATTGGCATTCCAAAAATAACTAAATCTATGAGATTTTACTTTGCACAATGGAGAAACGCCTGGTGAAAACAGGATTAAATTTGAAAAAAGAATATTTCCAAATAATAGAGTGGGGATGTCAGGAAGCCTGACAAAGCCTGCGAGAAGTCTGTAAATAGTGAAACTGAAAAGTTATTTTGCTGGCAGGTCGATATTTGGTTCAACAATGAAAACAAAGGAAATGGAATATATGGAAAACTATTTCTCTGTATGTGGCATATTGGGCTCATCTTTTAGATCAGTGATTTGCGTTTTAAAATATCTGAAAGAGAGTGGTTAGTTTTCGAAATCAGAGAAAAAGACTGAGATTATGATGGGGAACTAAAACCAAACAACTGAATTTCTGTTATCATTATATAAACACGTATTATTCTATTCATTTTTTATGCTATTATCACAGCGCTTTTTTGTATTGTGATCTGCAGCAGGGGTGAAGAACCTACGGCATGCGTGCCACACGTGGCATGACAAAGAATTACCAATGGCACGCAGTCGCAAATGGCATCACCATATCCGAAGCAGTAACTACTACAAAGCAAAGAAGATATTTAGATGTTTCAATTTTAATATCTACTAAAGTATATATATATATATACAATATATTACTGTATAAAAGATATTCTATTAGGTTGGTGCAAAAATAATGATGTAATAATGTCGTTTGTTGACGTATTTTTATGGTCAAAAAACGACATTATTACGTCATTATTTTTGCACCAACCTAATAGAACGCTGTTAGCACATTGAATATTTTAAAAACCAAAGTCGGCACGTAGAAAAATTTTGCCGACCTCTAGTCTACAGTTTTCATCAGGTGCCTTTTGGTGAACATCACGAATTGTAAATTGAAATGTTCATTAAATCTACAGGTTTAGATTGTTCCATTTCGCTGACAACGCCTAAGGATATATTTGTTTCATATTTAGCAATGTTCCGTTAGTTCTCGGCCCATTTACATTATCTGTGTCTTCTTGATAGAATTTACAATTTATATATGACCAAATTTCTATATTATCAACATAAGGCAATTTTTAATTACCTAGTTGAAGAAAATATTTGAATAAGTACGTCCTCTATCTCACTCATTCGGTTTTTTTTCCAACTAATGCGACTACTTTTATAAGTAAGTGTATAAAACCGGTCTTTTCCTTCAATCATCCATGTTACTTTACGATATAGTTGATCATGATTCTCCACAGCTTCCTATCATTTGTAGCTCTATGTAATGATTTACATTTACTATGCATCTGTAATGACTGAACTTTTTTATCCGGGTATACTTGACTTCTCGGGCGGTTAACCAATACCTACTACAGACGTTTTTTTATCACCTGTGGTATATACTGCAGATATACATTAGCTGGTGCGATAGACAGTCTGAATGACTCTCAAAGTCTCGGTTAATGATGATTTGCAAATTCTTGCTATTTCAACCAGGCACCCAAATAATTCTGTATACCTAATTTCACTCCTATGATTTGTGGTATTGCTTTTAGTTGCCGCACTGTTGTTTCACCATAAGATATGACGTCAAGAATTTGTTAGATTAACCGGAGCAAGATTCGAACTCGGGTCTCCTGGCTGGAAAGCGAACATTCTATCCACATAACCACGTGTCCAATACTATCCATTCTCAGTTATGTTCTTCCATTCTTCTATTTACATATGTTTATTTCTTAGGTGTTTTCACTATTTTCATTCTGCTTTTAATATATCCACTGTGTGTCACATACTCTATTATTCTTAACAGAAGTGGTTTCTTAGTTTCTAAATTGATTCATAGATTCATATTTTTTCATATATTCGTCCATGATATTCTCAGTGTTCTTTCTGATATTTCTAGTGTCCTTCATCTGTGAGAATTTCTTTTAGTATTCACTATCATATGAGAGGAGTGATATCACCTAGAATCTCTCATCTTTCTTTTTTTTTTTTAACGGAAATATCCTATTTCTTAATACATTCATTTGCTTTTAGAAGGCATCGTTCGATATACGTCCGTCTTGGGAGAGGATGGAGTAAGCTGTAGGTTTTAGGCGATGGACTTCCCGTGTTATGCCAATGTCTAGCGACGTCGCCGGAGTGTCCTCCCCAGGGCGGGATGTATGGAAAACTAGGGCTTCCCGGACGTCTAGTTTCCCCTCACAGCCTTGCTAGCAGAGCCCAAAGGAGAGGATAAACCAATAGAGTTTGGTACCAGCGCGGCTGCAGGAGTTGCCGGAAGGTAGCACAAAGTGCCGTCCATCCGCCTTAGGGGATCCACTACGGATTTGTGTAGGGTTTACTCCTTAGCTTTTGTCTTCTCCCGAAGATTTCCACAAGGCAGTGGAGCTATTTAACCAATAGCTGGAGTTTTGTACATGGGCATCAGGGCGTGTCCACACACCGGTGGGCCAGCATGCCACATGTTATGGGGGCCAACTCCTCCCCCGTCCCCTGTAGTTTAGCCCGAGTCCACAAGTTGAGCGATTGCCATGTGTCGCCACGCGGAGGCACTACATCGGACTTGCTGATGGAGACGGTATATACTGGCAGGGGAAGACTTACGCACTCGGCTCCCCTTTTCGCATTGCGACGGTAACTGAAAGCGAGAAGCGACAAGCACTACCACTACAGACTACCAAACTAGACGCATCACAACAGCCGTTGAATCACACTTAGGAGGTATATTTATCTAATTTCATTGCCTCTGGTTATCGTTGTTAGATTTTTCCATCACCTGTTAGGAAACTTCCCAGGTAGTTAAATTTATGTGCCTGCTTGGTCCGGGCGACACCAATTTGTAGCAAGCATCATGAGATATTCTGATGATGACCATACATTCTGAATTCTTATAATTTATTGTAAATCGTTTAGGAAAGCGTTTTGTTAGACTTGTGATAACAGTCTTTAACAGTCAGTTAATTTGTCCGACTGGAATAAATAAAGACATAAAAATAACTGTTTGGAATAATGTTTCACATATAAAAATGAAACATTCAAACTGTCAGATAAAAAGATAAAATAATAAAGGTTTAGTTATCCGTATAAATTCAAAATTTCCAATAATATGTGGTATTTTGTCGTTTCAAAAGTACTACAGAGAAAATAACACTTTGTTAGTTGTATTTCTCGAAAAATCTCAAGTAAAAAAAGTGACAGTACATTAAACTATATAAACTTCCGATTGCATCTACTTTTCAGCTTATTTTTTCGAATAGCTTGATGTTAAGTTGTCGTGATTGACAAATCATTTCTAGTATTTCATGGTAATATCTCACTTTCTCCACCCATTGCAACGCGCAGACATGGTATTAAATGAATTTATTTGCTTCGCAAAAACAAAACGTTGGCTATAATTTCCATATGCTTTTTGTGAATGAATATTTCAGATCGCCCTATTATATAATTTAACAAAATTGCATGTTGTTTATTTTACGACAGACATTATTTTCTTTCAATTCGTATATCTAAGTATTTCTCAGCCAATTAATAGCTTTAAAAATGCTGAACCATCGCATATCTGACAATAGGAAGAAAGAAAAATATAGATACGCAAATGATATAGATACGCAATTCATATAGATACGCAAATATATACTATCAGGTACATAAACAGATATAAACATTTTATCTTAGACAATCAGCACGACAGAAAGACAGGCTTAGCAACGTGACGCAATACAATATTCATACAATCATCTGACTTGTTTCTTCAACAATGTAAATTTACTAATTATATCTGTCTATTTCTGAGACGATATATTGTAATTATTTACACTCTTTAAATTGTTCGGATAGTTGTCCTCATCTTTATTGTCACATTCACAAGGTTTCGGCCGTTGTAAGCCCCGCCTTTCTTCAGGAAATGAAATAGATTCTGAGTGATTTTACTAAGAAACCAAGGAACGTGAATGTTTTATCTCATTCCATTTCAGGAAATAAAAATTGCAGATAATTACACAAATAAATTTTCTGGAACGCCAACAGATTAGTTAATCTGGTTTCGGGCGAAACGCTGTAAATGTGACAATGATGATGAGGACAAACAGTTCGAACCATGTAACCAACAATTCCTTCATAATTCTAGGGATTAACAGACCATTCTCACACGTGTTTCAATCCCTGTCTACTAAACTTAGCCATCTATCTGTTTTTTCTCTACCATTATTTTCCTCTCATGACAGTTGCGTGCTAGTATTTCTGATAATATAGACAAGGACATCTCCTTACACCCGTATCAAAATATATTTGTGTTCAGCGATTTTGTTACCCACCGTATGAGGTAGTGTAAAAGCTCTGTCACTGACCTCGCTGATTTCCAAACCTTGAACTTCTCAATCAGTCGATTCTCTCTCGGAAGTGAGAGCATTTCCCCCGCTTTTTTCCCAGTAACCCTGATGGAAACATTTCTCTTCTAACATCTATCCATAACTCATGTCGTGCCTGCAGGTCTGCCATCTTGGCAACTCTGATCATACGATAGAGTCTATCAACATGTCTTTCCAATCCCCCACCAGCCATGAACCTCCTACCAACAGAATAACTTTCTGTTATCAACGATCGAACTGTGTCTCGTTCTGTAATTCTCTTCGTGATATCCCTTGCAATGAAGTTTTTAATCATCCTGTTCAAGAGTGCGCGTCTGTTGTATCCCCGCACCCGGTGAGAGCCGGTATCGGTGATTTCATTCTCGCAAGCAAATGCCGAGGTAAATTGCGTTCATCTCCTTCATTCTCACCTGCATGTTCGGCCGTTATAGACCACATGAATCGCTTCTTCCGGCTATACCAGAGTGACATGTCTGATTGCAACAGACCTATCTTTGTCTCTGCTCGTAACGAGTACAAGCGTGTCCTTGGCGAAGATACTGTTTGCTCATAGAATGAAACATACATACACGTTTATCAAAACGTTTCGGTCGTTGTACGCACCGGCCTTCTTCAGGTGTTTGGGACGTCTAATTGAACCCTTTATTTCGCTCACTGGGGTAGACTGTTCTAGTTCCACGTGCCATGTCAAAATCGATTCCACGTGCCATGTCAAAGCCGATTGATTGGTGGAATCCTTGCAGTGTAATACAGTTGGTTTTCCGCTTGCTAAATAGATTGTTTAGCGAGAAATATAGTCGTTCCACTTCTTGCAAGCGAGAATGTAATCTGGGTAGCTGCAACAAGTCACCATTCTGGAGTTTAGCATCAGGCATGTGGTTACTCAGATGATTAAGAGATGGCAGTTTTGATTTGGAGGCGTTAAAATTAGCAAGCCATTCTTTGTCCCAGTTAACAACAGACTGAAAATGTTTTTGTGATCAGCCTCAAAATTAAACTCATCGATCTGATTTACTATCGAGATAGTTGTAAATGCTTGTGCCATCAACATAGATATCATAATGAGAGCTGATGTCATCAGGAATGTAATCTGTGAAAATTAAAACAATGTAAGCCAAAGATAAAGTTTTGGGTCACATCTGCATTAGTACGAAATGATATATTACCACATTCTATCAGCAAACAAAGATTTAGCTTATTCCAGGAAACGTTTACATATATTACGTGCAGCCAGAAATAGGCATCCTTTGTGATCGGAACAGTCACGCTGGTATAGCCGGAAAAACGAGATTCATGTAGGCTCTAGCGTCTAAACAGCCCGATGTTAACCATGGGAAAGATTGAGGTTTTTTCTGGTATTACCGCGAAGGAAAAAAGCAACTATACCGGTAGTGACTCAAGAAGAAACATCACTGGCACAAATCTCATTATGAAGTATATGGATATCGATCCAATGGGCATCTTGAAGAAAGTCATGAAGTGAATCACAATCAGCATATTGGTAACAGAAGGAAGTCTTGTGAATAGATGACAGGAACGATATATGAATAGTTAATACAATGTAATCAGAGTTGCTGACAGGACAATGTTACGAAGCCCGACAAGCAGCAAGAGAAGATGTGAGGAACAAACCAAATAAGGATGAAAATTTATCAGATTTATTAGGAAAAGTTTAGAGAAATCCACGATCTGAGTAAGAGATTTAACAACGGAAAAATCTGAATACCGGCAATATCAATGGCATTAGGATATTTAAGCGACTTTTGATGAAACGCATTAAAATCATCAAACACAAAATTTTCGCAGATGGATGGATTGAGAATACCATTTCTATACAGTCAGAACTGATGTTGAGTATATTGCAGTCCTGAGAAGACGGGGAGCGATAAAGGAAAAAGAGATAGCTATCAGATTGTAATAACCAAAGCCGAAACCACATAAATGATTTGTCGGGTTACTTGGGTGTTATTTCCCTTAACGTTTGAAGATTATCCCGAATGTAAAGATCGAAGCCATATATACGAATGCTAGAATCTTTTCGGCAAGGAAAAAATTAATCTGAAACAGAGTATTTATTGGTAGCATTAGATGAATTTATGTTAGTTTCACAAATTACAAATGCATCTGGCGTCTCTTTCAAGTTAAAGGATTCTACATTGCCAAAGTCATATATATATATAAGAAAATATATCATCTTCTCTCTCTCTCTCACACACACACACACATATATATATATATATATATATATATATATTATATATATATATAATAGTCACTGAGTTCAACACTAAGTAGCGACAATATTTTCATTCTTAAAGGTAATCTCCGTGCCATGAGTTTAAGCATGTCTACGCTGGTTATATATCCACTTTCATATTTGCATATTGAGCACATTAACCAACAAGAATAAATTATATATATATATATATATATATATATATATATATATATATATATATATATATATATAAACACATATACACAGAGGCACACACGTGTGTGTGTGTGTTTTATTTATATCTATTTTTTAGCCAAGTCACAGAGATCGGATAAACACTGTTTACAGATTTTAATATGACTTAGACATTGGTTTTGTTTCATGTATTAATTTTCTGAACAATAGTCTGGGCCCAATTATTGTGCATATAATATTGATATGCACACATATTACAAATATAAATAAAATATTTTGATCCCGTTATGGCAACAACAATACAGTGGATATTTTAATCAAAATTGATACGAGTTTTTCTGGGTTGATCTTACGTTCTTCGGAAAGAATTTACATTCTCAATCTTTATCAATATATGCTTTATTTATACTATTATTATTATTATTATTATTATTATTATTTGTTGTAGTAGTAGTAGTTTTAGCAATATTGTGTGGCAACACTGCAAGATATATATTGTTTAGTGACGTTTTCTTCCATATTCTAAAGCTGTAATCAATGTAACCTATATTATCTTTTGTTTCAACTGACCGTTTAATCCGATCTCAAAGCTTCGATGTGAGATTATAAGGCTTGACCTATATAATATATATATTTATTTATCACTGTATTTGTCTTGGCATATATAAGCCTGTATAGAGTATAACTATCTCAAATATATGACATCATTTTAGAGAACTGATTCATGTTGTTAATTTGATGACGCTCAAGTACACGGATATTTAAACGCACGCAAATTATAAATATATTGATTGTCTGTACTTTTATATTAATGCAGGTATAGAGA
Source organism: Acanthosepion pharaonis (assembly GCA_903632075.3). Classification (NCBI taxonomy): domain Eukaryota; kingdom Metazoa; phylum Mollusca; class Cephalopoda; order Sepiida; family Sepiidae; genus Acanthosepion; species Acanthosepion pharaonis. Next base: position 143,443 of record CAHIKZ030000946.1, read on the forward strand.
TATACAAGCAAATTTATTCTATAAATTAGATATTGATAGTTTCGATAAAGTTGGTAGATTATATATTAAGTTTGTTTTCTGTTTCGTGTTAATATATTTGCTTTGCAGTTAAAGGAAAAATGTTCATATATTTTAAATTCTTATTTATCTATATTTTTAATCATGCCACCCTTAGCAAGAACGTAATGACACTACGACGCATAGTGTTACTGGGTGTGTAAGAGAATGGAAATAGTTTACAATTAAAAATAATAACAATAGTGAAAATATTTTCTTTTAGATTTTGGAAGATATTAAAGGATTTTGTATTCTTTGAGACGATTGCATTGGAGAAAGGTTTAAGGCGTTTTCATCCAATAAAGAAATACAGCTTGTTTTCCGCATGCTAAATAGATTATTTAGCGGGAAATAAAGGGGAAAATACCGCTAAAAATAATATTTTTGCTTCCTAAATCTTTCTTCTGAATGTATGGATCAGCTCAAATGTTGCAAACAGTATGAAATGATATTTGCACAATATATATGTGAGGGGTTATATCAGCGAAAATATTAGTTAATAAAATGTCAAACAAGTAAACATTTCTAACTAGGAATTTTAAATGTTACAATTGAAGTAAAATTAAAGATATTTTTATGATTTTCTACTCAATAAATGCCAGAGAATCACTCAAGTTAGAGGTCAACGAAATGAGTACGTTGTAATGTTGGACAGAGATAGAGCCAGTTTGTATATTAGGAAGATATGTAGAATGAATAACTCTTAATTCACGTGTTCTAAAGGATACATCTGTAGGGATCAGGGCAAATTGTCTGGAGTCAGTTCCAGCACCAGATCTGGAGAAGAAGAGATTTTACAGGACCATTCACCTCATCAATAGTATATGTAGAAGAATGAGGATATGTAGGCTCATTGTACGTATAAAGGCGGCTTGTATTAGTAAAGCACTGGACTGGTGGATGCAAGGAATATAACTCGCCTACGTATATGACATGATTATATAGCGATAGAGTAGCAAGAGATGGTCAACTTTCTTTTTCTCTGTACGGAGAAAGGTTGTTTTTTCGAACACCTAATCACTACAGCCGAGGATGGAAAATGAGGATCGAGCAACTCCGACAGAAATGTCATATTTTTCTTCTGTTCTGTCCCTTGTACAGAAAATGACCATTCGTATGGACACAAGCACTTCCTGGAATGTTATATGGATCTATCCATTTCCCCAGCTTATTTAACATTAGACTGTATAAGAGCTCAACCTTACATCTGATGTAATATTCAACGAATTATTTTAGTATAACATTTTGAAATCTGCCATATTATTTTCACATCCCATAAAATAATGCTTTATCTCTCTCTTGATATATATATATATATATATATATATATATATATATATATATATATATATATATATATATATATATATATGTACAACGGCCGAAACTTTGTGAATGGGACAATAAAAAGGGCGACAAGTCTGAACAATGTCTATTGCGTAAATATTTTTTGTTACTAGAAACGTTATTTTTAAATATACGTTATCCATTAAAAATAGCATTTACAATAATATATCTATACATTTATCAAAAATAATTTTATAAAATTTGGGTGTTGGTTCATCACATCAAACTAGGTCAAATGTCCATATAAACATAATGTCTTTAAATTCCTTCGTTTTTGATTCATTAAGTTTGAAGAACGTTTACGGTAGATGTCGCTGAAATGCCATTCAGACTAATTTATATTTGTCAATCGTATACATTTTTGGTTTGTCTGACTTCAAAGTGTGAGAAGTGTTTCGTTTAACAATTGCAGAATATTCGCATCGTGTGCAAGCAGATATGATTTTTACAAACATCCGCACGAATGGTAATGTACTCGAGACTGTGTGGCTGTATCAGATTGCTTTTCCAGACAGAAGACAGCCGAGTCATCCAACCATACTGCTGTTTATCGTCGGGTTGATGAGACAGTATCCATGGCACCAGAAAATAAAAATCGAGAAAGACCGATTCTACATTAAACTGCTTCTGCCATAAACTTTCTTTAACCATAATTATTCAAAAACGAAGGATTTGCAAACATATGTTTATATGGACTTTTGTATTTGTTTGGGCGTGATTAACATGCTCCCAAAGTTTGTAAAATTATTTTGATGCATCCAGTATATGTGTGCTCGAGTGCGCGCCTATGTGTGTTCAGAATAAATAGATTTATGAATATAATGTCAGCTAATTTTAATGATGTCCAGTTTATTTGTATCTTCAAATAAGATTAATATGTAAATTCTAATGAATTTTTCATCTACATTTAAAACCTTTTGTAAGTACATTATTCAAGCAATAAGTATTAAAAAGACAATATTTATCAACCGTAAAACGTGCACAAAGAGAACAAAGATTGTAGATTTACCCAACCAAAAGATATTCTGCTAAGATTGTTTATAATCAACTGAAGAAATTAAGCTATGATTGTCCAAAAACATGTTTCAAAATATGTTCCATTTTCAAATAAATTTATCTTTTGACAATATCGAGTAGGATCTCATCATGACATTCTAAACTCACGCCTTACACACTGAATCACTTAATGAAAGACACGCACCGAGTCCATTTACATCGAAACGCATCTTCAGTAATTCACTGACTGAAAGGATTAAACAGGCACGAACCGATTCAATCAGACGCCATTGAACACAAAGACTGACTTCTTAAAATCTGCAATCTCAGTTTTTTCCTCTGATAACTTGCGATTTTTTTTCATTCGTCACTGAAGATTTCGGTCACCCAATAAAAATCACGGATATAAAGTGTGTGTGTGTGGGGGGGAGGAACAAATATTATTACACATATATATTTTTTATTTATTGTATTCCCCACTAATGAATAAAGATAGTTTTCATATAATTAACTGTACACAGATGCATAATAACTATAATCCATAGAAAGTAGAAACAAAATTGATTTAATAGAAATAAATCACATTTATCCCTTTTAATGGATGAAAAATTATTCGTACAGTAGAAAAAAGATATATAATCTTCATTTAATACTTTGTAGAATAGCCATTATTCAATTCTGCAGCAACCAATCTCTTGCATTTCTCAATTAATGATTTGCAAATATTAATTGACATTCTGCTGCGTTCTTCTTTGCATATGGTCTTGAGATTGACTGGACTTGAATTTTCTAATAAATCCACAGATTCTCGATTAGGTTTAAATCTGGGGACTAATTTGGCCATTTCACGATATTTACACGATTTTCAGCAAGCTATTTCTTCGAAGATCTTATAGTGTACATGAGATCATTAGCTTGTTGGAAGATCTAGTCAGGAGGAAATTCAAGATTTGCAACCGAAATCATTAATTTTGCTTCCTAAATATTTTGATATGCTCCGGCATTCAATCTTCCCAATTATTACTGATATGATACCACTACCTTTTGCAGAAGAAAAAAAATCCCCAAACCATGATGCAGCCCCGACGAAATTTCACTGTTGGAACTATATTCTTTTGCTTGAAGGTATCTCCATCTTTCCTCCATACAGGATTTCTAGAATTACATCCAAACAACTCAATTTTGATTTTGACTTTCCATAATACGATTTTTCCTTATCTTTATATTCACGAAGGAATTTCAACCTGGCAGCTCTATTTCTTGTCAATAGCAGTGGAGTTTTCTGAGCGGAGCGTGGCTTTATATTGTTACTATGAATTTCATTGATTCTTGTCCGTTTAGTGACAAAGATTAGTGATGAAAGCAAATCATCTTGCAACACTTGACGAGTAGCCATTGTGATTTGTTTAATTTGACGTATTAATTTCCTCGAAGATGTTGAAGAAATTTTCCGTGGAGCACATGATCTTCTTTTGTTTTTAATAGTTTTAAGATTTTATATCTTGAACTAATGGTAGTACATGGAATATTCTGGTTTTCGAGTTTTTCATTAAGATTTTTTCCAGAGCTTAAAAATCATTTATTTTTGCGAATTTCCAAAATTTTACCTCTTACCTGATGATAATCATCTTGCACGAATATCAATTACAGAATATTCTGTCTGTAATTTTAGGCTAAAAGTAACTACTAATAACATTATTGAAACATTCTAGAATATTCCCCTTAAATAATCTAGATTATTAAAGCAATTTAAATGTTTTAAAATTTGGAATTTGCATAATATGAAATTATTTTTCACCTATGAAAATGGATAAATGGAATTCATTTTTGTTAAATCAATTTTTTCTGATTTCTACGCATATTTATTTATTATGCATCTGTGTGCAGTTAATTACATGAAACGTATGTTTATACATTAATTGTGAATACAATAAATTAAAAAATTGTATGTGTACGAATATTTGTTTCCCCCACTGTATTCATCACTCAAAATACACACAAGAAAAATGTTGCCATAGCTCGCACGCCTCTGAGTAGATTCAACAAGCATTTTTCATAACTACAAAAAAAATCACGATTTCGGATTCTTCTGCAATTCATCTCTACAAAATTCTCCACAATTTATTAGTTTTCTCCAATAAACACCGCATTGGTTTTGTAGGTATTGTACCGTTTGTCGGGGCAGCAATTGAAATCAGCGTGTTTATTGTTTTCCGATCCATTCCATTTGATTTATTTCTAAATAATCCCTTTGGAAAAAGTTATGAACCCATCTTCATTTGGAGATGTGTTAAATTACAGGCCTGACTGAGACCTCCTCTTTTGAGGGCGTAACCGCTAAGGAAGTAGGAAAAATCTGAAATTTAAAATCAACCGGAAAAGTGTGGTTTCCATCAAGATGTCTGGTTCTAGACTCAGCACTAATGATATAACTGCAGTAACAATGGTGTCACTAAAGTCTTATGTTTCACACCGCTAGTGATGTATTCTTCCCTTATCATTACATCTCACAATGAGCAACGTATTTTTTAAAATGAGAAATCGATCGTTTTTTTCAGGAAGGAATTATGTCATTCTTCAGATATTTAGAATATTTCGACCATTTACTAGGATGTGCTGAATAATTCATAAGACGACTATGAGGAGGTAGTGTTACAGCTGTGAATATCTGCTTGAATTAACTTCAACTCTTCTTACTAATAAATACATTTATTCTTTCCAGGTATAATGACTATTCAAAAAAGCCGGTTTATCATTTTGGTCAACAAAGTCAGCAGCAGTAGATATGACGCCATTGTAACTGCGATATCCGTTCCAAGTCAAGTATCTTTTCATGTTAGGGAACAGATGATAGACAAATCGGGAGAATATCAAGGGTGATCAATCAGGTCAAAGCCACAGTTACGCACGGACGTAATAGAAAACATGTAACTGTGATCTGCAGCACTGTCTTGATGTTTTCCGACTGTTCGGTTTCGATAGATTTTCGTAACTGTCTCAGCTAATTGGTATAGTACTCTCTGTTGATCGTGTGGACGTTTAGAAAATAGTTACTAAGCACAATGTATGCTGCTTAAGAAACAAACTTAGTCTATCACATTCTCTGCACATGAAACGACATTGGCTTCCTTGAATCAAATTGTCTCTTTAGTGTTGAACTAAACACACACCTTGGATTATGGAATCAAACTGGATTGGAAACAAACAATGTTATATATACCCGTGATCTGATCAGTATTCTATCAGAAGATGTGGCACCTATCAAACAGAAATATTCGTTAAGCCAATTTCATTGTGCAGAATATTCTTAATTCTGTCTTGTGATATGCTAATAGCACTTGAATAGTTGATTAATAGTCAGTCGTCTGTTACATATCATTATGTGGTGAAGACGTTCAATGTATTCCTTGTTACTAGCAGTTGTAAGACGTCTAGATGTTAAGTCATCTTCAAGACTCACCCATCTTACACTGTTGCAAAACATGGAGCTCCATCCACTAATGTAGCAATCATATCCTCATGTATCTCATTGGGTTGGCTAAACCCTTTTTTCTGCAGTTTCAAGGGAAGTCGCTACAAGTTAAATTTGATGTCTTCTTTGAACAATTAGATGTCAGTTTAGCTGGAAAGAAACAAAGCCGGTAATAATAGGAAGTGTTCAAATGAACGCATGCAGTATTTCTCAAGTCTAGCATCATTCTTGCATAGTTAGCCTATGAGATTTTCAGTCCACCCATATATATATATATATATATATATATATATATATATATATATATATATATATATATATCCAGCCGGGCTAAACCATAAATTTAACAATATAGATAGTTCAATATATAACTCAACAAATCAAAATCTACCCAAATTTCTCACCCACACAAGACAGACATGCTTACGGAGGTGTGGAGACCTCACACTTATATACACCCCCACACGAATATACACACTTACACACATCATACTCACTAACTCCCTAATGAGCCAAATGATAACATACATCCACAGCAATATAAACGCTTACACATATACTCACTCACTCACTAAGAACCAAATAACACACACAAACACTTAACAGAGACACATCCCCTCTCCAGGACCAATAAAACTGTCAAACTGACCAAGGGAATTCAAAGAAGCATAGATCCATCCAGCTCTTATCTCAAATAACAACTTAAAAGAGACTGTTTGATCAACACAAGGAATGTTAAAATATTCATGTTAAAAAGATAATTCATTTCTGTAGTTTACTGCTACCAGCAAGCAGAAATATTTCTTCCCTCGATGATGGATATTCTGGCCGAAACTAGTCGAGGAATCTAAATGAAATAATAATAATAAAAAAAAAACGAAAGAATATTAATCTACAACACAGTGTGCCTGAAGATTTCAATTTTTTTATATTTTTTATTGTTCAATATATATATATATATATATATCTTAATGTGCATGTCTATGTTGTTGTTGTATGCACATATATGCATTAACACTTATACAAATTTACTACCAAATCTTTCAAATTTTGAGTCATTTGTCCACAATACAGTTTGGCTTTCTTCCAGTGTTCAGTTGATACGATTCTTTTTGTCTATAACCCCCATTTTTTATGATTCATCTTCCAAAACAGGGGATCGTGAAAGCTATGCACACACTGAGGCCCGCTGACTTTTGATTTTTCTCAGTTTAGAGTGAAACTTGTTGCTGTCAAGAAGAACTCTCGAACAGTTTTCCTTCTATTAATTTTTGCTCTCAATAATGAAGTTCTTACTTTCAGCAGCAGTTGCAATACATTTTTCAAGGAAAAAAATATCGCCAGAAATAGATTTTTAAATGAACAAAATAATACCAGCAATACAGTTTTTAAAAATAACTAATTACAGCAATAAAAATTTTGCTGGCATTAAATTGCCCATTGAGGTTGATTAGCCGTAAAACAAAACAAAACGAAACAAACCATAATCTGGTTGCAGCCATTTTTTTTTATTGCAGCTTACCTGTAACAAAATCTTTGTCGGAATGTCTATTGTTTCTTTTAAAATATAGTCTATGAAACGAATTGTTTAATTTCGTGATATCGATCTTCCTTCACTGGACTAATATGTTATTTATGCAAATGTCGTCTGCATTTAAGAAAAAAACTTATACCGTTATTAAGCGTGTACCTGCATTTTTGTTGATTTAGTTATCTTATCTTGCTAATCTAGCCTCTGTGGTATAACTTTAAATGTTTTGCAGACTAAGTGAGGATTCAAAAAATATTCATATTATTCATTCAAAAATTTTGTAACAAATGAAAACGGGGAGTTTTTATCGTAATTCGAAACAAGTTTATCGATTTTTTGGATCAATTTTAAGTCATCTCACACCGACATAATTTGAAAATAAATTAATTTTGACTAACAAAATTTAGACTGATACTTTTAATAAACCTGGAAAAATTTTAACAGCGAATTGTAAAAAAAAAAGTTAAACAGAAAAAAATTAAAATAGAAAAAAATATCTGTAAGGAAGAAAATGCCTAAGAAAATGAACGACAGTTAATAACGCCCTGGTACATTAATGGAAGCTAAAATGAAATAATACAACTCAAAAAGAAACATAATTTAAATACAATCCAGTAAAATTAAATGAAAGAAAAAAACAACTAAATTTATCCAATTTTGAATTTAATCAGTTAATTTAAATGTTTCAGCCATTTGATCAAAACATTTTTATTGGCATTCGTTCTAACAGCATGTATAAGTTCTCGCAGTGTCCACTGATTCTGAGTGGATTTGCATGGACAGCGAGGCGTATAATTACTTGTAATGAAAATCCTTCAATCTATCCACGTTCGTAGGCGCTGCTACGGTAAAAGGCATCATATTAATGTGCAAAATATTCTGCCACTGTTTCAATATACGAAATAACGTGTGTCAGAACGGGAAAGATTGTTTGCAGGTGTACGAATATTATTAATTGTGTTTTGACGTTCTTTGTTTTGTACAGCGCTGTCATTCGCAGTATTTCATTTGTATTGTGTCAATAAATTGCATTTCACATTTGCACCGACAAATCAATACTTCGAATATTAATTGACATTGATTTTGTCCGAAGAAAATTTTGCATAAATGATATTTCGATTGAGAAGGATATTGTTGATTATTGATATTTGTTTAACACTTTTAAGGGATTAGTTGTTTATTTAAAAAAAAAAGTAATTGAAAGAATTTCGTTAAAAAATGGCGAGAAGTCAATCACCTCATACATTTAAAATTCCATAATAGGACGGCGAGAACGTTGTTATATTGCAGGCAGTTAATATTTAAAAAGTCTCTCTTGAATAAATCTTAACATTTTTAGTAGGTTATAAATTTAAAATTAAAGAATAAATTTTAAGCGTACAGAATTATATGGCAATACATCAAAGCGGATGTATTAAAGTTGATATACATGGTGCGATGGATATATTGTCGTCTAAATTACGCAAAAATGAGAATAACACTGGCATCTTATTTTAGCAGATAGATATAAAAAATTATACAAAAACAGAAATGTTTGTATTGGAGTTTCTGGCGCGAATGCCAAGCAGTACTGCATACTGTTTCCAAATTTCTATCGGTGTGAATTGCACTATGGTGCTCATTTACTCACAGACGGGTGTCAACTGACTCTACTATACTGATCAGTCGACAAAATCGGAAACGAACAAGCGCATGTGCGAGATCGAATATATAAAATGGCGGCAATTTACACATCGTACGCTGTATGTTGTAAGAAAAGTAATATTGTGTGTATATTTGTGAGCGTGTATGTATATATATTTAGGAGGCACAATGGAATAATGGATAGCGGCTTGGTATGAGGAATCGGAGAGCCGAGTTCAAATTCCAGTCGAATCCATTACATTCACTTACGTGCTAATAACCTTTGGAAAGATGTGAATCCTCTTCTTCTCCCTCCAGCTATGGGTAAATAGCAGGGCAGACTGGGTTCTATAGCCTTGGATGGCAAGTTGTCTAGGAGAAGGACAACTCTGAATTTAAAACAAGCGGAGGGTCGTTTGGGCACCTTGTGGCATGTAGTGCACCAGGTCCCTGAATTCGGCCCTTGTGTGGATGGTCCTGCACGAAAACTTCACCACTATAATCAAATCTCATGTGCTGTTGTCGGGCTGTCAGTTTCCTGGGAACTGATCTGCTTGACCCTCATACGTCGAATTCGACGGGTGAGTCGATTATATATATATATATATATATATATATATATATATATATATATATATATATATGAAAAAATAGAAAATAGGAAGGAACTGGTTAGGTAAAAATCCAAAAGTCCCTTAGTATTTTAGTTATTATTTTTTAAAAAATAGTGCTCGATACAAAAGTAGAGCATAAATATAATTATTTATTTAAAAATATGATTCCAAATCGCTACATAAGAGGTCTCATGTTTCAAAACAAGAGCCGAAAACTTCAATATAATCCTTTAAATTAAATTGAGTTGAAATTAAAATGGGCTCCGTTCCATCTTCAAGCGAAATTTTTTTTGAATAACGAATATCTGAAATTTACTTGTTTTAAAAATTGAAATCAAAATCCCCATGGTAACAGCTAGGGCGAATTGCCTAAATTGGGTAGGTGAATGTAGGGTGTTAATAATAAGTAGCGGTATAGAGATACTTTCAAGGTGTCAAGTCGGGGAAAGTTGGGGGTGTCAAAAATGAAACGGAAGATGTATTGTGACGTCGCCCCCCCTGGTCGCAGCGTCGACTCTGTCGTTCGATCTCGTTCGCGGCTCGAATTGTGACATGACGTGATGTAGCCGCCCAAGGGTCGATCCTTGTCACGGACAGCACCAGTTGTGACGTTTTTGCCGCGGCGTCAGCTGTTCGCTCCTCGCTGCTCCAAGTGTGACGCTCTAACCCTTTGGTTAGATGATTACCAACCTCGCCGTTCCCAACTCGCTTCCAACACCTGGTTACTAGGGTAACTGTACTGATCTCGGTCTGCCTACCCACGTTGTGATCAGATCTTAGACAGACGGGATCAAACGGGGATTGGGGCCGTATGCAAGTTGAGTTCGACGGGGTGGCAAACACAAGTAAAAAAAAAACTCACGGGCCAAAAATTACTGATAAAAAAGGGTAACAACCTTTTATATCTAATGTTCGTTACATAAAAATTATTCTTACTTCCCGACCCGTTTTGTGGACTGTGGCACCAAGCTTCTACCATACAATTTAAAGACTTCGAGTTGCCTACTCTCTAGAATTTTGTATGTCGGAGTGTGGTTTTGGTTCCGACACTGGACGATAATCTCTACCAGTCGTTGACGGCTGATTCTTCTCTTCGGCTTGAGTTGGACGAATTTCTTCACTTCGATTTGGGTTGGACGAATCTCTGTTCTTAGGCTTGGTTTGATTTCAATTTCTTCTATGCGCAACTGCATGTAACTTCTTCTTCGTCCGCCCTGCAACTCTTCTCGCCAAGGTCCGAACTCTTCTCTCTGCCGTCTGGGGTGAACTGAGCTCTCTGTCGTCCGGGGCTGAACTGAGCTCTCTGTCGTCCGGGGCTGAACTGATTTCTGTCGGTTGGGGTTCTGCTTTTATTGACGCCGTAACAAACTGGGGTGGGTCTGTCGGCGCTAGGGTTTTCTTGATAATTCCAAAAGTCGCACTATTTCTGATTTCCCATTATCGCTCTTACTTCCACCCCTACTTCCTCACAGTGCCTCTGGGGGGGAGGCGCACACCCATCTCTCCCGGTCTCTCGCATGTCTATTGACCGTTTTCGACCAATGGGTCCTGGTCGAGCGTCCTTTCTCCTCTTTCTCGCATATCACGTGACCGCTCTCGGCTAATGAGATTCTGGTTGGGCGTCTCTCGTCCTTCGTGACGTCTCCAATCGGGCGTGGCCTATCCGGGGCTTTGTTCTGGGGAAGAACACCTTGCTAAAAAAACAAAATCCAATTTGGCCTTTTTCGCACGCACGAAAATGACAATCTCGGCCTTTTCACCTTTTGGCTTTTGTCAAAACAGCCCGCCGCTAATTAGATGTGACTTCAGGAAGAATTTTTCTCGTCTTGCTGGCGCTTTCTGTGAGCCCAAACAATTGTTTTCATTCCTTTATTTTCGCTCAGGCCTGATAGCCAAAAATCTTAATTATCTGAATTGAAAATATCTTCACTTTATCATCGTGGGGTTCTAATCTTCAACTCTAGAGCTGGTCAGGATCTGTATACAATTCCAGCGGTCACCTCTCACCCCAAAGACACCCCCTTTTGATTAATATTTCTTTTCCATTGTTCTAAAAAATCCCATTTCTCCAACTTGATAATGAACTTCCACATTCCGCGGACACAAAAAGTAGGCCAGGTGTTTTGACCGATTTTTTAATCGTCCCGTCTTGATGTCTTTTTCACTTGTACCATGTCTGTTTCTTTTCTTTCTTTTAATTATCTCTAACTCTATTCTTTGAAATAACAATTTCTATTGTTCGTGAAATTCGGTCAGGCGCGTTGGCCTAGATATCTCTTGACACCTGTTTTCGCTTATGACCGGCTTTTTGCATTATCCATCTCTCCTCTCTTTTTCTTTCTTTTCCTTTTCTTTTTTTTCTTCTTCCCTTAGGATCGCCTAAATGCAATTAGAGAATTATTCTCAAAACTCAATTATTCTTCGTCTAAATAACTAACAACTGGTTAATAAACCGAATAAAAATTAAATCATATTTCTATGAATATTTCTTTTTAGTTTTTTCTAATAATGCAGGGTGCCACAGTATTAATCTTCGTTTAGTTTGCTAGTCTATGGATATTTATTTATTTATTTTATTTTATTTATGAAAGGGGATTGTGCATATAAAAAAAGAAAAACTTTCGTAACGTTTGTATTTTGACGACTTCATAAAGGGTTATCTTTTATGTAAGGTATTTAAACTACTAATTTGGGCTATGGATTATGAAGGGTGTTATGTTGTATGCATGTTTGTAGTTAATTATTCCTACTATGAATCTGATGATTGGGCTATTTGTTAAACAAGTTATATAAATTTTTTTTTTAATTAATAAACACTTCCCCACCAATAGTAAGCTTAGTAATATATTCAATAAGAACACCCTAAAATTAAGCTACAGCTGCTCTGATAATCTTGAACGCATAATAAAAAAACACAATAATAACATCTTGAACAAACCCCCATGCCAAAACAGTATTAATAAAAACTCTGCACTTAAATCAGACGATAAAAGGGAAAAATTATGTAACTGTAGAAACCCAGAAGACTGCCCATTAGAAAATAAATGTTGTATTAATTCTGTGGTATACCAATGTACTATTTCATCCACAGAGAGCCCTAGCACTAATATGATATACATTGGGTCCACGAAGAATAATAATTTATAGATGGAGGCAGCATCGTGCTCCTTTAATAATATAAACAAAAGATATCAGACTTCACTATCAAAATATTTTGGCACCTGAAGAAACAAATAAGATACCAAAGTTAAATGGAAAATTATTGACAAGGCTAGAATATATAAAGCTTGGGATGACCCATGCCCTTTGTGCCTCCATGAAAAATTGCACATTATTAAACTTCTAAATAATAATAATCTATTAAATAATAGACACGAGTTAACGGTTTTTGTAGGCATCATCAGATTTTTGGTTTGAATTATTAGATAAAAAAAAAAAGAATTATATAACTTGTTTAACAAATAGCCCAATCATCAGATTCAAAATAGGAATAATTAACTACAAACATGCATACAACATAACACCTTTCATAATCCATAGCCCAAGTTATTAGTTTAAATTCCTAAACATAAAAGATAACCCTTTATGAAGTCGTCAAAAAACAAACGTTACGAAAGTTTTTCTTTTCTATATGCACAATCCTTCATATAAATAAAATAAAATAAATAAATAAATATCCATAGACTAGCAAAGTAAACAAAGATTAATACATCTTCCGTTTCATTTTGATTTAACTTTCCCCGACTTGACACCTTGAAAGCATCTCTATACTACTTATTATTAACACCCTACATTCGCCTCCCCAATTTAGACAATTCGAAAAAGGTGTTACCATGGGGATTTTGATTTCAATTTTAAAACAAGTAAATTTCAGATATTCGTTATTCAACAAAAAATTTAGCTTGAAGATGGAACGGAGCCCATTTTAATTTCAACTCAATTTAATTTAAAGGATTATATTGAAGTTTTCGGCTCTTGTTTTGAAACATGAGACCTCTTATGTAGCGATTTGGAATCATATTTTTAAATAAATAATTATTGTTTATATATATATCATGTATAATTTTTAGGATTTTGTTTATCCCATTTTTATGATCAATATTATCCCTACATTATTTAAATTCTAATATAGTAATTTTCTAAATTTGTCTACACCATTTAATAATTTTTAGAGAAGATTTTCTTAGAAAGATAGTTTTAATTTCTTTTTTTTTTACTTTTATTTACCTACATTTTAATTACTACTGAGCATTTATTATATTAAGTTTATGTCTTTAATAATATTGTAGTTTACCTCCTTAAACAACTCTTTAAATGTAAAATTTTAAGAGCCACTAAATTTAAAATTTTAATCTAATTTTTATCCATAATGTATGTAAATACATAATTTAGACTATTCTTTATATCATTTTATTTATACTTCATTTATATTATACTACTTTGTTCTTATTTATCTGTTTAGTTTCTTGTAATTTATTTATTTATTTAATTATTACTTTTCATTTATTTATTCTTTTTTTTTAAATTCATCTATTTATTTAATATTCTCTGTTCTACATACTAAATGGCTTTTTTAATTAAACATTTTAATTAGTGTTTAGTATAAAATTCTTATTTAAACTTTTAAAACATATTCATTATTTTATCTTCCTTAATATTATCTAAAAACCTTTTCCAAATTTTAAATATTGGTTTTCGTTCTGTAATTTCTCATTTAAAAAAAAAAAGGTAACATGTAAAATATATGTCCGGGTCTAGACGAATTTAATAATTTTTCATCTTAAATTCTCTTCTTTAATCATTTACACTATACCCTCGTAAATTTATCTTCTCTTTTTCTCTCTTCCATCTCGTTTTAAACGCATTTGCTCTTAGTTGTAAATTTCCTTTCTCTTACTTCCTATTTACAAGAACATTATGATTTATTTTTTTATTTTTTTTATCGAACTCTTCGGTGTTGACAAGACCGTTCTTTTCGAAATGGCCATATATAATATGGGATATTGATTTTTATCTACTTGTACGTCATATTTGCGCTATAATAAATATATTGAGCTCTCTTCTGTGGAACAATTTTAATATTTTATATTATTAGGATTCACTTGGATTACTTATCACGGAATTTTTACCATTACACACACACACACACACACACGCACACACATATATATACCCAAGTATAGGATTGATGTATACGGAATAAATTCCAATAACCAAAAATACTATTCTTAAAAGAGTGCTCAATACAGAGTAAAGATAAAATATTTATTCAAAAAATTATAAAATAAACATGTTATAACATCACTAATAAAGTAACCATTTTGTTTTAAGACGTCTTGTGCTCTATCAAGTGATGATGTTTTTTTATAGAATAAAGAATTTTAAATGGTTCAAATCAACAAAAAAAAACTCAATAGGGGAAATGCTGTTACGTAACCTACAATGACCAATCAAAATACAAGTATATGAAAATTAAAAATTCCTGACAATGGACCTTGGTTATAATTACTAGTGTCTTAATGTTAGAGTTAGACTAAAGTAGAAATCATTCTGATTACATTTAAATTTTGCTATAAAACTGAAAATAAACATTACCAATTTTAAATTTAATTTTAACCTGTGTTAAGTTTAAAATACTATAAAATTATTTAAAGAAGGAACTGAGGAAAAATACATATAGTTTATTACTTATTTTGTTTTAATCGAAAAGCAAACGCTAATCTAAATATTGCAACAACTTAAATGCATTCGAGTGATGATATTGGCAGGGGAAGACATTTTACAAATGACAATACATACGCAGTCATATTATAATATACAAGCACATAGACATATTTAGATATATAAACACGCAAAAACACGTACGAAACAGGAAATAGATGTCCACGACCAACAAAAGAAAAATATAATATCAGACATATAACCATACAATGAAAGGTATATATACACAATTATACACACTTACATTAATAAAGACATAGAAATTACATAGAGAAACCCATAAAGATTCAAATCCGAAAATAGTAATACGCAAATGCAAACTATTAAAATATTACTGACATGGGCAATGGTATTTAAATTTAAATAATAATTTAAATAATTTCATAAAAAATAATTAATAAATTAAAAAAAAATTAATTAATAAATAAATTATAAAAATAATTAATAAATTATAAATTAATTTAAATATAAAAGTAATTCAAAAAATAATTTAAGTATTTTAGATAAAAAAAGAGGTTTAATAGTGTTGTGGACCCAGACGAGGTGCGAAAGAAAACTCGAACTCAGCAATTTAGTGAACAATTATTGTTAAACAAAAAGAACGAATACTAAAATGTGGCACGTCCGACTGACGTCAAGGTACAGTCGTCAACTCGTCAACTGTAGACAGCGATATTTAGTTACCCACCCCCACCAGGGTTACATGTAGCACAAGGCCGATTTAACGTGGGAACTCCGACCCCGTAGGCTGGGCCAAAAATAATCCCTATTTGAACCAACAAAAACGGGTTCAGGGGCAATCAACCTCCCCGAACGAGACTCTGCCCTTCGGCGGAGCCTCGTCTGGGTTCTTCTCCACCCGAAGGCAGAGAGTTCGACTGTTTAGCTGTAACAGGTCAACTGTTGACAGCTATCTTGAGAGGCATAATCTCCTCGTATATATAGTAATAGGACGAGTCCATTTAGTCCCTAAAGCTAGGTCCCATGACAAATGGATAAAAGTTAAGTGTGTTAGAATAGTAAAACAAATATTTGACAATGAACAAAGCAAAGAAAAAAGACAATTAAACATATACATATGTACAGAAAAAATATATACGCATACACAAAAAATACTAATAATATTATCAAAGGGATTATAAATGATTCAGAGCCCATTTAAGAATAGAGTGTAACGAAACAAAACTGTCAATTATTAATTCAACAAGCAATTTCAAATTAACTGTGAAACGAAAGTAGATTATAGTTAGCATAGATAATCCATTAAAAAAAACTAAAATGTACACATATACGCACTTATACAGATATATACACATAGATACCTTCATATATATACAGACATATATATATATATATATATATATATATATATACATACATATATATATACATATATATATATATATATATGTATATACACACAATTATATACACATAGATACCTTCATATATATATATATATATATATGTATATACACACAGATATATATATCTTCATATATATATATATATATATATATATATATATATATATATATATATATATATATATGTATGTATGTATGTGCAGTCGCTCCAAGGAGTACTTTTAAAGTTTTACAGGGAAATCCACGAATAACCTCGTCAAATTCGCCGGAAATCTCAAACACAAAGGAATACTCACCAATGACTACACAACATCAGTTGGAAAAATGCTACGTTTAAAAAAAATCCTCTTAACTTCCGAAGCCGGAAGATTGCGAACGAATAATATCCAACTCAAACAACAAAATCGTTTGAAGCTCAGACTCCAACACCTATCCAATCTTATTCACAATATCTCCACATTCACACATTCCACATCCAGGGAAGATTTAATCTTAGGTCTAAAATTCGCTAACGGTCTAAAATAAAAAAAAAGGTTACACAATCATACACTCAACCAATCACCACAATTTCAACCGCACTGATCATGAAAACGTTTCATACATCGCATATAAGCAGCTTCCATCACAAATATCATCGAAACTACAGGAGATATATACAATCACTAAAAAAACTAAAAAGGAGATATAGGAAAGCACTGAATTTTTGTCCATGAACATTAATATAACCCCTTCCGACAAAGTAGTCGGTATAGTTATCATGGACACCTATATATACATTAAAAAAATGGAATCACTTATAAATAATAACACCAATTAACTTGACATAAACACTGAAACACATAAGTTCAACAAAAGTATCAAGAAACTAGTAAACAATGAAATCAATTCTTGTCTAGATTAATAGATTATCACACTAACTTGCCGAGACGATATGGCTTACCTAAGACACGCAAACCGGCATACCCATTAGGCCCATTTTGCCTGGAATTAAGACTTCTCGCTACATGTTAGCGAGAGCAATCAAGAATATCTTAATTTCGTTCCTATTCACAATCAGTACAACCGCAAACATTTTGGTGAATTACTCCAAACAATACAACACATAAAGATGATTAGCATATCTACGGCTAGTTTAGACATCAAATTACTATACACGAATATACCTATCATGAAATGCCTTAATATACTAAAAAATCACTCCAATACATCCAATAATAAGCTACCTCTACCAGTCCACAAAATCATAAAGATATGTAAATTAATCACTAACCACTGATTCTTTTCTTTTAATAACGTATTCTGCAAACACATTATCCGTTTACACATTGGGTCTCCTATCTGGTGTTCTCGCTTGTCTCTTTGCAGAATTCTTAGAATCCATCCTATTGAAACACACCATGACTAACAGTTCTACTTCCCTAACATACACTGATAACGCCCTCTTATTTTATCCTAAGATATTAACCTTTTAAACATAATAGCAAAACTCAATAAAGCTGAACCAACCATCGAATTTACACAAGAATTTGAAAGAATTATCTCTACATTTCCTCAAAATCCTATTTATACATACCTATATAAATAATTTTAAAGTTTAACGAAAACCCACTAACAAAAATGAACTTAACCAATTTCTATTCTCACCAAAACCGGAGAATAAGATTTGGAATCATTTTACCTTAGAGCTCTTAGGAGATGTATCCCTGAACCCATTAATGAAGAAAGGGATTATATTGAGACATTCAAACTTCTACACTACCCATAAAATTTTAACTTAAACGCAAAACAAACGATCTCACAAAATCCATAAAACCAAAATCAACAAATAGTTCCAATAAAATCTATTCAAATTTCATAATCCTGCCCTTCAAAACTTCAACAAAACTCACAAAAGAATTAGCGATCCTTACAAGGATCCTTACCAACACCTCCAAAACTATGGGATATATAATTAGGATGAAAATTGAAACGCTATTTCAAATGCCGGATGTTAGATTAAATGTCTACAATGCAATAACATGTATATTTGAGAGACATCACGTGATCTAGAAAAACGCACACAGAAACACAAAAAATACTTGCGATTAAATAGACATTCAAACTCTCTCGTCTTACTCCTCAACAACGCGGGATATAACCTTAATTTAACCTATGCAAGCTTATTATAAAAAAGATTAAACCCTTTTAAAAAGAACATATGAAAACATATTTATAGCAAGAGTATCACCTATTAAAGAAAAATGTTTAAAAAAACTACAATACATCCCCATTTTCTACAGATCCATTATACATGAATCTAACTTATCTCTTTCTAATACATAAAAATCAATGAATATGTATAAAAATACTGTCTATTTTTCATGTTATCATGTCATTTCGTACACTAATACAACTACACGCAGTAAGCTTCTACCTTGAGTGGCCTTTGGGCCTTGTACTGAATGAACGTTAAAAATATATTAAATTCTTGATGATTTTAGATGGCAAGGAATCAGAAAAGAGGATGATATTTCCAGAGACGAAAAAAGGAAATCTTAAAATCGATCATCCTGTTCCATCTTGCTATTTCAACAATAAAACGGTGAGGCCTAATTTCCAGAGTCGTAATAAATTCATGCAGTTGAGGCACCAAAAATGAAAGTTGATTTAAACAATTACTATGGAATTATTTTTAGAAAGCAACGTGGTGGGATCGTGACTGAATTCAAGATGTCCGATCAGGATGAATTAACTTACTGGCACTTCTTTGGATTTTGTCAAGATATACCAATAATATTAATAGCAAGGACGAATGGTAGATATATAAATTTATAAGATGGATACTGACGGTGAAAATTGTCTAGCAAAACACAATGAACCAACTGTCTTAGTAGTAACCATGGAAATCGCTGAAATAAAATCATTTCATATCAGTGGAAAACATAAGCTCAAGAAGATGTAGAAAATCTTCTCTATGGTTGTGAATTAAAAACAGTTTTACCTTTTCGCATTTAACGAGTCGTTTAAAGTACTTTTCGAGAGCAGCTGCCAGTATACTTTGTTGGACATGTCAAGCATGAGTAAATAGCTATGTCATCGAGATAAATACATAAATGGGAACTGATGACATCGGGATTGTGATTGATAATGAAAGGAAAAAGATAAGTCCAAGGATATAGCCCTGAGAAACCCCGCATCAATGTGAAATAGAAGCGTATATATATATATATATATATATATATATATATATATATATATATATATATATATATATATATATACAGTGACAATAAGTATTGGATACATGTTATTTTCTGTTATAACTCTAGTTTATATTTCACCATTTTGCCTGATATTTGGTAAGTAATTTCTCATAAAGTTGTTTTAGTTGTATGTGGAAGGAAAATTAAAAACTCATGAAAGCAAAGAATAATCATAGAAATTGTCTAGGTAGTTAGGAGAAGACGCATTGAAGCAAGAAACATTAGAATAATTTCTACCGCCATTACCTCCCGTAACTCTATTTAAAAGTAAAGCTATATAAACCTAACGAAAATCCCTTGTCATTGGTGTTCAACGAAACCTATATTAAAAAAATGATTATTTTTCTCAATACGCAATATATATCGTTATCTTCGCATAGCAACTTCTATGTAAACATGACAGGATATCATATTTAGAGTGAACATCACTGCTGCAGTGTCAATATAACCCCTCTGATGATGACACATGTGAGGCGAAAGTTTAGATCGAGGAACAGTATAATAAAAAAAAATATCCAAATCTTGGACAATTTTTGGCTTTATTTCTCCTGAAAGTAAAGCCACGATACGAAACTTAGAACGGCTCATGAACAAACATAATAGACATTAGCTGTTATATTTAACAATATTTGTTTTTCATTTCACCCCAAGTAAGGCGGGAGTACCACTAGCACGCAACGGGTTACAGGGAGCGAGGGTAACAATTGGTGTTTGAGGAAAGGGAAGGACGGGGATCAAGATCATGGAATCAAAAGATACCGATTGATATTACATTTGAATATTTGAAGTTTAAAGCTATCAGTAAGAGGAAGGGAGTTTCACTGCTGAAAAGTAAGAGAGAAAAAAACTGTTTGAGTAGAAAAGGCGGTTGCATTTAACTATTTTGCATTGAAAGGGTGGGACTGAGATGCCAATCTAGTGCTTAAATTCATGCAGTTGGTGTACCAATGAAAATAGATCGTCAGAGCAAGTGTCATGGAAATATTTTTAGAAAAGACAGAGGGAAGCCATATTACGTCTGTGAGAAAGTGACTGGATTTGAGATGCCAAGTCAGGACCTATCACATTGCATATATGTTTGAATAATGATCTGCTGCTCCAATACACTATATATATATATATATATATATATATATATATATATATATATATATATATATATATATATATATATATATATATATATATATTAGACGATACCCGTCGAGTTCAACTTATGAGGTCAAGCAAATCAGTTCCCAGGAAACCGACAGCGACACATGAGATTTGATTATAGTGGTGAAGGTTTCGTGCATGACCAGCCACACTTTTGGAAGGGCCGAATTCAGAGACGTGTTGCACTAAGTGCCACAAGGTCCCCAAACAACCCTCCTCCGGTTTTGAATTCAGAGTTTTCCTTCTCATAGACCAGTTGCCATCCAAGGCTATAGAACCCAGTCTGTCCTGCTATTTACCCATAGCTGGAAGGAAAAGAAGAGTATTCACACCTTTCCCAAGGGTATTAGAACGAATGTAATGGATTACTCCACCGTGCTTCCGCATATATATATATGGGGGGTGCTCATTAAAAATAGGGAAACTTTATTGTATTAATTCCAATTTTTCTACACATTGAATTTGTCCAAATAGTACGTTTAAACTCGCATAAACGATTTTATAACCTGTACATCTACGGTGAGATGTTAATGGTAAATTACATATAAATTCGTGTTCACAGTTCTATGACAATCACTAGATGTATTATTGCATCAGCTATGACAGCACAATACAATTAGTTTAATCAAAAAGTATGATTTTCTTGCTATACTACTTAAAGAGAGTAATATTAAGACATACATTTTAGACACATTTAAATTATTTTAATAAAATGTAATGAAATTCTATATTTCCTCAATATTATTTCCCAAATAATATATATAATTATATTTTTTTGAAATATAAGTAATCTCATTTCCATTACATAAAGTCGCCTTTACCTTACTATAAATTATCATATTTTCTTACATCTAATCACATTATTTACATTCTATTTTATTCGAAAAATTTTATTAATGTAAAAGATGCTCCATCCGGCAGGATTGAAAAACAGTGCCCCCTCATTTGCAGGCAAAATCCGTGTGAGATCTGGCTTGTTTAGACGGGTTCGGCCATGAATGATCTAGCAAATCGAGCAAAACCAAATAGGAACAAGTTTATACGGTACTATTGCATTTGTTTGCCCGACGACACTATTCATGGCCGAGTCGTTCTAAAGCACGTGGTATGTAACAAGTGAATCTCCAGCAAACGGGTGACGCATTTTAAATTAAGTTATTTCGAATCACAGTTATGTGTTCGATGCCAAAGTTTATTAATTTTATATTTTAAATAAAAAATTCGGTAGTCATAATATCTGGCATTCTGAGATTTTTACCGTCATTTTAAGAATAGCTTACAATTTTTCGGATATTTCATATAAACTATTTGCCACAATTACATATATATATATATATATATATATATATATATATATATATATATATATATATATATATATATGGAAAGAATTAGATAGATAGGTATATATATATATATATATATATATATATGGAGAGATAGATAGACTGGTAGATAGATAGATACTGGTAATATTAGTGGTCAATACACACACATACACACGCACGCACATAACATAATATATAAATATATATATATATATATATATATATATATATATATATATATATATATAAATTCCGAAAGGGATAGAATTCAGGGAGAAATCAATGTCTAGGACAGAATAAGAATATATTAAAATATGCTCAAACACTAATGTTCCATGTTTATAACTTATTACATTGGAATCGTAATCACGATCTAATTTATCAGACATACAAATACTAAAAGAAATCGGAAAAAAATATATATATTATGAAATATATATATATATATATATATATATATATTTTTTTTTCATTATATAGATAGATATATTATGAAATGTACCAATTCCGAAAATTATTTAAATATATTATTTGTTTATACGTTATTTTTATAGATGCAAATATTTAAGTAAATAAGCTGTTTATAATAAACAGATTTTACAACATTTAATGGCCTGAATGTTCGTGAAATCTCAAAGAAAATATGTCTTCCGACAGGATTCGAACGTATATCCTATAGGATCCGTCATTTAGCCTGACGTGCTCTACCATTTAACTACAGCTGAAGCGTCTGGTTAGCAATGTTAAATTAAGAATAAAAAAAATGTAGTTTAATAGCAGAAATTTAACCTGCGTGTGTGTCTGTATGTGCATATATGTGTGTGTGTGTGCGCGCACCCGCGTGTGTGTATCCAAAGACAACACATTGAACTAAACAAATGAGATAACAAACCCTGGAAAAATAAAGAAACAAAATGTCAATAAACAAGTAAGCAAACATTAAACAAAGTACCAATCTATGAATTAACACAGGACCCAAGTAAATGTAACAACAATTACAACAATAACAACAACAACAATAATAATAATAATCAGCAACGTATAATGAAATAATCAGAAAAAAGTATGAGTAACAAGGTAACAAATAACTGCATATGGATCCACAATTATTTCTATTAAATACCCGTTACCTCTCACCCAATAATCGTCAGATTAAAACAATAGATCTTTATATATATAATGTGCCACCAACCAAATATTTGAGCCCAGACTCAACAAACATGGCCTCAAGATGATTTTGAAGCAAGAAACAAACTCGACGCTTACTGTTGATCTCAGTGTCCACGTTTATAATTATATGTATGGTCGCAAAATTTTACTATTTTCTGACGTCCAATGTTACTAGAAGTAAAAGTTCAGTCGATGTCAACTAAAGTTTGACAACGATGTTCTTTTTTTGTCACTGTCGTTCTTAAATAACTCATACAACCACAACAGAAATTTTGTTCAGGTTCACATTTAATATCATTAATTACAGGCAATATCAGGGTAAATATGTATGTCATCCAGTAAAGATAATAGAGATATACTCGGAGCGAGCTAATTTCAATTTCAATATACATTAATACCATTAATACATGCAAAACATAGTTTGTTCTTACATTCCGATCGGAAGACGCCAACCTAGTAAACGCCATTAATAAAATACAATTGTTTTGTTTTTCATTCTGTCCTGAAGACCACAATCTAGCAAGTGAAAGCAAAACGTCTCGTCATTAAAATGCTTTTCCACAATCTATCAATTCTTTACTATTTATTTGTTCTTTTTTTCCCAAAATTTTAAAAGAGAGAATAAAAGATATCCTCTCGTAATAAGTTACTTTCAAATTCAACAGATATCAATAGAGTTAATACAAAAAGAAAAACACCTACACAATGTTGTTCATCCATTCAGACAGGAAGGTTTCAAACTAGTAAAGAAATATTAACGGCTTTAAAAAATACGACACAAACATTGTTTTATGATATAGTATGAACAAATGTAGATAAATCAATATGAACCAGTTTCTCTAATGAAGATCTTGAATGTTCTTATAAAATCAACGATGTTACAAAGATGATTAACGCTTACACCAAGTAGTTTATTCTCTCAATGTTGTCCTTATTCTACGTGTAAGCTTTCCGGAAACAGCTTCTTTACATTCGTGTGCCTTTGCCAATCATTTGCTTCAAGGCATACGCTAAAGCTGGCGCGAAATATTTACCCATGTGCTTTTACTGTCTGGTGTCTCCTTCTTCAAATCTTTTGCGTAAACAGCCAGCAATGCTCTGTAGGCCGGTTTGAAACACCACAACCGGACATTACAGCCAACACCTTGGTCATTAACTTGCTTGCCGAATTAAATGGACAATATCAGTAAAACCGTTCCCTTCTTTCTTTCATCAGTTGATGACGCATAGCCAAAAGGGCGGGAATGTGAGTGAGCAGTACCGAGGAAATTCAAAATATGGATGAATGATCAAACCAGTGGTTTGGAGATCTGATGTTTGGCTTAGCATTTGACTCAAATGTCCGGAGTCACGTTGCAAATGGGGCTGAGTCCAACAATTTAGGTAAAGGGTGAAATTGATATTGCGAGGAATATCGTTTGACATGGCGTAACGTCAATTAGTCGTCGTGATATGGACAAAGAAAAACGGGGAATGCTTATAACTAAATTAATGGCTTTTATGAACTGGTGCATTGACTGCAGTATTCTCTATACACAAGAATCGACTCAGTTTCAAATACAAAACAGCGTTAATTAAATATTTTCCTGGTGCCATAGATCTGAAGGAAAGAAATCGTTCACTGTACATAGATGCTATTTTGATTAAACGTATCTAGTCGAAGGTCATCGATTTCTGAGAACTAAGAAAGCATGCAAAATGCTTGTGACCTCTCCTATAGAATACACGCGTAATGTCTCAGTAGTTATGACAAACATGCGTCGCACGATGTGCTATACATAAATGCAAACCAATTTGGCAGAAATGCATTGAATATTGGCAAATCTCATAGACGGAATATAGGTCGAAGCGTTTGAGAAAATATGAATATGAGTGTAAAATAATTCAAATTCAAATCTACATTGCATGCATTAAACATACGCACATGAAATAGCCAAAGTCCGAATTATTATAATGGGATTATATATATATATATATATATATATATATATATATATATATATATATATATGTATGTATGTATGTATGTATGGATGTATTTGGAAAAGGTTATAGTTGTTCCAACAAGCGAAAATTGTATATTTTCAAAAGAGAGAAACCTCAAACGCTTTTTGGTTATGATGTGGACTTGTTTTATATATATATATATATATATATATATATATATATATATATATATATATATATATATATATATATATATTATATATATATATATATATATATATATATTAAATTTTATTCCTCATATTTCTGCTACACGTGTTGGTATGGTATGTGTGTGTGTATATATGTATGTATATCGACATATACATATATGTGTATACTGATTCCTTATTATAAGACAGTATGTGCATATGGGGAGAGAACACACATATGCAGGCTAACAGAAACACACACGCACACAGTGATATTAAGGCATCTATCATCTATCATCACCAACTCTCAAACCAAACCTAATGTTCTATTTTTTTAAATTTAGACAGAAATTCGCTTCTGCCAAGAGTCCATAAAGAAGTTCAACACTCAATAACGAATACTGAAAACGAACAATGAGACATTAAAAGAATATAAGGAAAAATTCATTCCTTTTAAAAATGTATTCCGTTAACTTCCCTGAAGAAGGTCACGCAAACACGTGTAGCAGAAATATGAAAAATAAAATATAATATATATGCTAAAACTTATCCACATTACCGAAAACTTGAAAACTTTTGCTTTTTCTCTCTTTTTATATATATATATATATATATATATATATATATATATATATATATATATATATATATATATATATATATATATATATGTACGTATATATATAGGCAGTGAGGGAAACAAATATTCATATACATATATATTTTTAATTTATTGTATTTCCCATTAATGAATAAACATACATTTCATATAATTAACTGTACACTGATGCATCGGTACATATGCATAGAAAGCAGAAACAAAATCGATTTAATAGAAATAAATCCCATTTATCCATTTTATTTGGTGAAAAAAGTATTCGTACAATACAAAATAGAATACATAATCTTCATTTCATCCTTTGTAGAATAGCCAGTAGGATTTCCAATTCTCTCAGAATTGGCTCAGTGAATAGGTTGAATAGGTCCGGTGAGCAGACGGATTCTTGCCTTTCCCCCTTTTTCTTGTTCTTTTTGCATATTCGCTGAATCCATCCTCTATGCACATGCATGCTGTTTGCTGCCAGTATAGGCTCTTGAATATTCTAATATATTTGCCTTTGCATAATCTGCCAAGCATAAGTACATTTCCTTCCGTATTTGTATTGCTCTTTCTGTTAATATTCTCATCTTGAATATCGCGTTCCATGTTTCGTTGTCTTTAACGAACCTGCACAGTGCTTGTCCTATCTCTCTGTCCATAATAGACTTTCCCAATACGATTTTTCCTTATCCTTATTTTCACAAACGAATTTCTACATGGCACCTTTATGCCTTTTCAATAACAGTAGAGTTTTTCGAGGATAGCGGGATTTTAGAGTGATCCTATGCATTTCATTCCTTGTTGTACTTTTAGTGTCGCAGATTCGTGATGAAAGCGAATAATCCTGCACCTCTTGACGGGTAACATTGGATTTTGTTTAATTTGACGCATTAATTTCCTCGAAGATCTTGAAGAAATCTTACTTGGAGTAACAGTTCTTTGGTTTTTGACAGTTTTAAGATTATATACCTTGCAATGAATGACCTAACGGTAGTATATGGAATACTCGGCCTGTATGAGATTTTTCTGCAAGTTTATTTCCAGAGCTTAACAATAAGTTCTTTTTATGCGGATTTGCCAATTCTTTATCTCTTGCAATGATGCTAGTAACATTCTTGCACGAACATCAATTACAGAATATGCTCTTTGTATTTTTTTTAAGCTTAAAATAACTACTAATAGAATTATTGGAACATTGTAGAATATTACATTTGAATGATCTAGAGTATTAAACAAATGTAAAGGTTTAAATATCTGAAATTTGCGTTGTACGAATACCTTTTTCACCCATTAAAATGGAGTAATAAGATTTATTTCTATTAAATCATTTTTTCAATTTTCTATGAATATATATTTATTATGCATCTGTGTACAGTTAATTATATGAGATGTATGTTTATTCATTAATTGAATTGAGAATAACCTAAGAACAAAAACAACAGGATTTTCCCAACCATGTAACAACAAAAGAAGTTTATGTTGCAACCATATTAAAAACACGAATTCATTCACTAGCGCAATAACTAATTCTACTTTCAAAATCTACCACAATTCTAACTGTAGAAGTCATAACATAATTTACCTCCTAGAATGCACACTATGCCAGAAACAATATGTAGGAAAATCTGAATGGCTCTTTCACTACAGAATTAATAATTATCGTAATCGAATTAAGTCGACTCCCCATGAAAAATTATTACCTGTAGAACATTTCCGCCTAGAAAAACATGATTTCAAAATCCATGCCAAATTCACTATAATTGAGAGAATAGAAAAGTTCAGAGTAGATAACATTAGAAAGATTTTAGAGTCCCATGAAAATAAGTGGATACAACGTCTAAAAACAAAATATCCAGCCGGGCTAAACCATAAATTTAACAATATATAATCAACAAATCAAAAGCTACCCACATTTCTCACCCACACAAGACATACATGCTTACGGAGCTGTGGAGACCTCACACTTATACAGTCACCCACACGAATATACACACTTACTCACTCACCCCCTAATGAACCAAATGATAACACACACCCACAGCTATACACACTCTTACACACATCATACTCACTCACTCGCTAAGAACCAAATAACACACACACAAACACTAAAGAGAGACACATCCCCTCACCAGGTCCAATAAAACTGTCAAACTGACCAGAGAATTCAGAGCAACATGTATCTATCCAGCTCTTATCTCAAATAACAACATAAAAGAGACTGTTTGACCAACACAAGGATTGTTAAAAGATTCATGTTAAAAAGATAAAAAAATTAAAAAAAACAAATGAAAACTACAGACAAAAGTTCATTTTCTCCAACAAAAGACTCATTTCTGTAGTTTACTGCTAGCAGCAAGCAGAACTATTTCTCCTCATTTGGCCATTTTGGTCGAAACTAGTCGAGGAATCTAAATGAAATAATAATTGAAAAAAAACGAAAGAATATTAATCTACGACCCAGTGTGTCTAAAGATTTTACTTTTTTAATTTTTTTATTGTTCAATATATATATATATATATATATATATATATATATATATATATATATATATAAGGGAATGATCTGGGGTTGTTTTAAACAGTGAAAATGTATATTTTAAAAAGAGAAACACAACAAAGGCCTTTTTTTAAAAATTATAATGTGGATTTTATTAATACTTTATTCTACAGTGTGTTCCAAAACTCGGATTACCATTGATAACATTATACATTTTATATTTATTTATCAAATGGTAACATGTTTCTCTATCTGACAATATATTATTAAATGTTCTTGGTCGAATTATAGATGATGTCATGCAAATTTTCCCTGATTGCTATTTCGAATTTTTTTTCTTCTTCTCCCAACTGTCGGATGACTTTTAGAACACACTGCATAAATTTTGCTACACGGGTTTCGGGTCATGTGACCTTCATCAGGCGAAGAATGGTTCCACATATTATGAAAAGGAATTAATTTTTCTACTTACGTTAAATATTAACCATCATCTTTTGGCTTAGTATTAGTCATCTTATTGCATAGACAGCCGGGTGGGGGATGTCCCCTACCTCCTCTTTTGGCTCCGGAAGGCAAATTTTGTGTCCAGAGATAATAGAACTTCATCACAGGGAACTTAAGTATTTTATTAATGTTCATCTCATCATGTTCTATATATCTAGTGGCGGTCGTTCCTCTTCACTGGGGACCGGTTCTGACATGAAATCAAACACATCTACATAGTTTAATTGCAAAGATTCGACTCCCTGAAACCTTTTTCCTGTATATCATTCCCAGGCTGGCTCAACATATCAAAGTCAATTTCCCATATTATGACTTGTATTTGACCCTATGGTCAACCTTAGGAAGTCGGAGCAGCGATACACATCCGCCTAAAATTATAATCTGCTAAGCCATTATTTATCAATCTAAATCCATCTTCAACTGTCTGAAAAAGATGTATTCAGATGACTACGAGTAAGCAAAAACGACAATAGTTAAATGATTTTACATGTGAAGGAAAAAAATAATTAATTTTATATTTGGAAATAGAAATTGTTCGCTTGAAGAAGGTCACAAGACCCGAAACACGTATATCAAAATATATAGAATAAAGTATTAAAAAATTCACATTATAATAAAAACGTTTTTGGCATTTTCTCTCTCTCTCTCTCTCACACACACACACACACACACATATATATATATATATATATATATATATATATATATATATATATATATATATATATAGAGAGAGAGAGAGAGAGAGAGAGAAAAAACAAATTAGACAAAAACAAAAAAAAAACTAAAAATATTGAAAAAAGAAATAAATAAAAATTAGTGAAAGAGTCAATTTTTAAAAAAGGGAGAATATGTACACACATATAAGAACACACACAAACACACACACACACACATATATGTATATATGTATATATATATATATATATATATATATATATATATATATTCTGCCTTTTATATAAGATATAACGTTACTACTTTTGATTGGGATATTACTCGACAACAGTTTAAAATGATGCAATAAAAATAGGAATTGTGAATGCTGGCCATTATTTAAAGAAATCAGTTCAAAGAAAGTATGCAATATTTATGATTTAACTGTAGCAACTAATTGCATTTTGTTTCATTTAATTTATTTTCTTTTTTCAACTCTATTTTCCATTCATTTCTTTCTTTTCCTCGTTTTTATTTATTTCTGTCTTTCTTTGTATCTTTCCGTCTATCTTTGTTGTTTTTCTCATTCAATATTCTTTCAATCATCTGTAATTTTTTAAATTTACTCTTTCATTATTTTTATTTATTATTTTTTTCATTATTTTAGTTTCTTTTTTGTGTTTGTCTTATCTTTTTGTTTCTTTCTTCATTTCTCTCTCTATGTATATTCATGTGTGTGTGTGTGTGTGTGTGTGCATCTTCCTGATTACGATTCTTTTGTTCTCGCTCCTTAGTATTAATTATGCTTTCAAATTCTTTCATACTCAGTGACCTCTTGTGTCTAAGTTCTGTTTTACTACCATGTTTCCTTACTTTTGTTGAAATCAATTTTATATATATATATATATGTATATATATATTATAAATTAATTGATTTAAAATATGTTTTTTCCGCTCCGCAGTTCTAACCATGTTTCAAAAATGGAAGCTAAAACCCACGAATTTAATTTTGCAATTAAATTAAAGACATTAGTTCCATTTCATCCTCAAGCGAATTTTGGAGTAACTTTTAAAATTACTGGGTTTTAAATTCACAGCTAAGATCACGTTTCCATGGTTACAGATAAATCTACTTCAATTGGACAAGATTTGTCTGGGTTTTCCTTATGCCTGTATCATTGTATCGGTTATTAGCTACATTTTGGTAAGGGGTAGGGATGTATTTTTCAATGAGAACTGACATCCGTTGAATGCATGTCGTCTGGATTTTTTTTAATTTTTTTTTTAAATTTATTGTTAACGGCAAAAAAATTCTTACTGCATTTTTTTTTCTATTTGTAAATTTAAAGATTTTCGCGGGTGTTCAGATTAGAATACTTTTTATTTAACTACGATTTGAAATATTCTCATTTTTAATTTTTATTATACTATATTTTTCTATGAACAGTTAAATGTATTAGAATCCCTTATATTATGTAGGATTATTTTTACATCAAGTATAAGTATGTATATTTGGGTATATATATATATATATTTTTTAAGTAAAATTTATGACAATGACGGCAAAAATAGTTACTTAATTTACTGATTAATAAACTTTTATTTTATATATATATAAACCTAGCAATATATTGTTTCTCATGTAAGTACAAAGGACATCGGTCATTCATAAGCTTACATCTTCTGGCATTTCATATTAATTTCATTTTACTATAGGTTTTTTATTGGATTCTTTTCAGTGCGTGTAGTACTAAGTAAAATAAGTTTAGGTTAGAATTCATTTTATTTAACTACAATTTTAATTACAACTTTAAAACATTTTCATTGTTATTTTTAATAGACTATATTATTTTTTATAACAGAAGGAAATGTATTTTTAAATTACTTATAGTAAGTAAAATTATTTTTCCATATCAAAGTATATGTATATTACGATTTTTAAACTTTTATATTTAAATATTATTTAAGTAATATTTATGGCACTTACTGAAAAAATAGCTAATTCATTTCTCAGATTTAGTAAACTTTATTTATTAATTAATTTATTTATTTATTTTAAATATATATAAACTAAGTAATAAAGTTTCATATGTATGTACAAATGACATGGGTCGTTCACAGGCCTACATCCTCTAGCTTTTCTTTATAATTTCATTTTTCAGTAGGTGTTTTATTGGATTCATTTAAGTGCCGGTAGTACTTTTTTTAAGGGTGTTTAGGTTAGCATACATTTTATTTAACTGCAATTTTTAAAACATGCTTAGGTTAGATTTCGTTTTAACTACAATTTTAAATACAACTTTAAAATATTTTCACTGTTATTCCAATAGATTTTTGTTTCTTTTTTTTTATAAAGAAAAAACAAGTAAATGTAATATAATTACTTACAGTATATAAAATTATTTTTCGAGTTAAATATAAGTATGTATATTACCTGATTGCCCCCCACCATTTTTAAATTTTTTTTTTTAATTTTAAATTTTTAAATATTATTTAAGGAAAATTTTTGACAATGACGGCATATAATAGCTATTTCATTTCTCTGATTCAGTAAATTTTTATTTTTTATAAACTTAGTAATATATAGTTTCTCGTGTATGCACAAAGGACATGGGTCGTTTAATGACATACATATTCTAGCTTTTCTTATTAACTTCCATTTTACTGTAGGTGTTTTATTTGTTTCTTTTAGATGCCAGAAGTATTTTGAGAGAGATATCTGATTTTTATATTTATTTATTCTAAATGAAGTTTGATGTTGGTTGAATCTTTTTTGAATTCATTGCTAGTGCAACCTATATATATATTTTTTTTCAGGACTTTCAATCGAAGAGATATTGCATTGGTATACTAATGATTCCGTGCAACATTTATTTTGTAGAGGGCAATTATGAGGGTTTCTACAGTTACATAGTTTTTGTTTATTTCCATTAGTTTTGAACATTATTTTTCCATTATCTAAATTTTTTTGGTCTTGGTATGAGTGTTTATTTAAGATATTAGCATTATGGTTCTTAATGATTTTTTCTAAGTTTTCTGTACAGCTATAACTCAATTTTAGTATGTTTTTATTAAAAATAGTACTTAGTTTACTTTCACTAGGAAAATGCTTCACTATTAATGCGAGTAATTTATGTCCTAATTTGTTCTTTACCATTTGGTTATATGGGGGAGTATACCAAATAATTTTTCTACATCTGTTTTTTCTATGCTTTCCATTTTCATTTTTTATATAAGTTAGTTTTGGGTTTTTGTAGCCACTCTCTTTTAGAGCCTTATTATAGGAATATATATGCTCATCGAAAATCTTGTATTTGCTGAATTTGTACTAATTTGTTTAATGATAGATAACGGTATATGTTTAATTATAGATGGGGGGTGATTTGATTTAGGGTGAATATATAAGGATTGGTGTTGGTTTTTTTATAAGGTGTGTATGTATTTTTATTTAGATCTAATGTTATATCTAGGAAGTCCACTTTTTTTTAATTTACTACTAACCGTAATTTTTAAGCCCATGCTTTTAAATTCTTTATATAATAACTTTCTAATTCTATCTATTTTGAATTTAGTTGAGTTTCTAATAACCATAAGTCCATCGTCTCTGTACAAACCAATGTCATTTGTATTAATATCATAGTGCGCTGTAAGGTTGTATAATATAAAAAGACCAATGAGATCAGAAGAC
Source organism: Acanthosepion pharaonis (assembly GCA_903632075.3). Classification (NCBI taxonomy): domain Eukaryota; kingdom Metazoa; phylum Mollusca; class Cephalopoda; order Sepiida; family Sepiidae; genus Acanthosepion; species Acanthosepion pharaonis. The sequence continues at coordinate 177,154 of CAHIKZ030000946.1, forward strand.
TCAGCTGAATATAGTGATCCCATTGTGATGTCAAATTGGTCGTAAGAATTCTTAATCCATTCCTGACCTTTATGTATAAGTACCGATTTTTTCGCATACAGAATAATGTTCCTTTTTTCATCTGTAATATCCGTATAGTGGGTGGCAAAGTCCAACGCATTGATAAATAGTTCTTTGGAATTTGATTGGTAATAATTATAAATATCAAATTTTATTAGTGTACAATTGTTTTTTTTTCTTTTTAAGTGAGTAAACCAGTTTATCACTTCCTTGGTATTAATCCAAAGTTTCAGGCTAATTTTTCCTTAATTTGTTTATTTACCCTTTCAAGGATCATTTTACTTATTTTTCCGATCTCCGGTCTTGTGGGATTTATTATCCTTGTAGTGGGATTAGCCTCAAAATCTGGCTTATTGTCCTTTAAGGTTATGTAGCATTCTTTTAATATATATATATATATATATGTTATCTTATAAAGTATCTTATGTATTTTGCTCACCAGATTTTGAAACAAGTTAGCGTCTATTATATAATTCTCTTCCATCTTTGCCTAGCATTCACAACGGAATGGTCCATTATTTATCTTCATTAATGTCATGTCTTAACTGTCAGGCAGAAGGAGGATCCCACAAAATTGTAATAAGATAATGTTACTGTATTTTAATAGCGTTCTTTTGATATTATTTTGCTTTTAGATAAACTTCTTTATTCATATGTAACACTAGAGTTATCTGCATAGATTAAAGTTCTAGACTAGTCACGTGGAAAGGTTAAGTAACACAGTGTTACAATGCCTTTAAAAAAGCAGCCAAAACTGAGGGTTTGACACTTTTGTATAGAGTTCTTCCCAAGGAAGGCATAAAGCGTCGAAAACACAAGAGGTTTTAGGCCTTTTAGAAACAGAAACATTACTAAGGATCGAAAAAAAAAGAAGAGTAAGTCTTTCTGATTTTATTTACTATTTATTTTGATACTATTAGGTACTAGAGATTTGGGTCTTTTTGAAAAGGAGGAAAACGTAAATAGAAAGAAAAAAATGTCATTTTAAGCGTCTATCTAAATGATCATCCCCTCTGTTGACGTTAGAGTGTGAAGTCTATTCATATTTCGGGTTACGATATAAGGGAATATGATAGTAAAACAAGCCACAAGGCCATCCAAACAAATACAAAATTTTAAGATTTTCTTCCAAGTACTGTTGTCATATCCACGAGAAGCCTGCTTTATACATGACCAAGAAATAAAACTACATTCGACCTTTTAAATGACAGGTAACCGATTCTTTACCCAACTAATTATCTGAAAGGGGTTTGGTCGATTCCTGTTATTTTGCCTAAGAATAATTACTACGTGATAAGGGTAATATTAATTCACGGCTCGATTTTATTTTGATAGAGGATATTTGAATTTATAGTAGTTAAAACAAGAGATAATACCATAGTGTCAGTTTCCTAACTCTACACTAATTTGAAGCTAATCCTACATTTAATCTAACCACTTCGAGTCTTAATTTTCTTTTCTGAGTTTTTCTGAGATTAAGAGACAATATAAAATGAAATAGGGGTGATTGTCTAGACATGTGCAGCAAACGAACAGGAAAAAAATTCCATCGGAAAACTCTCCAGAAGGGCTAACAATTGAAGAAAAAATATATTAACCCGTTACACTGTATATACAAGTATATCTTCGTATAGTAAAGTTTATAACGTGTTCTTAAGTTTTGACAAATCGCTTCGCATAGGCTGTTTCGCCATATTATTTATCATTCAAACATTTTTAAGAACAACAATTCTTTAAAACACTATTATAAAGATCGCTTTATTTTCTTCTATTTCTATGATTAATTTCTGTTTAACTTCTTTATTAATTTCCTGGTAGTATTATTAACATCTTTTACGAATGTATTGGTATTTGGCGTGTATTTTTGACATTTAACATTCATTGGTTGATATTATTAACGTCTTATATGGATGATATTCATTTAACGGTTGCATATTATTTACCAAATAATTCTATATATTTAGATTATTTACTAGTTTCTTAAAGAAGCCTCTTATTTATCAACTACAAGACAAATATGGAAGAAATCTACAAAACTTATAACTAGTTGGGCATTTCGTTAAATTACCTCTTTCCCGCCCACACTTTTATTTCTTAAGAAAGATGAACGACTGACATATGTACATTTATTGTAGCCATTTCATCAGTTTTCAACTTAATGTCTGGCTGCTGTTATATGCCAAATCTTTCCCTTGACACATTTGTAAGATAATAATTTCTATTATTTTTCATTTTCGTTTAGTTTGAATTTAACGTAGGTTAAATTCGTTTGGTCGATCAGGGTAAATCCATCAAGCATTTATTTATTTTTTATAAATGAGTAAGTTTTTTTGCTTTTGAAACCAAATTAATCGGTCACTCGGCAGTATTTTACAATCGCCTGATGTGACGCATCGTTATGTGTTGAAACGCGAATGCAGTTGTGTAGCGATTCTTATGTTTTTGTAATAATATCCTAAATAATTGATACCTAAATAAGTAATAAATTATATATATATATATATATATATATATATATATAGCACAAACATTCGAATCCGACAATGACAGTCTACTAGAGCGGACTAGCTAATCTCCAATGCAGAAACCTGCTCCGGCACATTTGTGTTTGTTCAACACGTACACAGCCCACCGGTGCTTTATATTGCTGATATGCTGAGCGGACCTTAGTTACAGTTTCTGGGAGAGAACATGTTATCTAGCGTTATCAACAGTCTGAGGAAGGCTAGTATGTTCAAACTCTCGGTCACGATGACTTGCGAATACGAACTAGTATAACCATTAACAGCTCCCAAGGATTCCGTTTGGCCAAATTTCCTCACAAAGCTTGGGACAACTCGTGGTAGATACGCATGCATTAATAAGCACAAAAGGAATATAAAAATCAAAGAACAATAGGTTAAATGCAACAAATTTGACAGACGAATTAGGCAAAATAGGAAAAGCAATAATATTTTCTACAGTATGAAAAAACACTAGAAGAAATTGAACAATTTTCACAATACTATCTGTCTATATTTCTGAGATGAGGTATTATGTACATTATTTACATTATTCGGACTATTGTCATCATCTTTGTCGCCATATTTATTACAAAATTTCAACCGTTGTACACTCCGGCCTTCTTCAGGTGTTTGGAATATCGTTCACTGGGGTAGCCTGTTCTAGTTCCACGTGCTATGTTTAATGGATATCTGTTATCAGTTATCTCCTGTTAATTTCCCTCTGAACGTTCTCCACTGCCTTAACCAGGTATTGAACTCACACTCTTTGTGTCCTGTTACTGGATCTATCTAACGCCTTTATCCACTGTTCCATGTTTCCTTGAGGACACAATACTAAGAATCAAAAGCATGGCGTCTCATCTTTATAACTTGCTGTAATGGTTTTCTAAACATTCTAATGAGATTTGAACAGGTCTTTTCTGCGATTATTTTCTATTGTTCAATGGTTACACGTTCTATTTCGTGATGTTTTTTTTTTCTTGGATGACTGACAATTTATTCGAACTTTTCATTCTTGCCGTAGATTTTAAATTGTATTCAAGTCAAAACTCATTGAATGCCATGGAAGAACAGTGGAAAATATTCTCGGATACATTATGCGTGTACTTGGTGTTTATATACAGGAAACATCGTCCAACTGCAAGGGAATAGTCTCGAGAATTTTCAGATGAATATTCCACACGCTTTCAACATTAGTTATTGCACTCTGTAAGGTATCACTTTTTCGTTTATCGCTCTTCTTTTTCTAAGGACTGTAATATATTAGGCACAATATCTGGCTAAATCTTTTTCTCTCTACCTCTTTCTTTCCATTCATCTGTGAGACCTTTTAACTTGATGATTAAAATTCTCAGCATATCAATTGGCTCAAGCATTTTAACGTTACCGATGTTGTCCATACTGTCAATTTTTCCGTTGCTCAGTAACTCTTGTCAAATAGTGGTTTTCCCTACTCCTTTTGCTTAATAAATGAAATTAATATGATTCTTTACTGGATTTATTCCTTAACTCCTCTTCTAGATCCTGTCGAATATCACAACACTGTCCTCTTGGTAATTCGGATCACGCAATAATCCCTGTTGTTAGTTCTTTTAAAACCTGTATTAGGAAGGAAGATTCTATTCCCAAGACTTCTTTCTGTTGCGTGACTTTATTCGAGTTAACCCGTGGATTAATATTCTTCAATTTCCTTTGGAGACTTGTGCAACAAAAGTTTCCTCTTGGTATATCATCGCTTTTGTACCTTTACGAAAATACTAGATGAAACGAAAATATTGTCATTCGTTTAAAACAGCACCCGCTATATCACGGAGGAATTACTTTTTTTCGGATGTACCAGTTTGATAGTTCTGATCAAAAGAGACGCTTATATGTGCCTGCTCGTAATAAGCGTAAATGCATCCTCAAAGCAGGTAAATCACAATGAGGCACCTTATAGCTTCTATTAATTTTGGCTCACTTGACTCCTGTCAGTTCGTTAACAGTGTCTAAAATACGTCTTCTATTACACTCTTCACTCCATTTGTAGAGTTAAAATATACTACCATCAGCATGCTTAATAGTAACTCCCAGCTTTCAATGCGATTTCTCTGCAAATTTTTTTTCCACTGACATGAAGAGTAAACATTATATATTACTAGATCTACTGCGAGGAAAGTTGGTTCACTTTGTTGTACTACACTGTTTTTCTATACCATATACGGTATGGTCTTAGTGGTATATACTTAGATATTCTAGATAAAACCCAAAACATAATCACCTAAGTTCTTCACGGCATCAGTCATTTCCAATCATTATTATGTAGCTTCCTTTTGCCCTTTTTATGAATAATTTCTTGGTAACTGTTCTGATAAACTTTTATCTTATGGTACCTAGACTCTATGAATTTAAGCGCAGTACCAGATTAACGGAAACGCCTCAGCCTTTTACTGTTGAAATGGATAAATATAACGGTATGTTATTGGTTAACAGTATATTTCCTCGAATTACCCGCTTATGGAACTCACTTCTTTTTTCCAAATATTTGATCTTCAAAAAATTGAATGCAATGAAAATCGTTATCTTAAGTCTCTTTTATACATGTTCTTTCGTAGTTCTTATTAATAATGCTATGTTATCTTATATGCTTTTACATTCGGTGAACTCATTGGTCTTAGTGCCTTCATTGCCTTGCTTAGGGTGAAATTATAAATTCATATATATATATATATATATATATATATATATATATATATATATATATATATATATATATAATCGACTCTCCTGTCGCGTTCGACGTACGAGGGTCAGGCCGATAAGTCCCCAGGAAACCAACATCCCGACACCGGCACATGAGATTTGTTTATAGTGGTGAAGGCCTCGTGCAGGACCAGCCACACTTTTTGGAGGGATGAATACAGAAACCTGGTGCACCGAATGCATGCCACAAGGTTCCCAAACGACCCTCCGCAGGTTTTGAATTCAGAGTTGTCCTTCTCCTAGACCAGTTGCCATCCAAGTCTATAGAACCCAGTCTGTCCTGCTATTTTACCCATAGCTGGAGGGAGATGAAGAGGATACATACCTTTCCCATGGGTATTAGCACGTAAGTGAATGTAATGGATTCGAACTCGGCTCTATGATTCCTCAATCCAAGCCACTATCCATTGCTCCATGCATATATATATATATATATATATATATATATATATATATATATATATATATATATATATATATATATATATATATATATATATATATATATATATATATATATATATATATATATATATATATATATATATATATATATATATATATATAAAGGAAATAGAATGAAATATGTAATCAGGTGTATATTGGATTATTTCTAAATTTGATTTTCTTATTTATTCATTGTTTCATGTATAATCAATTCCTTGAAATTAAGGCAATATATTACAAAGGAAATTAAATCTCATTTCGCTATTTCTCTCACTCGTTCCCTCTCTGCATTATCTTCCCCCTCTATTTCATACACAGTTATGTATGTATGCATTCATGCATGTATGTATGTGCATATATGTATGCATGTATATTTGGTTTTACGTCTCTCATTCTCACAGTCTCTCTCTGTCTGTCTCTTTCAGTCTCTCTCTCTCTCTCTCTCTCTATATATATATATATATATATATATATATATATATATATATAGGTAACTACACTGTCTCGGAAAACTTTCAGTTTCTTGATTTGTTAATGGTCAAATCAATCTCGAAAAAAAAAAGGTTTTAAAAAAAGAAAGAGCTATGAACATGAACGTCTGTCGAAAATCGCACGGCATACAGGTCCAAGGTAGGTTTGTCTGGCTGTCTCGGTTTGAATATATATATATATATATATATATATACATTCATATATATCTATATATGTATATATATATATATAGAGAGAGAGAGAGAGATAGAGAGAGATAGATAGATAGATAGATAGATAGATAGATAGATAGATAGATAGATAGATAGATAGATCGATCTAGTGAGCCAGACAAACCTAACCAGGCCTCATCCAAGTGGATCGTCAGGGAAAGCTTGGTAGATTTGTTTGGCTCACTAGGTGTATCTAGGTCTGCTCTACAGTTGTATTGAGCTCTTTATTTAGTTGTTTACTCGTGTCGTTTTTTTTTCTTTGTGCTTTGAACCTGTATTTGTGCGATTTCTTTCGACAGACTTTCATGTTTCTAGCTCTTTCTTTTTTTTTAAAACCTTTTATTCCTTCGTCATTGATTTGATAATTAGCAAATCAAAAATTGAAGGTTTTTAGAAAGGAGTATAGTTACCTATATATATATATATATATATATATATATATATATATATATATATATATATATATATATATATATATATATGGATAGAATAAGTAAAAATTTTTTTGGGCCTTATGTATGCATTCGTATGTTTTATATTAACATACTTAATATGTCGTAATAGTAGCAATCTGAGGTTACATAAAATATATATATATATATATATATATATATATATATATATATATATATATGTACCTATACACGCATACACTTGCGCACACGCACGCACACATTAAACACACATACACATGAGCATGTGTATGATTTAGATTTATTTCTAATGTAAAAATTACAATACAGTTTTGGATCCTGTTAGTTGCACTTCCTGAATTTGTATTTTTTTTTTCTTGCTGAGTCGTAAAATATATTTCAGAATCATTAAAGCGATAATTCCATTCTGCATTTATATTAGAATAAATATATTCATACTTCCTTAAGCAGGATTATTAACTTCCGGGCCGACCAACAACTTATATATAACGCTTTACATTTTTATATTTTGGGAAATATATTATAACTTTACTGAATCTAGTCCATAATTCGTTTCGACTCACTGGAAACTCTACAGATCTGTACATTTCGTATCGAATGTTGCGTTCTACTTTACTGAAATATGTTACTTCATATGACAAGTGATCACTGTAGTTTTATCAAATATGTGGGTACATTTCAAGTTTTAGAGAGTTTAAATTATTAACCTTATAGCAAAACAATTTACAAAAATAAAAACTTAAACTATATATATATATATGTTTATATAATTATTATGAAAACAGATAAATTGAGACAGCTTGCTGAAATTTATACTGGTTTGCCAAGTGAACGTACATGACTATACAATTTTGAAAAATGAAACGTCTTATATATATAGGAATCTTCCGGTGTTGGTCGATGGGCTGTTAACCGCGTCTTCTTACGAAGTGCGAGGGTCACAACTCAGTTCTTCGAACCTAAAGCTAGAAACTTGCACATGTGATATGATAATATAAATCAAGTTTTTGTGCAGAACCAACCACAATTTCTCAAGAGCGACCTGGTGTACCGTGTGCACAAACGACCCTCCACAGGTTTTGAATTCAGTGTCCTTCTCATATATATATATATATATATATATATATATATATATATACCGTCATCCACAGACAGACTGTTTCGCAGCTCATCAGTGTGGTTAGACATCCGGTTGCTCTAGCTAGGGTCGAAACCCGAGTGAACTGGTATCAGTCGGAGATACTGATTCTAACCATTAAGCCATCGGCGCATGGTAGGGAGGAAAGTGGATTTTTAGCATGTTTATCTTTATAAACACGCCCAGTGACCAGGAGTGACTCAATTCGCATTAGCGAAGAGATTATATATATATATATATATATATATATATATATATATATATATATATATATATATATATATATATATATATATATATATATATATTCAGTTAATGCATTTCACCTGGCCATCCACAATTGTGATCCATGGTGACATTCTACCAATGTCTTGTCGGTTTCTTTGCAACGGTGGAGTGGAGGTTACCCCATCCATCATCTCAGAAGAAGCAATACCTACAAGGCACCAGGTGGTTTCGATTCAGAATTTCTTTCTCCAAGACTGGCCAATGTTACATGGAGGCCGCGCGCAGCTGAGATTTCATCACTTCACCCCTCTTGCACGTACCGACAATATCCAAAGCAATACAGGTCATTACAGTCGGGGACATATTGGAGATACTCGAATGTTATTAGTTTTGACAGAAAACCGTATCCGGGGCTCTCCTACGCAATTTCTCTCTGGATTTACACCCATGGATTTTTCTGTTCGTCTGTCTGTCTGCCTCTCTCTCCCTCTCTCTCTCTCTCTCTCTCTCTATATATATATATATATATATATATATATATATATATATAACCTAAAGTAATGCTAAGGACCCAGGCAAACCTACCCAGGTTTCACCAAAACGGATCCTCAGGATAAACCCGGCATTACCCTGAAGTTCCGCTTAGGTGGATTTGCCTGGCTCCTTAGGATTCCTTTACGTTGTCGCTCTACTTATTCTATTGATTACTTTACGTAGTTGTCTTTTTAGCCTTTTTGGGTTTTATTTTCTTTGGACATGGAGCTTAAACACTTGATGATTGCTTTCGCCTCGTTTTAATATTCTTGGTTATTTCTTTTTTTATTTCCCATTTATCCTTCCCATTTATCCTTGTACCGATTGTTCTACTGTAAGATGAGCTATCCGAGTTTTTCCAAACAAGTACCACCATTCATGTATATATATATATATATATATATATATATATATATATATATATATATATATATATATATATATATATATATATATATTAGTAATGGGAATAAAAATTGCAACAGACGATGGCGATTTTTACCGATGCAAGATGTGATTGCAAATATATCATAGATATTCTACTTAAACTGCCAGTCATCAGTCATCGTGAGGAGTGATGCTCCCACAACCGTATCTTGATGTCCGCAATATCGCTGGTGATTATTCTTTCATAAAGTTAAGTTTGGGCAGAGGGAAATTAGGTGTTATTCGCTCCGAGATACAAACGTAATCCTTTTGCCCAATTTGGTCCGGTTGAAAGACGTCGGATTATTGCTTCCACGATCCTATATTGCCATTTCAGAGAATTCTTGATATGTTGTGCTGGTGCTATTTTGACCTCAGCAAAATTAATCACACATCCCTTTGTATAACAGATTCTGGACGTTCACCTAATATAGGCAATGGCTATGATTGATGGATTGTCATTGCAGTAGTAGCGGTCAACTCGACGTTAACAACAGAGATCAAATCCCATATCGTTACCATAGTGCCAAAACACTTTAAATAGTTTAATTTAAATATAAAGATTAGGGAAAGCGTTTTTTTTCCGGACTCCTACATACGCCATATCTCCTCCAGGCATCACGACATTGATGTTCTGAATGGGAATTTGATATTTGATGTTTAGATTTCAATGATGAAATCAGGCTCTTTACGCTAGCGATGGCCTTTTTAATGTGTGCGTTATAAAAGTTGGCAGAGAGATTTTTCAAATTGTATTCATCTATTTCGTATAGACTCAACGAATATCTCCATGGTGTTGAATAAATTTGATATATCTCTCACTTGCAATGTGATAAAATAACCACATACTTTCAGGATGTAGGCGATCATTCCTCTTCACAACTTCCAATCTCTGGCAATACTAACTAACTTTCCTTGATATGGCTTGTAAGAGTTAAGTTTCCCAAGCGTTCCTTCAACATTATGTCCAGTTAATTTCAACTATCTTTTTCTGTTTCTGATGATAAGCCTTTTTTTGTTAACATTTTCTTTATGACTCCTCTCCGCTTACTGGATTTATTGATGGATTTTTTTATATTTTTCTCTAGAACGAGATTCCTGTTGACTCTTCGTATGTGGTTAGATTTTCCAGGATACAAATACTTTCATGGAAATTGCTCCGAGGAGCTGCATTCGCTGGTTCCCAGACTTCATGAGTTCCAGCGCCTTACGAGGCTGGCATCCCGCTCTCACCCCTTCACTGTCGAAACTCATTAATGTAGCCGTCTCTTCTACTTTAATAGCTTAATGTCTCGCACCTCTCGCCTGTGGAACTCCCTTCCTTATTCCTGTTTCCCTGTGAGCTATAATCTTCAGCTATTCAAGTGTAATGTCAATCGACATCTCCAGTTGTCTTGATCTATCCACTACCCTCATCCTTTCTTCTATCACTCCTATCTGATCTTGCTCTAAACTTTCTGTAACCCCTTGCGTCCTAGTGGCTTCCCGCCTTGCTTGGAGTGAAATGCTTAAAAAAACATAAAAAACATAGCAACAGAAGAGGATCTTTATTAATACTAATTCGATGTGGGTTTGGATTTCGGTGACACATTTTCTGTCGTCTGTTATAACATATCAGATAAGATTATTATATCACAGTCCGATCCGTAATCCCTCAGTTTACCCACTTTTCTATCTTGCCGTAATTTGGTAAAAAGTTACAACCATTTTGCAATAACGTATTGCCAGATGCTATTCGTTACGTGCAGATAATATTCATGCAAGAGTTCATACATATATTAACACTCAACATTGACAAGCAGAGCATACATGTGATTCGCACAAAATATTAATATGCAATGAAACGGACGAATATTTACCCACTTACAATATAGCAACTACATTTTTTCAAACACTTGCACATACATGTGTACATTTATAAGTTGAATATTAAGAAGCCCTTCAGTTATTCAGTAGATTAATGACGAAAAACTAATTACATTTTAATTCTGCTTCTTCTTTCGTCAAATTATTAGTTTCCAAATAGATTTATACACTGCAAATAAGGAATAAATAATTGAATAGTTCCGTTTGATTATGAGGAATGACAGAAATGACGTGTTATAGTTTGTTGTAGTGAAAAAACACTGAATAAAAGGAAGAAAGATATGGAATATACGGAATGTGATAACTTTCTCATACATTTAAAGTCTGCTTCGGCGAAATGGAAAATCATTTCAATTACGAATGATTTATTTCTACTTATTTCTGCAATTTATGTTCTATAGACATACTCGGGATTGTTACCGAAATATTTTGATTGAGCTTTTAAGCTTAAAAATCTATCGATCCAATAAAGAAATTTTAGGGATTACTTTATAATTGTAGAAATAGAAATTGCTTATGAAATCATTAAATTAATTGTAAGTCAAAAGATTCAAATTTTCACAGGTAATTTACGATGAGATTACTCAAGGAAAATTTATTTCTTATATCCCTGTTCAATTTGTCCTCGGGAATCAATTAAATTAATTGTTCATGCCATGGATCAATTTTTATAAAATGATATTTTAAAGACCGGTAGTCAGATTGCGTTCAAATGCATGAAACTTTCAAGTGAGCCTGGCAACTTTTTTCCTGGGAATATGTTTAGAAATACTTGCATTATTTACATTATTTGGACTGTTATCCTCATCTTCATTGCCATATTCATAAGGTTTCGGTCGTTGTACGCTGTAGCCTTCTGCAGTTGTTTGGAATTTCGAGCCGAACAATTTATTTCACCCACCGTGATAGAGTGTTCTACTTCCACGTGCTATGTGTCTTCCGGATATCTCAGTTATTTCTCTTTAACTCAACACTCCAATTTTTGGTTCGCTACTGCTGTGGCCTGGTATTGAACTCACAACTCTTCAGGTCGAATCACTGGATCAAACCAACGACTTTATCTTTCGGAGAGATGAGTCAAGGGAAATAACTGAGACATCAAGAAGAGGCATGCCACGTGGAACTAGAAAAATATACCCCGGTGAATGAGATAAACGGCTCGGTTCGAAATTCCAAACAAATGAAGAAGGATAAAGCGTACAATGGCCGAAACCTGGTGAATATAGCGATGGAGATGAAGATAAGAATCCAAATGATGTAAATAATGCAAGTAATCACAATAACTCAACACAGAGATATAGACAGATGTTTAGAAATATTAGGGTAACTGCCAGTGACTGTGCACTTTCACTCCGATGGGCTTTTGTAACATATTCCTTTAGTATTTTTGTTTTTATTTAAATTATACGTTGTTGAATAGTTCGGTATTGTTAAGAACTATTTAGCTTTTAACTGTATGCTCACTGACAAAGGTTCTACTATTTCCTATGATATCGAGCACTTTCTCGGAATGGTTGTGAATTTTTTTCTGGTATTTGTTTTTTTTTCTTTTGTTGTTTTTTTTTTCATTTTTGTTTTCGAATATTTATTATATCGCTCGTATTTTCTGATAAAAAATGTATGAACAAAGTAACTATAAACATTTTTTGCTATCCTCTGCCAGCCACAATGATGGAGAAAGTATTACCTCGAGCCATCGCCAGTAAGACACCCTGCAATAGCCACTCCGTTTCGCGAGGCTCATCCCTTAATCGAGACGCGATCGCGCCAATCCTCCGAAGGAACTCCATCGAACGAGGGCCAATAACCCCAGAACTCTCCAGTGCCACAGCAGTAAAAAGAAATTTGCATCTGTGAGGCACATATAATTTGAGACGAAGACGGATCGCGATTCCCACCCGAGTGCACTCATCATCTAGAAGGATACCGGTAGATGAAGAGGGCATTTTCATATTAGAACATAATTGGAATATCTCTTCAATATATGCGATGGACTTGCTTAGACTTCACCTTTTGACAGAATTCAAAAGTGTTTATTCAGTTTGGTTGATGAAGATGTGTCCTTCCCTCTTCATTTTCTTTTCTGCAGATGCCATATTGTAAGCCTATCCATGTTTTGTCGATATTTCTATAGCAAATGTCATTCAGCAATATCAGAATTTACACCTCGATCACAACATGCTATCTCCAGCGAGTCGAATGAGTATTTTCTCCGATTCCAAATGTAATCAAGCTGTTTCCTATTTAACCACAAATTGCTACATTACGGAACAGAATTCTTTGCGGGTGATTCCTTAAACACAACAATTTATATTTTAAAATCAAGCCAAATTTCATTTCCCATTGTGTCCCCTTATGAGAAAATACCCTTGGGGAAGTTATGAATTTACCAATTCTTCCCTAGCTATTTCGTTAGTTAGTAAGATTTATATCACTAAATATGTTTTTATATAAAAGAAATATTGACGAAATTATCTGCAAAAGTTTGAAAAGCCGTAGGAAAGGAAAACAACAAAAATATAATGTACTATTATTTGAGTACTAGTTTAATACTATAATAATTGTTATGCAATTCTATTTTCTCTATTATGAACACAGTTTACACCCTCTTCGTTTGATACAATGACAGGCTTAAGTTGTAAGATTATATGTATGTTGTGAACATTTATAATGATAATTATTGAGCGCAATATAGAAATTGAAGTTAAAAAGTTTCTTTGTTGAATATATTCACCAACAGGTGAACAAAGAGACATATATATATATATATATATATATATATATATATATATATATATATATATATATGTGTGTGTGTGTGTGTATGTGTATATATATATATATATATATATATATATATATATATATATTGTCATTCACAGACAGTACTGTTTCGCTGTATCACACCTCCTCAGTGCTACTAGACATCCGAGTACTTCAAGCCCGGATCGAAATCCAACCGATCAGTCAGAGTTACTGAAGAGCTTTTTGCATTAACGCAGGTGGCTGTTGTTTATAGAATTAGCTTTATCACTCAACAGTACTCAATTGAAATGTATTTTTAAAGATATATATATATATATATATATATATATATATATATATATATATATATATATATATATATATATTAATAATAATTGTCTGTTTTTTTTAATATATTATCATTGAACACCGAAATTCCCATGTTTCATAACAGAAAATTCAATTCAAATTCAATCATAAAATTAAACTTAAAGTCCCGTGCCATTATCAAGCGATGCTAAGAATAACTTTTTAGATATTGATTTGCTTAATTGATAAGTTATGACAAATTTGATATTTTCAGATGTTGGAGTTCAGGAAAATTCAATCATTTTTTATTTCATGAGTGTTAAAATTTAACTTATTTAGAAATACTTAGTGAGCTTGTGTAAATGTATCTCTGAGCAAGTTTTAAAGAAAAAATAGATATATAATTTATTAAAACCTACAAACGACATTAAATTGTGGAGAGCTATGATCACCAAAGAACTGAATGGCCACGTCACATAAGGGTACGATGGGTAAATTATCGACATTTTATATTTTTTTTTACTTTCGTCTATACGTTTTGAATGTTTTTGATTTTATCGACTACGCAGCAGAGTAGAATCATTTGGGCATTGTCTGTGTGAAAAACAAAACAATGACGCTAATCACTCCGCCAGAAGTTTGGAAACGGTATGTTGTATTACTTGCCATTCGCTCCGAAAGATCTAATACGAACATTTTGGAGTGTTTCGATGTCAATCTGAGTAGAGTTCAGAGGATTCGGAAAAGGTTGGATGAGTGTAATGGCGAATACGAAGCTGCGGCAGGTGGGATAACTGGCTCTTATCGTTCTGACAAGAAAAAAAAACTTCAGAATTTGTTGGTGAGGGCTTCAGAATTAAAACGGAGTTTTACATCAAATGCCTTGAGACGGTAGTGCTACACTGGTCAAGAGGATCGCTACAGAATGACCCTTTATATGACAACAATACTCTGCATCATATTACACTAGCAGAAAACTCAGACATGGCAGTCAGACAATTTCTGCGGCCTCATCAACCCTTACATCTGGCCACCTATCTCCACAGATTGCAAACCCCTTGATTATTATGTCTGTCGCAGTTGAGCGAGAGACCAAAATTCTCCTTCTAACACCAAGGATAAATTGGGGGCAAGGATTATGACAACCTTCATCAACTTAAACCAGAGTGAAATCCAGAAGAGATATAGGAGAATCCAAAGTTGTCTTGAGGCTATACTTTAAACAAATGGGTATTTTATTGAATAAGTTTACTCTTTTGGTGAAATTTTTTCTAAATATATCTGTCAAAATGAATTATTAGTGTTATTTACATTTTTGCGTAATTAAGACGACAATTTATACATTTCATCCTGTAGAAAGACGAAGAATATTTAGACGACAATTTCACGCACCAGAATGTCTATTACTCATTTAGTGGTTTACCATTTGTTCCTGAATTAAATATTGATCTTACATGTAGTCTGATGCTTCTATTTTTTCAGTTATATTCAACCGGTAAATTGTGCGAGTGCTACTCGATGCAAACAAGAGAAGAGGTGGAATTTACGTGGCTATGTTGGAATAAAACAGTTAACCAAATTTGAAGGTGTTACGATGGAAACAGTACTCTATTTCGGGTGTGATCAGGATTTGGTAAAGGAAGAGTATAGCAGGAACAGTCATGTATTTACTGAAACGATACAGTAAACCGACTATGTTTCAGCATCTTTAGCGATGGATCCTATGAATGGGTTGAGCTTAAGCCCTAATACGCTCTCAAGACAAGAACCTCCATGAAGGAACATACGTTCATCGTGATTGGTGATAAGTCAAGGACTCATCTGTGCTGATGGACTTTATTTAGTGTAGTTTTCGAGGAAGTAAGTGTAACCAGCCTGTTTTTCTTCACTGAGCTCTGTTAGACAAGAATTCTCTTATGTATTTAAAGATTACTGATTAATCTAAGGAATAAACGAAACCAACGTCTCGGTTTCAGTCTGTCACTTTCGCACCACCGTAATGTATATTACCATCACACTTTCTATAAATATTTTCATGTTAATTGTTCTGATGAGTTTTCATTTTTCGTACCTAGACTTTAGGAATTAAAGTGCAGTACAAAACTGGTAGAAATTTTTCACAATTTTATTGTTGATATTGTCAGATGTAACCGTAAGTTCAATGCTAACCTTTTCTTCTCATCCAGCACTTCCTACTTGTGGAAATCACTTCCGGCCTCTTGCTTTCCAGTTAATTTTGAACTTCAAAAATATAAATGCAATGTTTTTGCAGATTAGGTCTCAACGTACTTCTAGTTCTTCCCTCCTAGGATGACAATACATTGTTCCTACTAATAAATATATGCAGTAGTCACATAAAAGTATAATCTGAATATTATTTGATTTACTTTTCTGTTATATCTATGAGTATTTAATAAATTACTTTGTTTCTCCTTACTAGTCTTCAGGTACTTGGATATCCTTTCGACCTACGGCCTTGTAAATTCTCGGCGATTTTGAACTCCTATGCATGAGTATTATTAAAACACTACTTTGTTCGTCCTACCTAGTCTTCTGTTCGTTCGGAACTCTCTCTAATTACCGCCTTCCTATTCTCAGCTATTTTGAACTCCTATGTATGAGTATTTAATAAACAACTTCTTTGTTTCCCCTACCTAAACCTCTGTTCCTTCGATACTCTTTCAAACTAAGGCCTTCCTAATTCTTGCCAATTTTGAACTCCGATATATTAGTATTTATTGAACATCTTTGTTTTCCTCTACCAAATCTTCTGTTCCTTTGATTGTCTCTCTAACTACGGCCCTATTAATCCTCGGCTATTTTGAACGCCTATTTATGAGTATTTAATAAACCTCTTCTCTCTTCCTCTACCTAATCTTCTGTTCCTTCGATACTCTCTCTATCTATGGCCTTCTTGAATCTTTAGAACTCCTATGTATGAGTATTTAATAAACCTCTTCTTCTTTGTTTTCTCTACCTAGTCTTCTGTTTCCTCGATGCGTTCTATGATTATATACTTCCTAATTCTTATCTACTGTGAGGAATGACATCATTACAACAATTGTCATTCGTTATATTCTGTATTCTTGAATCCTGTTTGTTTTTTGTTCTCTTTCCTTAATAATAATTATCCCATTCTTTCACTCTCGGTTAATCCTTTCTGCTTAGTGGCTTTATCGCCTTAATTGCATTGAAAATAATTACTAATTTAAATTAACATGAAAGAAATAATGCAATACTTAATAACAATGAACATAATCGTAAAAGAAAATTCTATTCAGCTTTGTATTTTTCATATTTGTTGATAACATGATAAACGTTGTAGAACTGGATCATTTAATTCCACATGGTAATTCTCGATGGTTTTCCTTACATACATGAGAAGGCAGAAGCATTTACTTGAAAAGAAAAAGGAAGGCTAAGGCGTGCTAATCTGGAGATACATTTCCGCCTTAGGTTCACCCTCCAGATGTTACAGCCGAAAGCAATGACCTTATGCATACCAATGGTGCATCTTCTCTGTTCTGGACATCAAACGTATCTGACTGAACATTTGTTACATGGAATTCTATAATCACATTTTCTAATTCAAGGATCCGAAGATACGCATGCGCAAATTTCTGTAGATTTTGAAGAGCCTCTTCCAATTATTAATGTCCGAACGAATTGAAAGAAATCATATCAAGTAAAATGTAATGTGTTTACGTATCGATTGATTGATATATTGATACGAGAGTCGTATAGTCTTATAAAAACTAAGATCTAAATTCAATTGGAAATGACGTTATTAATAAAATAAAAATGGATGTGGTGTTCTGAAATGTACTCGACTCGAACAAGACACTCCACAAAGCTGTATTGTTTCCATGAAACAATGCAGTTTCATCATTCTACCAGATTTGGGAAGAAGATCGATTCGGAAATTTGTCATCATACTCTCCTAATATATCTGTATACACAGGATCCCCAAAATCTACTGACAATGATTACAGTGTTTACTGACTTGCAAACAGGTTTAATGTTATATTAAGAAATGTTAATGTTTATTCATTTACATTGAATATTAACGACATAACGTAAATATTACAATTAATATTGTATTAAGGGAATTAAATGCATGGATTGTACTGAAGAAAAAAATCATTATTTTTGAACCCCTGGATAATTTGATGTGTACGCGTTTGTTATCTAAGTCTTTATACTGAGTCCTAAACAGTTTCTTCTCTTCATCAATGATATCACAATGACATCATTTCCCAACTATGTATTAATTCAGATGTGACTACTATTTATTTCTGTCTCAAGAGCAAATCCGTCAAGTTTGACAACATATACCTGGTAACTGTTATTGAAAAGGGTCTTCAATTTTTGATTAACTAAGCAGGAAATATCTGTAAATTGTAACGCCTCTAAAAAAAAAGAGCGGCATTTCTTTGACCATCACAGAGAATCTTTTCCACCTGTCAACAGCATGGCTAACGCTAGATTCAAGGAGAGCAATACTGTGCCTTCCTGGGGTCAAGTTTTACCTTGACTCTAAGTGGAGTGACTACATCGAATCACCTATTCTACATTTTGAGATTCTTGACAAGAAAAACCTATTATACACTAGGCATCTCGATTTAATCAATTTCTCACTTACGAAACGTGGATTTACCGTGGCTTTTCCACAAATATGTTCATGGCCACTTCTCTAACGAGCTTTTTCGCTTGGGGCCTCCGACTGCATGAATTAACCGTGCTATTAAATTGGCATTAAGTTTGCACCCTTGTATTCGTGAAATAGCTAAATGCAACCGCTATTTCTATTCCAACATTTCCTTTACTCGCACGTCCCATCTGTTACTTCCCTTCCGTTTACTTGCTTCTCTTATAAATATAAATCTTCAAAAATTGCCATATTCTGTATTGTTGAATCCTGATCATCTGTCCTGATTTCCTCATCCCCCCGTCTTCCCTTTCTTTCTGATTCGCTATCTGAAACTAAATGCCTACTAGTAGTATTCTTGCCTTGCTCTCGTCCGCTGATTAATCAGTAAAGAGGAGAGTGTATTTTTGAAAAAAAAGTGACTGCTGCTATTAACGCATCGCTCTTCAGTCATGAATTGAGCACTATTCGCTACTGATGTTTGTATACAGCTCGTATATAACATGTTAAAATTAACCTTTCTCCGTCGTGCGTTGATAGCTAAGAGGTCGAATCCCGGACTGATACTAAATATATATATATATTGCGAGAGTGAGATAGATAGATAGATAGATAGATAGATAGATAGATAGATAGATAGATTCATATGACGTTATCTTACCTCTGATATCGTGTGGCGATTTCACACGAACGATAAGTCAATTCAATATTACACATTTTTATATATATATATATATATATATATATATATATATATATATACACACATATATATATATCTATATATATATATAGTATGTAAATGCACGAAACAATTATTCCAGTTCATCATTTCAAGTTCCGCTCAGACAACAATAATCCATATATTTGTAAATATTCTGTGTATTTAGACAGCGACTGCTATTTAAGGTAAAACATGGCGTCCATTTTATGTCGATTAAATTTATTATCGACTTATTTTCAAATTATAAACTTTCCTTTTCCAAAAAATGATGAAATTCAATCACAAGTTTTCCGATGTTCTATTCGGAAATCAAAATGAAAATAATATGTCCCAATCTTCTGACTTTCTTAAGTCATCGTTAGCGTACATGGAGGCATTTTTTAATCGTGTATTATTCATTTTAAGATGTGATACAGAAGAATCGTGATAAATACGATTTAAAATAATATCAATTCTTTCATGGGCTGCAACAAAGTGAAGACATTTCGAACGTCTACCGCTGCCAAGATATCTTCCTGAAGTTGATTGGAGAGAAGAATTCGTAAAAATTCTTTAGTAGAACTACTACTGTATTTGGCAGGTAACTACGATATGATTCATTGGTGTAAAGTCTTTTCTTTAGTATCGATGCATAGGCGAGGGAACTTGTTACCTTAAGGACGATGTGGGTTGAAGGATTTATAGATTTTAACATATTCTCTTATTGTGTTGCATTCAATAAGGACGGTCACTTCAAATAAAATACAAATAATTCTAGACTATACAAAAATCTCACTTCCCATCTAAAAACTCAAAGAAATCAACCTATAACTATTAACAGCGCTGAACTCAGATCGTTAATCCTTAAACAATCAGGTATGGATATAATCCCAGTTATTTAAACGTAGAGATAATACGCAGATATAGAACTACAATTCTGCTGAGCAGACCTTAGTTATGGTTTCTGACAGAGTGCCGTCTCGTTTAATAAATTTTTAGAACAAGGCCAATGTACTCAACCCTTCGGTAAAGATTAATTATCTTATCATGCTAGTATAACAATCGTCAGCTATCGACGGTGTACTTTCACCGCTCGGCTATTGACAGATTTACGGCCAAATAAGGTTATATTTAAATTAAAGCAACTTCCGAAACGAGGTGTGTATGCGTGAGAGATATATAAATTAAAAGAACTCAAACCTTCCTACTAGCGTAGTTGAAACAATATGGTATCATTAGTTAGTAAGAATATTACTATTATTAACGATTGATCTCCACATAAATGAACAAATAATAAAACTATATTGACTCGCGAATAATAAGAATAATAATTAGAATAAAAATATGAATAACAAAAAGTATCGATTACAGTAATAGAAGACATCAGAATTATATGGGATTACACCATCTTTACCGAGAGGAAGATGGAAGCAAATAGTCCCGACATAATTTTCAAAAACAAAAAAAAAGAAAGAAAAGTCTTGCCTACTAATTGATATGAGTGGCCCAGCGGACTATATCATAGGAAAGAATGAATTTGATAAATTACAGAAGTATAAAAACTTAGAATAAGAAATAAAAATAAAAATATGGAACTTGAGAACAAGAATAGTAACAGTCATTGTAGGTGCGTTTGGATACAACAAGAACAAAACAACACATTGAAAATTTCCCTGGAAATCCGAGGTTAAGAGAAATACAAAAACTGTCTCGATACGTACAACCAATGAACTTTTTTTCCATGTAAAACTAGTGATGTTACGGAATTTAGAATAACAAATGTAGCCATAAAAACATACCACTACTTGTCTTAAGTCTTCTCGCTGACTTGGTAGCCAGTGTGACCATAGCAGAAATCGAAATATAAATATATATATATATATATATATATATATATATATATATATATATATATATATATATATATATATAAACAATAATGAAAAATTGTACCCACATGTACAGCTCAAAAAATTGCAAAGAGTTTTATTCATGTAAAATAGATTTTCTTTTTGTCCTTTTGTTTTTCTCAAACATAATCAGTTGTCTCTGGTTGGGACCCAGAAGAAAATGTGTATACGACAGAAATCAACGGAAATAATGATAATAAAAATAATAATCACACACACACACACACACACATATATATATATATATATATATATATATATATATATATATATATATATATATATATATAGCTAGATCGATGGAAGTTTTAGTTGTATTATTGTTACTATTATTATAATAACATTTATTTTAAATGCATCATTTTTTTTATTTTATATTCTAAAATGATGACATGCATATCAATCGGCCTAGATCAATATTTCCTACTAAAGAAAGCAAGAAAAAAACTGTATAGCATTTTACATTTTGAAAAACATTCCTATCGAGAAACATGCCATTAACAGTTTTGCCATGAGAGGCCCTTTTCAATTAACTTTTATAAAATAAGAATTTTTTTCATGACAAAAAATGTTCCATGAAAGTATGACTAAACATGATAACGCCCCACACATTTGTTCTAAAGGCGAAGTAGTACGTTGGGAATAACAACAATAACTCTTATGCAGAAATAAAGTTGAAACAGTCGAAAAGCATAGTAAGGAACAAACATGACTGAAGCAATTTCTTTGTGCATATGAATGTGAATGAATGCAAAAAATAATCATTGAGGCTGAGGAAATTTCTAAAAGAATGTTTATATGTGATCGAAACACATACGAGGAAAATCGTTCAGCTAAATTCTACGTAGAATCCCAATCTCAAAGACCCAGATCACAGTCGAATCTATAGTCTGTGGTTTCAGATATTCAAATCCATACAAGAACGATTACTCAGATAGTTACGCAAATACCGGACGTTGTCAAGAATCCTAGAGTGGATGGCGAAAGAAATAACGGCACAGATTCGAAAAGACACGCGAACAGGAACAATTGTCTGTAATTACAAGTTTTATATTTGCTCTCTTGAAGAAAAATCTAACCAGACTCCATAAAGAGAAAAATGATGATTCGTTACCAAGCTGGGTACATCATAACACGTAGCTGCAAAAAACGACGAAATTGAACAGAAAAAAGTCACCTATTATTCAAAGAAGAAAAATAAGAAAATTGAGTAAATAAAGATAAAAGGATAATGTGGCATGTGATAAAGGTTAGATAAGAAAAAATCGTACAGAAAAATAGATTTCCAGGTGAGAAGAAAAGATACCTAAAGAAATCAATGGAACGAAATATATTTTATTCATATATCAGCACTGCTGAAAAAAAAATAAAGGCACATTCATAACAGGGATAGATTGCAGAAGATCTTCGCAGACGATCTATCAAACCTGGATATTAGAATGCCTTAATATATACAAAAAAACTCAGCGGATACACTGAATTTATAACAAGTGCTCTGCAAGATTAAAGAGTAATACTGACAGACGATAATCTCTAGCTGAGGTTAACTTTGAAACATTTCCCAGTCATATTTTCTCACCGAATACTTTTCATCAAAGTATCAATGCCGTTAATGTTCATCTCACTTAAATAAAATGGAGACTATCCTTATGCCGGGGATCAGAAAAGATACTAAAATGCAACCGGAACAACAATTTTTGCTTTAGTTCTTTTTTTATACTTAAAGAGAATGAACAAGTAGAATGAATATCGTAATTTCATATTAGCGGATATAAACCCGTCTGGCACGATCCCTCGTGCTTGAATATTAAATAAGATATTATTCAAGGCATCTTCAAAGGTGGCGACTTGTAGATTAAATATAATAGAAGCGTAGGAATAAATGCTGAATAACTAAGGCTTGCCGGAGGTCGGCCAAAGAATTGACAATTCCCATTGGAATTTTCCATCTCTAATAGTGTTCATCAGTGAAGTTAAATGAATCCTGAGATTTTGGGAAGAAAAATATTGTCAAACGATAAACGCATCTTTATATTTTGTTAAAATATTTTGATAAAAAATTTATGGGCTACTTAGACAAACAGATGGAGCTGAAAATCAGGAGATTGGAGTGCTTTTCGTAATGTATAAATCTACAAGGTTGGTAATATACATAGGAGAACCACTTGAAAGAGAACGAGCGGTTTCCAACATACAGGGTGGCCCACAAAAAACAGGAAATTTTAGATTCACTATATGATGGAAAAAACAACTAACATAAAATAACTATATTTTACTATATAGCTGAACTAAAAAAAATGACTGACATATAGATGTTTTAATAATTATCGTTCCAGGATGCCGCAGTTATCAAATTTGAATGCGACGTGATTGTTCTCTTTAAAAAAAAAATGTGCTTGGGGACAGAAAAAATTTCAAGAAATTTTCCCAGAGTTCTTTAGTTTGAACACCACATCTAACATTTGAGTTTTTGATTTTTTTTAAGCTATGAAATTTCTATCCTTTGCTATGGTTTCAAATAATTGTAACAAAAATTCCAATAATTAAGTAAACTTTACCAAATTACCTGTTTTTGTTGGAGGTAACCTTTACATTCATGAATCATAAAAATGTTACTTTTTATTCTTTTATATTTAAGACAAAATATATTGTAAGATTATCAAACAAATTGCTTCAAAAGGAATAAAGATAGCAGGAAGGCAAGTAATTTATTTTAATCTATGTACAGCAATATAGATATAATACCTTAAGTAAATAACTAGACAGTTTCCATGGTCAGACATTTGGTGCAATTCTCAAAATTAAGAAAACTCTAAGAGTTGTTTAAAAGAATGAAAACAGGAACTGATTATAATTGAATTATTCCGATATATAAAATCTGTAGAAGATAATTGAAAGCATTGAAAATTCTTCAGATCTTCGCTTTGGAAGACTGTGCTATATTCAGTAATCAATTATGACGCACTCAACTAAACCAGAAAATGGACAAATGAAATAACAGATAAATAGAAATCGGAAAGCTAATTACTGACATTGATGCCTCAAAAGAGGCTCGATTTATATGTGAGTCGACATAGATATATTTGCGAGGAGGACAACTGAATAGAGAAACAGATTAAATTATTTGTGGAATAGAAGAGATCGACAATCATATTAATATAGACAAATATTTTGGTAAGGATTTTACTGTTTGTGAATGGTGATCTACTGGAAAGTTATCAAGAAAAATGGTGGATAATCTAGTGGGATAATTTTAAACAATAGCGATATGATGCTGGCAGACAAAAATGGTAGATGGTATGTAAAACTTAGTCACAGTCAGTATTTGTTGTGATCGTACACTTTTATTGTTAGTTGGTTCCCAGCCTACTGAGTCAGTCTGGCGAAAGGTTTCCTGCTTTTTACGTGTGTATAATTATTGTGCGTCTCTTCGCAACGTTATATTAGAGCGACTGCGTAATTTTTAGGATCACAGAAAAGCCAAGAAAAATGTCTTCGTGAAACATTACCTACCCATATTCCTGTGTATAGGATACCTTGAACAAATTGACATCTACATTACGCAACAATGAATATGACACTGTCATTTCATTTTAACAAATATACTTAACATTACTTCACAAAAATATGTTGAAATATAAAAGCGTAAATTTATTCAATAAAATCAACATTGGCTTCAACTATGGCTTCAACTCAAGATGACATCGGAATCTCCTGAAACTCTTCTGGATGGGGGCCTTATTTAAGTTGGAGAATGTTGATATAATCTTTGCCTTCGATCAATGTTTGGTGCCAGAAGGAGTTTTGATGGTCTCTCACTCGATCACGACACGTAATAATCAAGTGGGTTACAGTCTGTGAATTAGGTTGCCCGATGTAAGGGGTGATATGGTCACAGAAATTGTCTGACAAAAATGGTAATGATTTTCTATTTGTGTATAATACTTTTGCCAGACAGGGTCTTCCAGCAGTCACCCTCTCGACCTAGGGCAGCACTACTTGCTTAAGGCTCATAGCGTAGGTCTTCGTATTAAGTCTAAAGGATTCACCAATAAATTGGGGAGTTCTTTTCTTATCTGAAGTATCAGTGTCAACTTTTCGAGATTCCGTACCTTCATAATCCCCATTAGACTCAATTTTCTTCAGACTGATATCGAAGCACTCTGAAATGTTCGTATTGGAAATTCCGGTACGAATGCCAAGCAGTATTGCATGCCATTTCCAAATGAATGTCATATGATTTTTCTCCCAGAAACGTTGCCCAATTGACTCTCCTATACTATGCTGTCGACAAAATAAAAATTAAACAACGCGCATGCGCAAAATTAAACATATAATTGGTGACAATTTACACATTTAACAATGTACTTTATGTACAACCATACGACAAAGAACTGTTTGAACTACTAAGTAAATATAATATAATTGTAAAATATATTAGAATAATCCAGAACTTATACTGGATGTCAAGCGGCTGTATACGTTTAGAAAATTATCTATCTATCTATCTATCTATCTATCTATATATATATATATATATATATATATATATATATATATATATATATATATAATGACACAAGACGTGTTCGTACTTTTACAATGAGGCGATCCTGAGATTATTAGAATATATATACATATATATATATATATATATATATATATATATATATATATATATATATATATAATATAGATAACTCGTTTCGAAAAACCCTCGAATTTTGATTTGCTAATCAAATCAATCTCGAGGGAAAAAGGTTTAAAAAAAGAAAGAGCTACAAACATGAACTACCTTGCCAAAAAAATCGCACAGATGCGGGTCTGAAGCCCAAAGAAAAAACCCCGATACGAGTAACAACTAACTAACAAAAGAGCTCAATACAACCGTAGAGCAGACCTAGATACACCTAGTGAGCCAGACAAACCTACCTAGGTTTCACCTAAACTTTCCCTGACGATCCGTTTAGGTGAAACCTAGGTAGGTTTGTCTGGTTTTACTAGCTATATATATATATATATATATATATATATATATATATATATATATATATATATTATGTCATTCGCAGACAGTAGTGTTTCGCTGTATCACAGCTCCTCAGTGAGACTAGACATCAGAATATTTAAAACTCGGATTGAAACCCAACCCATTAGTCAGAGTTTCTACCACTAAGGTATCTTCATTTGACAGAAAGAAACAACTAAATATAGCTCATTGTTTTTTACGAATGAAGACTGATGCCAATCAGCCGGGGTCCTCGAATTCATTTTACTGGAGAGCTTTGTATTAACGCGGGTAGCTGTTGTTTATAGAATTAGCTTATCACTCAACAGTGTTCAATGGAAATATATTTTCAAGAGCTATATATATGCACTTTGTATATACGACACAATCATCTGTCTCAAGAGAACATGTATCTGCGCTCAAAAAGTTATGCTTCAGCTGCTAATGGCAGAGCAGCATCAGTTATGGCTGCGCATGCTCACACGTGAGTGACATTCTCGATTCAAATCAAAAGCTCTCCCCCGATGTTCCCGAGCAGTTATCTTTCTATTGAGTACGTTTCGAGCCGGCGGCAAGCCTCCGTTTCACTTCCTCTTTCTCCAACCCACGGTTTGAACCGCGACAATAGTGAGGCGATCCTGAGGTTATTCGACGTTTAACCATAATTCAGTATTGGCGGCCACAATCTAACAGCATAATATATAAAAAATACAGTGTTCTTAGTAAAAAACAAGAAGATTAGCTACAGAAAATCTAGTAACAAAACAATGAAAAGAAATGACTAATCATTAAATATAAGACAATATAATATGTCAGCAAAAGAAGAGACTAGCATGATAAATATGAATTCGAGAAATCAGAATCCAACAGTTATGAACATTTAAATATGGTGAAAAGGTTATGAATTTGTGCAGAAATTCGACGTCGAAGTCCGAATGGCCGTCCGAATGTTGAAACACAATTCTATGAGAATTTTGTTAGAAATAAAGAAATTAGTGCGAACTGTTATGTATTATAGGTCCGTCAATATGGAGAAGCGATGCGATAGAATGGGATTCTACAGAAGGATGGTGAGAATACAATAAACTGAACATGTGTGAAACGACGAAGTTTTATGGTAAATAAAAAAGAACAGTTATATTTAGAACCAGAAAGAAACAACTGAAATATCTAGGGCATATAATGTGGAAAGAAAGCTTGGAAAATTGACACTCACTGAACATATTAAAGGGCAGAGCGCAACACACAATAAAATACCAAAAGAGGTTCATTAAATGTTTGGCTAAACAATAATGAAGGAGGAGAGCAAGGAATTAAAACCTATTCAGAAATAAAATGAAAGTGAATCGTCGAAAAACTTGATCGTCCACGTCCTGAAGATACTCGGACGTAGAAGAAGCATATACTTGTTTAAAGGAAACAATCATAAGGTGTGTTTCTATTAATTCTAAACTTTAATCTAGATGTTAAAAAAACCGTAATTGGTAACTTGTTTTAATCCAGAAATGGGCAAAATCGCAACAGTGGTAAAAAAACAACGATTTCAACCACTAAACAAACCCTGATATATATATATATATATATATATATATATATATATATATATATATATATTGTAAGTTAACTGATTGAAAATATGGTTTTTTTCACACAGTAATTACCAGGTTTCAAAAATGGAAGCTAAAAAATTTAAATTTAATTATATGAATTAAAAGCATTAGTTCCATTCGATCTTCAAGCGAATATTGGAATAATTTATTTTTAAATTTACTGAATTTTAAATGCACATATAAATTCATAATTTACTGTTTCCAAGGATACAGAGACATCTAATCATTCAAACAGGTGCTGTAGCGTGTTCATTTTTATTAACTGTTGTTGTATCAATTATAAGTTACGTTCGAAAAAGTTTAGGGAGGGTAGGAGTGTTTTTGTTAGCGTATTCTGACATCCGTTAAATGCATGTCGTCTCGGATTTTTTAATTAACGGCAAAAAGTTTTTCGGCATTTCTTTCTTTACTTGTATACTTCAAGATTGTTTTTTTACGTTATATTTAACTACTATTTTAAAATCTTTTTACCCGTAATCACTAATAGACTATATTTCTTTTTAAAAACAAGTAAATGTAATAGAAATATTGACATTATGTAAAATTATTTTTTATCAAATATAAGTATATATATTACCAGCTCCCATATTTCAATTTTATTTTTAAATATTATTTAAGGAAAACTTTTGACAATGAAGGCAAATATAGCTATTTCATTTCTCTGATTCAGTATTTTTTTATTTTTTATAAACTTAGTATTATATAGTTTCTCATGTATGCACAAAGAACATGGGTCATTTAATGACATACTTATTCTAGCTTTTCTTATTAATTTCCATTTTACTATAGATGTTTTTTTTTATTCTATTAAGTTCCAGAAATAATTTGAAACCGATGTCTGACTTAATTTAGGATAGATAAATACAGAAATCAGACATCGCTTTCAAATTATTTCGGGCACTTATATATATATATATATATATATATATATATATATATATATGTGTGTGTGTGTGTGTGTGTATGTGTGCGTGCGTTTTATGTGTCTATGCAGTCCATATAGATGATTTTACTGATAAGATAGCATATAACCTAATGTTATAAAACGCACCTACCTCAACCGGTAAAACGTTTCTGAAAGATATAATGATTTTAGAAGCGTAGCTTAAATGTGGCACAAGGCCGAAAGTATGGTGCACCCAGTGAGACTCGAACTCACTATTCAGTGGTAATTGTTCTAACGAGACAAGTTTGCTAACCATTACACCTCCTCGAGGGGCCCATAAATGATTTTCCAGTTGTAGATTATATGTTGCACAAGGCCGAAAGTATGCGGCACCCAGTGAGGATCGAACTCATTACTCAGTCGTAATTGTTTTTAGCTAGATAAGCTTGCTAAACATTACACCGCCACTGGGGGTGGCATGGTGTCTGAAAGATATATATACATATATATCTAAACTGCTAACTTGTAACCGCTAAAAGACACACTGATATATATATATATATATATATATATATATATATATATATATATATATATATATTCATTCATTAAACTCACAGATAAAATACTTCCCCGTATCAAGCACTTTCCACAACATATTCAACAATAACAAATTAAAAATCGGCTACAGTTACACTGAGAACATGATACAAATTATAAAAAAGAAACACAACAAAACAACGAACAGAACACAAGCCAATCTCATTTGTAAATGCAGAGCAAAGAACGAAGGTCCTTTAAACAGAATTTGCTTACAAAACAATGTAATATATCAAGCCTCTGTAAAAACAGCAGATAACGAAAAAATATACATAAGAGGAACTGATGTAATTTTGAAACAAAAGAAACTACACACGCACACGTCTTCTTTTACAAAACTAAAGACAGAAACAACACAACGTTTTTTAAACATATAGGGGAAATTAAAAACAAATATTAAATCACACCAAACAGACGGAAAATAAGGAAGACACCATTAACCTTCAGCCATTAATCCAAAAAATGTAAACTCTGTCTGGAGGAGAAAACAGCAATATTTACAAACATAAATTGCTAAATAAACGATCATGACACAATTCAGACACCAAAACATATTTTTGCTACGTTAGTAATAATTCGATTATAAAAACCGAACAAAAAAATAAATGAATCAAAATAAAATTTAAAGAAATATACATAACGAAAAAGAATAAATAATTATAATAAATTAATACAAAGCAATTTAATTAGTAAATAAATTAAATAAATAATAAACAAATTAAGAGTCTCCGAAAGCACACATGAACACAAGTAAACTTAATAATAATAATCAACAACAAATAAATCAATCTATAATAAAGTTAATAAACAACTAATTAATAAATAATAAACTAACTGATAAACAAATAAATTATTTGTAAAACTATATTCGTATCCAAAATGTTTTCTACTCAGTAGCCACCAGAATAATATGAAATATATCAGTTACCGCCCACCCAATAACCGTTATAATAGTTTAATAGACCTACACATGATGCTTTACTGACCAGCATATATCAATATACGACCCAAATCAAAACGATTGTCTTTAAATATGAAATAGATTATCGCTGTTGGGTGTTCAATGATTATATTTATATAAGCCCTATCCGAGAATAGAATGCATTAACACATACATATAGCATAACTTAAAACTATATATATATATATATATATATATATATATATATATATATATATATATATATATATATATGTTGAATAATTTTAGACACGTGCTGTCTACCTGTCTACTTATATTCAATTGGAACCTTTCATATTCAGATAAGTTTTTTTTTTGTTTTGTTATTGAAGGACGAGATAAAAATCGCTGTGTTCATCTACATTCCTTTTATTCCGAGTACATTCTGAATAGCACAATGTCATCATCAGTGTATTATTTATTACAAGCCAAATATTGTAGTGTTCATTAACGTCGAAGACAAAATTGATGTCTTCATCTGAAAGTTACATTTCTTACATGTGGTGTGAGGAAGGCTGAGTTACAGCGTGATCTTTGTCAACGTTTAAGGGGAGGTAACTACGTAAAGTTATGAAGAGATGTTTGTACGAAATAATTAGTAAAAAGGAAACTATTAGTGCAAAACTTGGCATTTCAAACTATAAATTGTACACATTTTAAGACATTTGTGAAAATCATAATTATATATATATATATATATATATATATATAGAGAGAGAGAGAGATAGATAGATAGATAGAGAGAGCGAGAGAGAGAGAGAGAGAGAATGAGAATGAGAATGAGTCTAATGAGTTTTACCGCTTCGTCACCGTGAACCGTTGGTACAGTTGGTATGGCGTTTGCAACCTCTCGTAACTGTTCGGGTTTCAATACTCGGTTTTGGATGCGCACTGCTGATGAGTCCCAAATGTAGGACGAAACGGCCGTCCAATGCTTTCTGCATTACTTAATTATGATTATTTCAAATCCTTCTAATTATTTATCTCTGTATATCGTTGCTTGAACCGGCTTCTATTGCTCTGGATTGAGCGGCTTGGGGATAGTAATCGTAGCTCGTGGAGGCACAGTCCTATGTGTAAAAAAGAAACTTGGAGAAGTTCCACCACGGAATTTGTGATCGATCGGCGCTATATCGAGTCTAATTCGTTACCACTACGTCACCGAGAACCGTTGGTACATTTGGTATGGCGTTTGTCGTGTTTTAATTCTCGGTAGTGGTTGCGCACTGCTTATGAGTCGCAAATATAAAACGAAACGGCCGTCAGAGCATTCTGTCGAGGTTTCTTCTTGACTCGATGAGTTACTTAATTATTTATATATATATATATATATATATATATATATATATATATATATATATATTAGAATATGGACATTGAAGTCAACCCTCAGAGGCGATAGGTTGTTTCATGCTAAGCAATCTCCTCTGAGTGTTGACCCAATGTTCACTTTTATATTTATATTTACATACGCTCTATCTCTGATATTGAGCACTTTATCCCATAAATATAGCACACCTTAAAACTATATTTCTTCATATATAAGAACTGATAAATTTAAAATGAGGACAATGCTAAAATAGGCATGAAAGGTAAATGAATGAAAATTACATAAGAAAGACCAATATATTACTGTAGATAGCCAAATAAAAGATTGGAAAATTCACCGTGGAAAGAAAGAAAGATTGAATTGCTAGAAAAAATACTGAAACAAGAAGATGCTAGAAATGAAGCAAATAATAAAAATGGTTTAAATAAAAGTCGACATAGATGAAAACATGGGTGTCTATATTTAATTATGAAGCGTCATCTATCTGCAGTCTTCTATTATTTGCTGTCTCAGCTTCAAGATTGAGAGAATAGTAAATAGGTTTGAAGAAAAATAAAGAGAAATAATAAACATGAATATCACATTGGCATCAAGAGAAATGAATAAAATTAGTGAAAAAAAGAACCCTGAGAAAGGCTGGCTAGTGACGGAAGGTAGAGCCAGTCTCGCCCAGTAAATGATAGATTCTTTTATTAAATTGAGAAATGGCAGGCGACGGATTTCTTTTCTTATTTACTTTCAACCTGCTTGTATATTTTTTCATTACTGCGCCCGCTCTTTCACTTTGGATATGTCTTTCGATTTTTACGTCATCATATGCTTTAACAATGTACACAGCTTTGCTTAAAATCTTCGCCACAAATTATTGTCTCCGTATTCCTAACCTCCGCACATGATCCCTTGGGAATGGAATATCTTTGTCAACAAGGAATGAAGAGTCAGTTTCCACCGTCACAGATGTCTACGCAAGATAATAAAAGCTAACAGAAAATGAAAAAACTGACACGCACAAATGAAATTGTGAGGAGATCCTTCGATGAAATTGTATCTCAGCAGATACTAGGTAGTTCTTCAGGACCAAAACAGTTTTAATAACAAACTGACAATAACGAAAGCGAATAACCAACAATCAAAAAGACAAGTACAGGAAGTTTATCAGAAATCTAAAGTTATAAAAAGGAAAACATTTAAAAAATACATCAGATATTTATGGTTAAATATTTTTCTTACATTTAACATTATTTCTGTGTTTTAATAATAATAATAAATATTACAGTTTTAACATCTGTCTATATTTCTTAAATGACTTTTGCAAATATTTACACTATTTACATTGTTCTGACTGTTGTCTTCATCTTTATTGCCGTATTCACAACGTCTCGGCCGTTATACGCTCCAGCCATCTTCAGGTGATATTATTCGAATTTCGAACTTTATTTAGCACACGTTTGTTCTAATTCTCCATGGCGTGACTTTAGAAATCCCAGTTTCAGTTATTTGCCCTTGCCTACTGAACTCAATTTTTTGTTCCCACTGCTGTAACCAGATATATGAAGACACTTTTTTGGATCACTCAAAATCTTATCCACTAGGCCATGTGCTCTTGGGGGCAAAACTGAGTGAATTTTGGTGTGTTACAACCTGAAGTCTCAGTAACATTTTTTAACAGTACGCATATTACTTTTTTTTCTCAAATGACTTCACCCAAAGTGTTGTGAGTTCAATAACTTACCACAGTAGAGGAAACAAAATCTTGGAGAGTGGATTTACCAAGTTGGGTTAACTGAGATATGTAAAGACATGACACGTAGAAACAGAAAAATCGATGTCTGTGAACTAAATAAAGTTTCAGTTCGAAAGTCCACATATCACCTGAAGTTTGGCGGAGCGTACAACGGCCGAAACGTCGTGAATATGGCAATGAATATGAAAACAACAGTTCGGATAATTTAAATAGTTTAAATAATTAGTTTTAATTTTTACTCGCTTTGCCATAACAGTCAGAAATCATTTGTTCTCATGCACGTATTTAGAAATTGCATCGCAATTTTTTTTTTTTTTTTTTTGGTTAGAATATTTCTGGGAAACGAATTGTTGCTGTTTTCGCCTTGTAAATCTTACATATTTTGAAGTTATGTTGCATGCAGGTGTTGCTTTTTATCGTTTTAATCTTATATTTGTTGTGTTTTTTGTGTTTTTGTTTTGACACAGATGCTTCAATAGAAGAGCACTGTTTACAATTTTTTTTTATATTTAAATGATAATTTTTTGTTAAAATTTCTCTGTTTCCAGAAAATATCTGGTATTCTTATATATTTATTTTTTAGATATTTTAAAAATTTTACCGTAGCTCTGTATATTGCATATTATTGTATGCAGTTACTGTTTGGTGTACATTCCTGATTTTGCCTACAGTTATATGCACGTATAGTCGTTGATTGTGTTGTACTGGATATTTTGCTGTGTTTTCTTTGTTATGATCTGTAGTATATTACAGCTAAACTAAATGAAATAATCAAATAAAATATTCAAATAGCATGCCTCAATTTAATTATGGCAGACGTATTTATGCGTCAGTGCTACATTAGTTAAACGGAAATCTGATTAGGCCTACAATGTTACTCAAAATATTGTACCATTTTATTACAGGTGATTAATCTTGGACGTTTTCAAAGACACAGAACACAAGAAATTACTGAGTAAATGAAAGTAATTGTACTAAAATCGCGACTTCAACAAAAGAATGATAAGTATATATTGTCACTGGGAAATAATTATTTAAGATGACCTCCTTTGAAGGATCCAGACGATTCATCGGACAATCTGATATCAATGATTGATTAAATGCGTTCATGAAGAATTTTTTTTTAAAAGAAAGGGCGCCATATTCCAGAGAATAGTACCTTCCTGATCAGGTTAAAACTCATAAAACATTTCTTGAATATTTTCTCAACATTCGCTCTAGTCATATGTCATTCGTCCTTCGTATTACTCTTTCTTCTATATATTACATAGAATATTGTACATTTTATATAATAATTATTTTACATATATAAAATAGATATCATTAAATTATCATATATATATATATATATATATATATATATATATATATATATATATATATATACTGCGTGCAAATGATTATAGAGATAACTTTTTCTCATATTTCAAAAACCGTCCAATCAATTCACAGAAAATCTTCACACAATGTTAGTAACACTGACCTGCGAAACCGCTGAAATTTTCGTACTTACCTGAGCAATGTAAACAAACTGGCGCCATATTTGTTATCAGTACGGTGATTTGATCGGGCCAAATTATTAGAAAGGTTTAGTAAAATTCCCAAAATTGAGCAAACAAAACGTTTATTAATGTTGCACGTGAATGTTTATGATCAAAAGAAGCTAATAAATAAGATAATCAAATAAATAATAACAGATACAAGCAAAGGCACAGTTTTAAACAAATTAAGAGGGAATGTGCTTCACTGTTTTGAAATTACTTGAAGAAGTCGACTATCCATAGAATTTGCTAATAGTAGGATG
This sequence comes from Acanthosepion pharaonis, assembly GCA_903632075.3. NCBI lineage: Eukaryota > Metazoa > Mollusca > Cephalopoda > Sepiida > Sepiidae > Acanthosepion > Acanthosepion pharaonis. The sequence goes on from CAHIKZ030000946.1 coordinate 212,495, forward strand.
TCATCTGATGTAATGCCGCGAGGTATGTCAAGAATTGATTCCCACAACTCAGCGTTGCTCCTGAATTGTCATCCGTTGGCGTACAGTCTTCGATTCATGATGCTCCAAAGGTTTTCGATTGTGTTCAAATCCGGAGAATTTGCTGGCCACTTCATTTTTCGAGGTCCATCGAAGCCTAACTGTTTCAAATATTCAGTAGTCTGTGAGCAGCATGTGAGGGAGCGTTATCTTGCATAAAAACAATGGCCCTTCTGAAGGCAACTCTTTGCCTTTTCATCCACTGTTCAAGATGCTCCTGCATAAATGCCATGTATCCATCCACAGTCATTTTGACGCCATCTGGTACTCTCCATGCGCCCAAAAATGTCTTTTCAATAATACCACCCCAGATCATTATGCCTGCACCGCCTTGTTGGCGTCTCAGACGCTGATGGCGATTCTGTCCGTTCATTACCCAGCCTTTGCACCATCTATCTGGCCCATCAAGTGTTGCTCGAGTTTTGTCTGTGAACAAAATTTAGAGAAGTCAATCTTCATATTGTCCTCGGCCAATTTCAGTCGATTTTGAATGTGATTTCTCGTCAACGGAGGCTTCGATACAGGTTTGACTGTTGTTGCTATTTCCCTCAGATACCGACACCGAGTACTTTTAGACACAGTAGGATCCCCAATGCTACTGAAAAGCTATTGACCGTTAAGTCCAGGGTTCTTCGTGGCCTCTCGTTTAAGTCGTGACATGAGACGACATTAAATAACCTTCGGCTTGCCTTTATCTGCCCTTTTGCATACTTGTGTAGGGTCGGAGGTGAACTTTATCACTGTTTGATGACACCTCCCTATCATTTTAGAAATTTCTACGGTAGATTTACCTTTTGAGAGTTCTGAGGTGATAGTTTTCTTTTCAGCATTATTTAAACTGCTTTACGGCCCATCTTTTCACTAAATTCTTACACTTTTCTAATAATTTGGCACGGTCAAATCACCGTGCTGATAACAAATATGGCGCTAGTTTGTTTACATAGCGCAGATCAATACGAAAGTTTCAGCGATTGCGCAGGTCAGTGTTGCCAACATTGTGTGAAAATTTTGTCTGAATGGATTGGACGGTTTTTGAAACATTAGAATAAAAGTTATCTCGATAATAATTTGGCACGCAGTATATATATATATATATATATATATATATATATATATGTGTGTGTGTGTGTGTGTGTGTGTGTGTGTGTGTGTGTGTGTGTGTGTGTGTGTGTGTGTGTGTAAGTGAACACATAGAAGCGACAGTCTGTTTCATGTGGGTATTTGAAAGATTAGTTTTCTAGGGTAAATCAGTCGGTTTCTAAATCGAATTTACCCCAAGCAAAGCACTAAAGCCACTAAAATACAAACTTGACCTTATACTAAAGGGTATTATATTTTGGCGGTTATTTTACCGGAAGTCGTTTGTTTATTTATTTATTTGGTTTCAATTATTTTGCTTGTTATTTTTTTTACTTTAACTAAATTTAATTAACCGCCAAAATATACTACCCACAATGCACCACTAACCCGTATATATATATATATATATATATATATATATATATATATATATATATAGCCGAGAAAAATAACAGCACTCGTGGCCTGAGGATTGCATCTAGCATGAAACAGTCTGTCGCTTCTAAGTGTTGACTTCTATGTCCACTTTTATATTTGCTCACGCTCTATCTCTGATATTGAGCACTTTATCTCATAAATATAGCACATCTTAAAACTATATTTCTTCATAAATATATATATATATATATATATATATATATATATATATATAAAATATATGAAAATATAAAATAGGAAGAAACTGGTTAGGTAAGTAATTCAAAGTTCCTTAGTATCTTAGTTATTATTTTTTAAAATATTGCTCGATACAAAAGTAGAGCATAAATATAATTATTTATTTAAAAATATGATTCCAACTCGCGACATAAGAGGTCTCATGTTTCAAAACAAGAGCCGAAAACTTCAATATTAATATGTTGGGTTAATACATCTTCCGTTTCAAATTTAGACACCCCCACCTTTCCCTGACTTGAGATCTATGAATGTAGCTCTATACTGATACTTATTATTAACAACCAACACACGCCTACCCAATTTAAACATTTCGTCCTAGCTGTTACAATGAAATTTTTGATTTCAATTATTAAAACACGTAAATTTCAGAAATACGTTATTCCAAAAAAAAAATTCGCTTCAAGATGGAACAGAGCTCACTTTAACTCAATTTAATTCAAATAATTATATTGAAGTTTCGGCTCTTATTTTGAAACATGAGACCTCTTATGTCGCGAGTTGGAATCATATTTTTAAATAAATAATTATATATATATATATATATATATATATATATATATATATATATGTAATTATTTAATGAAAATACATTTCGCTAAACATTTAATTGATAAAAGTATAAAAGTTTATTTGATTTATTAAGATGCTATGAAAATAAAGAAAAAATATTTCACAGCTCTTCTTTACTAAATTTTCTCGAATTTTGTGGACTAAGGGTTTCTTATTACATTATTTTTATCCTTGCCGCTAGATTAAATCCTTTGTTAGAAAATTTATTGGCATAAGAGTTCAATTCTTTGTCAAATTAGTACATGTCCGAATGATTGTAATTATAGCGTATAATAACTGAACAGTACTAGAACGAAAGAGACGGGATATCCATATAAATGTCTTCGACGCCCCTACATGAAATCGGGATTATCGTACGACATTCCGCGAAAGGTAAATACGATGGACACACATGAAAATGGCGAACAATGGTCGAAACATTGGGATAATTACAGAAGAAATTTAATATATATATATATATATATATATATATATATATTAAAATATAATAAATTGAAGTAATACTATTCATTAAAAAGTAATTTATTTTAGTTAAGCAAACGAAAAATTTTCAAACTTGACCTTATACCAAAATCTGTATTTCAAGAAAAATATCAGTATAATAATTTTGAGAAATACATCAGGCTGATGGCAATCGAGCACTGATTTGTAATTTTAAATTATTCAGGAATCTCTTAAACCTGCGTTCATTTTTTATTTGAAAGATTAGTTTTCTAGGGTAAATCAGTCGGTTTCTAAATCGAATTTACCCCAAGCAAAGCATTAAGGCCACTAAAATAGAAGGATTAACTGGATGCGAAAGAATTAGAAAGCAGAGATCCTTAATAGCGAGAGCAATACAATAGTGTTATGGAGTGATTTCACAGTGGAGGCTTGTATTTGTACTAAGTCGGTCCTAAAATAGGTTCGACCTTCAAAACGTTAGGAACTTGATATAATAGGTATAATGCAGAGTAAATCTTGTTGTGGTCGCTGATAGTTTAGTATTCGAATAGCTGTTGTTCGACATCGACTGACAGACCGACGATATTCAGTGGCATGTGGCACAAGGCCTTTTTAACGTAAGATCTCCTAGCCCGTGAGCTCGGCCGTATAAACGGGTTCAGGGACGGTTTACCTCACCGAAAGAGAATCCGCCCTTCGGCGTAGCCTCTTTAGGGTTCCTCTCCGCCCAAAGGCAGAGATTTCAACCGATTAGCCAGTCGACTGACTGACCGACCCACTGAGCGACCCTTACTACTCCTACTTATTATAGGTTGGAGAGACTAATAACTATAGAATAGGCGTGTTCCCCTATAACAAATAGTAATGTGGAAATCACTAGATAACGATTGACATTGCATTTAGATTTCTGAAGTTCAAAGTGGACAGAAAACATGGAGCCAGAAGAGATTTTCACAAGTGGGAAGTGCGAGAAAAGAAACTGTTATCATAGAAATTATATTTACATCGAGGCAATTAAACTGTAAATTGATTAAACCTTGTTTCCAATCTAGTACTGCAAAAAATTCATTAAGTCTACTTACCATAGGGAAGATTACCATGAACGTATTTATAGAAAATGCACAAAGGATCAACCTTACGGCGGTGGGAAAGTGACTGAAGCTAAGACGCTAGGTCAGGACCACTAATTCTTCATTTGAGCTTAATAAAAATATGTAAATTAGTAGCAGGAGCACTGAACCATTTGAGGCAGCAATATACTATGCTTGTGTTAAAAGTAGACCTATAGATATGTAAGATAGATTCTGTAGAGAAAAAAAAATCTGTCTCGCTGGACATAGAGAACCAACTTTCGCAGCAGATAACCTAGAAATGAATTCAATATCGACTTTCCACTTCATGTCAGCCAAAACGGGTTGACCGAAGAAGACGTAACGTGTCAGTCGCCTGAGGATTAACATCAACTTTTCTCTGGTTTAAGGCAGAAAGGGGGATCTTATATGATTAATAGAAAACAGGCAGAAAATCTGTTTATATTGTAAGAATATCTCTTCGGAGATAGCAGTTGAGTGATAAAAGTTACTAATTAACCCATGACTGGGGAGCAATAGGTGGATTCAAAGTTCTCCAATGTTATTGACACATAAGAAATATAACTAATCTGACGGCTCTCCGATTAACAATTCCTGCTTACAGGTACAGGTATTCCCAAGCGGTCACCCATCTACGTAGTGAACAGACTCGACGTTGCTTAACTACTGTCATCATTTGGAAAACGATGATTCAACGTGATATGGCTGCAATCGTTGCATTTTTTCAATCACTATATAAGATTATTAAAACCCAACCACCAAATTAAAATATACGCTAGGAATTTGCCCTCACTGAATTAATTTGAAACGAAGAAGAGAGCGCTCTTATAAGGCACCGAACTCTGGACAATCATCCACTAACTGGTGGCAAAAGATATATGGTTCTACAGAAAGCTGCTGATAATTCTGTGGACAAAGGGAGTATTTAACGGTGAAGTATTAATAAAAATTAAAACTGAAATAACACTTATACTTAGAATAAGGAATAGAGAGCTAAAATTACATGGACGCATAATGAGGAAGAAAGACTCGAGATAATTAATCGTCACATGGCATATTGTGGGAAAGAGAGGTAGAAGGCAGCAATCCACTTATTTACGAGAATCTGTTTGAATAGATGGCGTAACGGGCAAAGTAGCTGAAGAAGTTTTGGAAAGCCATGATCGCACATATCCTGAATGAATGTGACATATATAAAAAAAGAACACACTGACTGTCAATTAGATACCTTGTTGGCAATTTCTATTATGACACTGACTATGAGTTTGGTAACAATACATTTTCATCTGTGAGCACCTACAACGAACTAATTCGCAGTTATACTTTTAATGATAAAATTATGTTAAAACATCTGTTGAATCTATAAATCAACTATTTTTTTTTAAAATCTAAGATTGTCTTTTATAAAATTTGCTCCTGAAGTCAGCATTTTTAATTGACTTCAGCTAATTAAAGTGTTAAGTTTAATATCCGAAACATATAATATTTCTCAGATCATGTTAGCAAAATATTTGCTGAAATAGCCATTTATTGGCATCATTTATTCAAATAGTGTCATTTGGGCCGCTGTGAGCACTATATGCTCCATAATTACGGTTCATGGTGACATTCAAGGCAAACTAATGCAATGGATGGTCGATTCCTTTTGCACCGGGTATGCTGAAGTTAACCCGTCCTATTCCTCAAAAGTTCCTACGCTCTGTGTTAAAGTCATTGACCTCTGACGTGCAGCTCTAACGCCAAGGCTGGTGATTGGCCTATGTCTGCTTTTCATAAGTGGTTTGGGAAGATGCGTTCCCCTTCACTGGTCAGGAAACACTTCCAACTACCCCAACAGCGTCTAGCCAGCATGTCGATGCCGTTAACTGGGGTGTGGCTTTCACCGTGCCCATTCGACTTTGTGGAGCCATGCGTCGAGTGTTGAATGTAGACCGTGGAACAGTATTGTTCCGCATCCAAATTCATCTGAATAAAGCAGAGTCGATTTATTAAGTGTTTTGTTATGTTTTTGCTTTTAGTTGTTTTATTATGATCAATATGTACGTTAAGTTCCTAAAAAATACACAATCTACTTCTGGTCTCAACTTGGGTTTAATCTATTTTTCTGCGAAGGTATTATTATAATATTTGCATTTTGTTCTTTTTTTGAAAAATGATATTTACCCTGTAGAGGGCCCAAGAGCAACTCATGAAGAGTGTTTTATTGTAAGAAGCCAAATTTATAGAGATTTTAATGACTACATGAATTTAAGCGTGCTACTAGATTGGCATCTATGTCTCATCCATTTACTATTGAAATAGTTAAATACAACCGCCACTTTTACGCAGACAATTTATTTTCTCACACTTCGCAACTCTGGAACTCCCTTCCATTTACTTGCTCGCTTATAAATACAATCTTCAAAAATTTAAATGCAATGTCAATCGACCTCTCATAACTTCCTGAATCCCGTTCCTCTGTTGTCTAACCCTCATTCCTCCCTATTATCAGTCTTTTCTCACACATTCATACCCTGTACCCACTGCGTACTAGTGGCATTCGCGCCTTGCCTGGGTGAAATGCTTAACAAAATTTAAATGCAATGTCAATCGCCCATTTATAACTTCATGAAACCCGTTTCTCTTTTCTCCTTTCCATAATCTTCCTTATTCTCAGTCTTTTCGCACACATTCACTTCCATACAACCCCTGCTTACTAGTGGAATTATCGTCTTGCCTGGGTGAAATTGTTAACGACATTTAAATGCAATGTCAATCGACCTTTCATAACTTCATGGATCCCATTCATCTTTTTTTTTCCTTTCCTCACTCCTCTCTAATCTCACTTTTTTTTCCTCACACATTCACCCCCTGTAACCCCCTGCTTACTAGCGGCATTTCCGCCTTGACTGGGTGGAATAATTAATAAAATTTACACGTAATGTCAATCGCCCATTCATAAATTCATGAATCCCGTTTCTCTTTTGTCCTTTCCTCAATCCTCCCTCTTCTCAGTTTTTTCTCAGACATTCACACCCTGTAACACACTGAGTACTATTGGCATTCCCTCCTTGACTGGAGTGAGATGATTACAAAATGGGGATAATATAACATTTGACCTTCGTATTGAACAGATTATGAGTGTTGTCATCGTGTAATCATCCCCTTAAGAGTCGGTTTCACAAAGCAGCAGCTCATGGTAAGAAACTACTCGAGTGGAACTTACATTTCACCAATAGAATACGAAAGAAATTCTGGTGGCTCGCTACAATGTGTGTGAATCATTATTTCAATTATTGTTATTTCCTAGATTCATTATATGTATATTTAAATTAATTTGATTTATTGATTCAGTTTTTAACGACAGATCAACTCCTTATGGTCATTTCTGCCGAAACTTTCTTAAGAGATTTAAAGTAGTAAAAATATGATACATATTATTCTGCTTTCACAATTGAATACATGGTAGATGATAGGTAGGTTTAATTTATATAACCTCATATCTACCTCTATGGGATAGTTAACACCAAAATCTAAATATTCATAACACAATTTCATGCCTTTTAACGCAAATGTATGCCATCAACTACAAATAAAATGTTTTGTCTTATTTTTCTATAAAATATAGCATTGGTTATTCTACTACAGATATGTATTGTTTGTAATTTCTTTTTATACAAAAATGTATTGCTCGTATTTTTACTATAAAAATAAATTTTATTCTTTCATAGTATTTTGTTTTTGTTTGATAGTTAGCTATTTGCTCATAATTGGGGCCCTAACTGGTGCTACAACCCCAGGTCAGGGTGGACCTGGGAACAACAGCAATTGATTTCAGGATATGGCAGTAGTAGGCATATGCTGAAGACGTAGCTCACTGTTTGGTCAAAATTCAGTAATTTGGTATTGAGACTCAAGTGACCTGCCCAGTTCGCAGGTCTGTGCGTCGGTATATGAAAACCGTGCGATACTCAGGCTACATGATCCCCTTTTCGGTTGTCCGGGAAAGATCCAAAGAAATTGAGAGCATTATATTTGGGGCCGGGTAGTCTGCAGAAGTTACCAGAATAGTGACAGTGTTGACCGCCAGCCACCTTTAGTGATCTACGGATTTTCTGTCTGTATTTACTTCACTATTATTTTTCGTGTTCCGTTATGTACGCTAGGCTTAATGTTTAAAATCAGGGTTGTCTTTCGCCTAGATTGACTGCATTCCTGGGCTCTTGAGCTTCATCAACACGAAGTAGCTGGTTATGAGATTCCAGTTGTCAACCTTCACCATTTCTCTTGCTTTGAGTTGGTCTTAGTTGGCAAAGGTTATTTGAGAACCATTTTATAGACAGTGGGAGTGTATCCTCACACTCATTTCCATTTATGATAATCTTTGGTACATATAGTGAGTTTATCAAAAATAGTTTTACAAACATTTTGGTGGATTCCTCACAAGAAGATTAGGAGAAAATTTCATATAAACATATGTGTATCTTTTGCGTTATTAACTTGAAAGTAAGTTTGCGGTAGATGACGCAATGTTGCCATCTAGATTAGATTACATTTGACATTTGTGTATGTTCGTTGTTAGTCTGTCTTCAAAGTTTAACGTCTGTAATAGTAATTTAACTGAGAAGTGTTCTGTTTAATAATGGCTGGATATTCATATTAATACTGAGCAAGGTGCTGTTTAGGTCTAAAATGACACCTTCCTTGCTACACTGAAGCAAAATTGTTAATAAGTATCTGTAGATAGGTTCACCTATTGCCCAGTTTCTACTACTCTCCCATTTATTGAACAGGAGTAGAGGTTTATCACTTGTTTCCTGTTTAGGACTGGGTTTCCAGTTCTTTATAATTTCTTATCATTCTCTTTCAATCAATATGGACCTTTAACCTTGTTTTGGTGTGAGGAACTCACCCTCAGTGTCTTTAAACTTATTTTCGATACACCCTGTATAACATACATAGATAAATAGCATATACATTACCTGTTTTACAAGCTCCAAAAATTAATTGTTCTTTAAATACACAAAATGTAAGGTAATCAAAAACGCCATAAAATCGAGACAAATTAGTAAACATTCGTAAATGTCGAAGAGTTTGTTAATTTTGGAAAAAGAACAGCAGAAAAAAACAATAAAAACATTAATTGGATTTAAACCGGAAATACTCGGAGATTATGATGTAATTTATAACGTACCATACAATAATTTATTCCACCTTTTTGAGAATGTAACAACGCAAATCATCTGATAAAAAATTGACTGCAGCAGAAAATGGAAAAATTGATAATTTATAGATATATGTAAGCAAAAACAGAAAACAAAATAAGACAGGTTAGTTGTACAAAACAAATAAATAGTAACACAGAAAAAACCCGGCTACTGTGGAAAACGTTGATATATATATATATATATATATATATATATATATATATATATATATATATATATATATATAAATAAATATAATAATCATAATCCATATAATCATAAATAAATAATAAAAATAAAATAAGATTTATAAAACATGTTAAATTATGATATTACTTTTAGGCAATATTTCCGTTTTTCATTTAAACTTGAAATCCATTAAATTTTTGTATTTTTTTCACCATTTGTTAAAAAGCAACATTTTGTGTCTATCCAATTTATTAATATGACTTGTAGGTTCTTACTGAATCTGATATTTTGTTTTGTTTCTCTTTTCTTCTCAGACTTCGGCAGTCATAGATTTATCTCTGCATCATTGTCTTGTGGTCTTGTAGGTCAAGTAAAGCATTTTCTTCTAGGCGCTCAACATTTGCTTTCTGTATAATGTTGTTCGCCGAAATTGTTGGTAACTTATTTTGTTTCATCATCTGTATATTTGTAGATTATGAATGAAACATTGTTTTATCTTGATTATGAATGAAAGTATTTTATTGGAGTCATGAAAATAAACAAACTTTAACTTCCATCCGCCGGTTAATTAAGGATATCTTTTAAGATCCCTGGCTGTAGTTGGGCGCGAGAGTTAGTGCTTTATCCCTGCTATAACTCGATGTGTCCTAGGCGTCTGTAGCTGGTTTGTACCGGTTCTCATGGGGTGCAAGTTACACACGTTAAACTGTTCTTCTATCCTTATTTCTACCCCACCTAAATCTTTTAGATTCCAGTTTATATTCTTGAAAGTGTGTGGAGCAAAATACTTTGCTCAGGTTTTAGTAGTTTCAGCTTCAATTTTGTTTAACGACTCTATTCGACTAAAATATTTTTTAATCTCCCATTTCATTTTTATCATTTCATGTTCCGTGTTTATTTGAACCAATATATCTCTATATGCTTCTTCTAGTTTGAAAATCACAGTTGTTATTATTAAAATACAGAAACCGAATTTCGAATCTAATATGTCAGGTCTCTTTCATTTATACATTATATGTTCCTGGATCTATTTGTCATATATTACAGACTACCAGCATGGCCCGGTGTTGCTCGTGCTTGATTCAAAACTCGTACGACTCATACAGCAATCGCTATCACTTGACTTAAAATATTTTTGCCCTTCCTTGCCTTTAAAGGAGTGCCTTTTGCCGTACTAATGTTGCTACATCCCTTACTTCTTGCCTATCTCATACTGCAATTTTTTTCTAAGCTCTATACTAAACATTAAATCTGTTACGAAAAAAGAACTAAACAAAATGAACACAAAACGATCAGCTTTAAAAAAGGACTCGTAACTGGAAAAAAACGAATGAAAATAAGAATGTTAACAACAGATACTTTTTCGCACCCAACCCAGTTCTGCGGAATCAGAATCAACGTTGAGTTTAAGCAAGCGAATGAGCCAATTGGAGTAAAGTGCCATGCAGATTTAAATTTTTCCCACTTGTGACGAATGCAGCTATCGATTTTTTTGCATGCTAGCATGCTAGTTAACATGCGTTTCAGTCAGCTATTAACTCTCACGCTGGCCAATAGAATCTTCCTGTCTATTCATGGCAGCCAGCTATTGGTTCTCGCTCTGGCTAGTACAAAATGGCCACAAACTACATGAAAACTGCCGTAGAAGCATGAAAAAAACAATTATTTTCCCTATCGGTGGGAGTTGGGAAATGCAAAGTCGGTCTTGGCCTTCCCGCTAACTTGGAGCATGTGCATGTACATTTTGGTGCAAATCCGAAAATTGCAGCCGTGCATTCGGCACACACACACACACACACACACACACACACACACACACACACACACACACACACACACACACACACACACATCCTCCCTTTTATAGATAGAGATTTATGCACATCTTAAATCTGGAAATAATGACAACGAGTGTCCATATGTTTGTGGGACATTATCTAGCAAATTAAATTTGTAATAGATGAAAAGAGAACAACGTTTAAATATTTGCTAAACGTATACATAAAATTGAACTTTTATTTTGAGCCATTTTACTTGCTTCCCCTTTGAAATATAGTCATTTTCCATGCGTAGGAGAAGGCCGAAATTAGTGGGCACCCACTGAGGACTGAACGCACTAATCATTCGTAATTGTTCTAGCAACACAAACTTGGTAAGCATTACTTGCCACGCACTTTGAAATATAATATAGCATCATTATTTTAAATATGTTATTTTAAATATTTCTTATTAAAACAGTTTTAATAATGATGTTTTTTCCGATATCACAGCAGAGAAGTTAATGTATGCAAGGCTTGAACTGCATACTTTTGAATTTTACATTTTTCTGTAATAATAAAATGATTTGATGAAATTCATATGCCTCCTGAAACTGGTCGAAATTTATTAAATCGCCCATCTCATTTGTTTGAATAAGATACTGATTTTCTAAGCGTAGCATAGATCTGACACAAGACTGTAAGTAGTTTGCATTTTTACTCAACCCCCACGATGTCAGGTTGTGACACAAGATCGGTTTAAGCTGCGGGGGTGGGGGTGCCAAGTACATACACCCGGGCAAGGATCAAAAATTCCCGAGCCCTCGCGACCGTCGCTTTCGCTGGATTTGCTGCGTGCACCGATCCCTCTCTGGTGCAATTAGAGGGCGCGGCTTTGGGCAGCAGTTCCCCAGGGCTGGGAACCTCTCAGTATAATTTTCGTCAGTTGCGACTCTGTCCTTTGAAGGAGTTGCCACTGAGTGCACTCTGCCCAAAGACAGAGAGATGATAAGTAATGTGTTACAAAACACTCGAGAGAGTAGTTTGCACTCTAAATGATTTTCTAATCGTAGCTTAGATGTGACACAAGGCCGAGAGTATGGGGAACCAAGGGAGGATTGAACTCAATTCTCAGTCGTAATTGTTCCAGCGAGACAACCATTAAACCGCCACGAGGGGTCCTCCCCTTTGAAATATAAAACAGTATCGTTACTTTAAATGTTATTTTAAATATGTTATTTTACGTATTTCTCATAAAAGCAGTTTTAATAATGATGTTTTTTTTCCGATATCACTGGTGAGAAGTTAACGTATGCAAGGCTTGAACAGCATGCCTTTGAAATTTCCGGGAGAACAAAAATTTGTGTAATGATAAAATGATTTGAGGCAATTCATATGCCTTCTTGAACTGGTCGTAATTTATTAAATCACCCATC
>CAHIKZ030000946.1:230000-457500 GCA_903632075.3 Acanthosepion pharaonis
TATGGGGCGAACTCTAATGAAATATTAGTATATACAGACAAAACATAATTCTATTCTGTCATCCTTTGTTTTATCTTCTGCTTAACGATTCATCGAACATTATAGAATTATTTAGAGCCTGATAAAAGTATAGCATATTGTTATATATGAATCAGTAACAGGTTCGGGTTCAGGCTATTTGGTGAAAATACGTTTTATCATCTTTGTCATAAGTTATTAGAGATGCTGGGTGTAATACAAGTTATTATGCGTTCCGTTCCTGACATGATTTGGTCATTAAGTTTATGCATTTTTATTTTTAGTAGAGATCATTATGATGTTTGGAGGGTTCTTTTGCATTTCTTACCAGTTTACAAAATATATTTTAATGTTTTATGCAGCTTTGGGTGGATATATTTGGTATCATTTAATAATTGCACGCATTTCCTATTAAGTATTTGAATAACATTATTTTCTCCGGCCTTATCTGAAACCTGGGCGCTATTCACCTATAATTGGTTGAATATCGTATAGCTTTTAAAAGTTTTGAGTTCCATATTACTTACCATTTTCTTTTGCTATTATGTGTTAATTTTCTATTTGGTCTCAACAAGCACCTCTTGACTGTAGTCTGAAATGGCTTGTAAATTTTAATGCCTCCAAAAAGAAACTGCTCTCATTTAACCACCATATAGAAAACTCCCTGGCACCTATCAGCATGGCTGATGAAAAACGTCACCAGGGCGTCTCTCTGGGCCTTCTTGGTCTCACGTTTTTCTACTGACCTGTAGTGGAACATTGAATCAATTGCTACATCTACCGCATGGAAAGCTGGTTCTCTGTTTCACGCCAGAAGATTTTTCTCACCTGAGTCAATCCTTCAAATCTATAAATCAACCAATCGTCCTTGCATTGAATACTATTGCCATTTACACTCTGTTGCCTCCGCTGTTCCTCTCGGGGTACTCGACAAAATCCAAAGACGGATATGCAATGTGATAGGTCCTCATCCGGCATCTAGACTCCGGTCATTTTCTCATAGATGTGATGTGGTTTCCCTCTGACTTTGCTACAAATAATTTCGTGGCAACTGCTTTGCGAGCTATTTTCACTGTTGCTGCAACTGCATGAATTTAAGCGTGCTACTATGTTGGCATCTCGGTCCCACCATGTTTACTGCTGAAACACTTAAATGTAGCCGTCTCTTTTACACAAACAGTTTCTTCTCTCGCACTTACAGACAGTGGAAATCCCTTCCTCTTACTTCATTCACAGAGAACTATAATCTTCAAAATTTTAAATATAATGTCAATCGACATTTTCTGATCTCTGTCCTTCTCTTTAAACTTTTTTCAAAAACGCTCTTTAATCTTGCTTTCACTTTCTGCAACCCCTTGCGTGCTTGTGACACTCTCGACTTCCTTGGTATGAAAAGAATTAAAAAAAATCAGAATGGGGTTTGTAACTCTTATCCAGTCGAATATAACGGATGTCTGCGCTTTAACTATTTTGATACAATTTTCTAGTATATATGTATGTTAACACTGCACTTCTTTTAGAGATACAACACTTGACGTTTGATCTATGAAAGTGAGAAATAAATTTGTCGTCATTTTAGGAAATGGCTTTTGAATGAAGGAGTATTTGTACAAATGGCATTGCAACATTTGGAAAGTTGAACATTGAACTTATAAATATTGCAAGGCAGGGCACTGAACACCTGTTTGAATTCCTGGCGTTCATCATAAAGGGTATCGTTATTTGTGTTATATTCGCAATGGTGAGTGAGTCTCAAGCTGGTCATCAAAGCCGCAAACAACAATAGGACATCAAGAGCAGAGAATGAAAATGAAAGAAGTCATTATATATATATATATATATATATATATATATATATATATATATATAATTCGTACATATACGCGTTCGTACGGTTTCGCTGGGCGGTGTTCAGTGCCCTGCTTTGCAATATGTAGCTGTTCAAAGTTTATTTGCTTGCTTGCGTATGTACACCAGCACACACTTACACGACTTATATTTGGCCGTTTCTTTTATCCACTCTACAAATATCTATCTATCTATCTATCTATCTATCTATCTATCTATCTATCTATCTATATATATATATATGTGTGTGTATGTGTGTGTGTGTGTGTGTGTGAAAAATGTGTGTGTATATATATATATATATATATATATATATATATATATATATATATATAATTATTTATATATTATATGGCCAGTACTTATTAGAAAGCGCTCAATATCAGAGATACAGCTAACGAACTCATATAAATCAACCAAAATATATATATATATGGTGGGGGTGTATGTGTGTGTGTGTGTGTATGTGTGTGCATTATTATTTCAATTAAATTCTGGAAAAATAGTCTTTCAATCACTGGATACGTGCTCTTATTATGCCATTCCACGATTCTTCTAGATTCATTTCATCCACATTCAGGATTCGGTTCTCATGAAGTTTGATTCATAATTTTATGTCTTTGCTTAACCCAAATTACGACCCTACGATCCGGATCCCCCAACGGGAATCGAAACCCGTCAGATAACGTTGTTTAA
Organism: Acanthosepion pharaonis; assembly: GCA_903632075.3. Classification (NCBI taxonomy): domain Eukaryota; kingdom Metazoa; phylum Mollusca; class Cephalopoda; order Sepiida; family Sepiidae; genus Acanthosepion; species Acanthosepion pharaonis. The sequence continues at coordinate 232,563 of CAHIKZ030000946.1, forward strand.
TCTCCTTCTGTCTAATTTTTTATCACTTTTGGTAGTGATTCCAAACTACTTCAATGTTCGACGTGCTGTGCGTGAAGAAAAACCACTTCTTCATAACTACTTTGTGAAATGGTTATTTCAGCTAGCGTTTCTTTCTATCGGCTGCATACATTCTGGCCTTCTGCTTCAACAGTTTTCATCAACAAATAAATGAGGCTCAGCTGATATCTTCCTAACAAATGTCAGTTAATCTTTGAGTTTACAAACAATGGCAAGAAAATAATTGTTATAGCTGCAAATTCTAGTAGATGACCACGTTTTTATAATTAGAACCTGTATCATTCTAAAGAACATGCTGCGTTAAAAAGACACTTTAACCAACTTTATTTCCCATAGTAATGCATGAAATGAAATTCAGTATATTTTTAATGTCTATAGCCTGTAAATATCTACCATGCCATTAGCTGATTAGAAATTTTGCATAAAGCTGCATGTATTTACATGTAAGTAATTATGTAGCCATAAAAGAAACGGTATGTAATATACCACACCCTTTTTATGGCGTTATAAAAGGAGTATTATAGCTTTGTTTCCAGCTTAATCAATTCTTTTTCTTGTGTTTGCGTTGCTTATAAGGAATTGATGAAAATATAGAACCGTTTATCAGAACTGAAACCGTATCGTCATCTTTATTCAATCGTAGGTCATTTCGCATTTTTCATACCACCACATGGGAAAAAAGAGTACAGATAAACATCTGATTCAATCAATTGTACATTGTAAACTGACCTGGGCTTTTATTTTCGGGACAGACTAAACTACCCGATATACGTTTTCACATTTTAAATAACAAAGAGTTTGTATAAACCCATAGAGTTTATCTTTTCCGGGCGAAGCCAAGTAACCTTGCTACATATTTGCATGTGCATAAAGAAAAATATAAATAAACTCGTATTACTAATGAGAAAACGAGCAGCAGTGTTTCGTACAAACATAATATTCAACTGCAGTTTGTAAAACCAGAAAGCAAGCACAGAAAAAGTGTTCCTAGCTTAGAAAAATAAGAGAAATGAAAAGGAAAACAAAACGAAACAAAAACAAAATGGCTGGTGGATCGAAATCTGTCGTCCGGCGGCTTTTTGATGACTGTGATTAATCAAAATACGTGATTATATTTATTCGGCGCGAGTAGTGTTGGGGCCGTTGCAGAAAGGAAAAACACATTAACGGGTAACAGAGGAGGGAGGTATTACCCATTAAGGGTTTAAAAAAAAAGAAAGAAAACAGACAAAAAAATAAAGATTAGTGTCCATGATTGCACATATATGTGTTGCAGATGTGTACTTCGCTGAGCATGCGCATATCAATGTGTACAAAGCAAATCACGTTATATGTTAATACTAAGATTTCCCAGGTCAAATAACAGTTTATTTTTCTCTTTTTGCACAGACAGTAAATACTATGTATATTTGTCTGTGTTTTAATGCGGAATATATTCACACCATCTCCCTTATTTATATGAATATTATTTGTTTAATTTTTTTTATTCAATGCTGTCTTAAATACGCCATTTTAATAGCGGATTGAATTATTTTGCTATCTGTACGGAATTGTCTTAAAAAATGTATCTTTTTTCGGAGATTATTTCACAGGAAAAGGAATTTTAGTAAATATATGAAGAATAAACATGTTGCTCCTAAATTAAAATAATTTATGTCGTCTTGAAATGCAACATTAAATATTTTATCACAGTTAGAGGAAAACAGCAACATGTTAGCAACTAGGCAAATAATTTCTGTGATTTCTGGGATGAGTAGTTACCATTATTTTCAATATTTACACGATTTACAACCGTTCGACTGTCATAATCTTTGTTGTTGTTATTGCGAGAAAGACGAGGACAATATTCCACCTTTTGAATTATAAATCATTCAGTATTTACACATTTCGGTACAAAGGCAGTTGGCGTAGTAATTAGATTGATGATGAGATATTATGGCTTGAAAATCAGGATTCATAAGACTTTCGATAATATTGATCGGACTCCCCTGCAGGACACATATTTAGCAAATCTCAAATTTCTCATCCTTTAATAATATAGATATTAATTTGATTGATTATATTAAAATCCTGAAGTGCTTATATTTAGGTAAAATAAGATCCAGAATTAGCTAGGTGTTTCGACAAATGCCCAATATTAATAAAAGCATTCTGCACAAACCGTGTTCTAAAATAAAGGCATTTAGCGAGTGATATCTGAGAGTCATGGCAAAGATCATTCCTCTTTGAACAATGTAGGCAGGCGATACCGTATCACAAAACCTGTACTAAATAACAGAATTTATATTACCTGAGGACAACCAAAAGCAAACACAACTAAAATGGATAGCATGTCAATAATGACATAATTAAAAATTGAACAAACGGTAAAGATGGAAATCCCAAATCAATATTCGAAAGAGCAATAACATCTACCCGACACAAAAACATGTTTCCTAGAAAAAACATTTTAAAAAGAAATATTTTATAAATTTTAACCGAAATCCGTACTGGTTACTTTTTCAGTGAATACCAAATGTTTCCTTATAGAAAACATTTAATATTATCATTATCATTAATATCTATTTATCTGTGGGTTTCATACCTCTCTCTATCTCTCCCTCTCTCTCTTTCTCACTCTCTCTCTCTCTCTCTCTCTCTCTCTATATATATACATGCATATATATACACAATATGTATATACAATATATATATATATATATATATATATATATATATATATATATATATATAAGCATACATACATACATACATGCATATAATGTTGAAATTCCACACCAGTTCAAATATATGATGAGAAAGGAAACACTCCATCAATACTGGAAAAAAAAGCGATAAAATCTACTGGAATTGGTAAACCTATTTTCCTGAAAAGTTGTTTGAATAGAAAAAATATCTAAGTTTCAATTGAAGGCAGTACTGGCTGCTCTGATAATCAATGACAAACATTTCCTTGTAGGGCAACGGCTTATATTACCATTTCTATTCAGACGTTTATTGCCATGTCAACATATATTCATAACATGGCATTTCAGTTGACCTCATGTCTCCATATATTGGTGACGTTTAATTTGCTTCCTCGAATGGTGTATATATAATGCATATTTCTTTATAAGCAATACTTCTGACTTACCGTAAATGTTTAGGAAAATTCATATGTATGTTTTTGGGATATATAACTATATCCTAAACAAAAGTGAAGATGACGAAACAGCGTGGAAACATGTTTTATTAAAGACGCCTTTCGCCGGAGAATCTTCTCATCACTTTGGAATAATCAGTTTGATTAAAAGAAAGGCATAAATTATGTGTTATGAAACTGTCTTGGAATCTCTGAGGATAAGTTGATATCGTAAATCACATTAATTACCCCAGCTCACCACTTCCTGACGACAGAATTGAAAACGTGCTTGTTATATATATATATATATATATATATATATATATATATATATATATATACTGTGTGTATTTAGGCAGCATCTTTTCATTCATACACGTTTCATTAAATAATACAAACAAGTGTTGTTTATTTATTTTATGCAAAATTCTTTTCATAACGTCTAATAAGTTTAATAACATTATCATTGAACGAAGAAAGAAATTCACAATATTGATCCATATTTTTTAATACAATCTAAGATTTCGGCTTACATAAGCTATATATATATATATATATATATATATATATATATATATATATATATATATATATATATATGTATATGTATATATATATATATATATTATAGCTGACCACTCTTAGTCGAGGATACCCGTCTACTAGAGCGACTAATCTATTCCTATTGAAAACGTTTGCTCAGACGCATTATTGTTTATTCAACACCCACAGAATGTTCCTGGGGTTTTTGCTGCAACGTTACTGAGCAGACCTTAGTTACATTTTCGGGGAAAGAGCGTGTTATCTAGCGTGATCAACAATTTTAACAAGACCAGTAAGTTCAAGCCCTCAGCCACGATGACTTGTGACTTTGTGCTAGCACAGCTGTCGATGGTGCCCAAGGGTTCTATCTAGACAATTTCACTCAGCGTGGTATAGTTTCCAGGCAGTTTCCAAACGTGTCTTACGCTGGAATTGACCCCTCCATTGCCATAATATCAACATAGAAGTCAACACTTAGAGGCGACAGTCTGTTTCATGCTATATGCAATCGTCAGGCCACATATATATATGTGTGTGTGTTTGTGTGTGTGTGTGTGTGTGTGTGTGTGTAAATATATATATATATATATATATATATATATATATATATATATATATAATTATTTACATATTATATGCGCGGTACTTAGAAAGCGCTCAATATCAGAGATAGAGCTAACACATTTGGTTGGATTGATGTGAGTTTGTAACCCTGGGTTTCACACTTTTGCGATCGTCAGACAAACTGATTAATTTTTAAAAAATATGGGTTTATGTAGATTGCGTGTATTGATGGTATTATGGGAGTGGAGGGAATCGTCGTCGTGATGTCATCGTGCAAACGCAAACATAGATGCATGTCCCTACACTCGATGAGGTACGCAGACACACATACACACTTGCTTGTTCGTCGGCACTCATACATATATAAACATATGTGGACAGTTTCGGGTTTGACATATGTATGTATGTCGGTGGTGTTGTGTCTATACATACGCATTTGTATGTTAAAATTCAAAGACTGGAAGTGTAGCGAAAATTTCTCGTGAATGTCTCGTGAATGTATACATGTCAAAAATCAGAGCATTTTTCTATTTTTCCATTGAATAAATATTTCCTCGCATGTATGTATGTGCGTGTGGTGGGTTCTGTGTAAAATTATGATTTTTAATTTTTAAAAAAGGAAGTGTTTATTTGTTATTATCTTAAAGCTGGTTATTTGATGTGGTAGTAATGTTGTAAGGGATTGGAGAAAATGATAATATAATGAGCTAATCGTTATTGTAAAATGGTAAAAGTGGTTAGTAATGGTGGTGGGAGAAATATAAAAACAATAAATATAATTATTGTGGTGGTAGCTTGAACTAAAAAGTGATTGTAAGTGTTTTATTTTATTTTGTTATATATATATTCATTTATTTTGGTATATATCCTGATAATGGCTATTCTGTGTAAAATTATGGTAGTTGAAAATTGCTATAATTTTTATATTTTATTTATTTAAAAAAAATTGTTATTATTTTAATGCTGTTTATATGGTTGTTTTTTTTTTATTTTTATATTTGTAATCTTTATATTTGACTGGTAAAATCTTTATTAATAATTATTTTATGATAATAGGATTTGATATAAATATGCTGTAGGGGAGTGGTTAATATAAGTAGCTAATAGTTATAAATACATATATATATATATATATATATATATATATTACGTTAATAAATTATAAGCGGGTCTAATCTAACCACAAATTCCATGGCATATATATAAAACCTCAAATATATATATATATATATATATATATATATATATATATATATATATATATATATAAAGAAAAAGAATATTATCCACAAAACTAAGTAAATTTCACCACCAAATTGTGTCAGATCTTCCAAATTTAGAAAGAATTTGGCAGCCATATTTTCCAAAAGCATAATCGCTAAAATAATATTGGTGTATTTTACACAGACAAACACACACACATACATACATATATGTATGCATGCATAACTCATAATTTATATATATATATGTGTAAATAGTATCCCACATGAAACCATTTTGCTTATGGGTTGGCAGTCAATTTGTTTAAATCCATCTTTGTAAGTATGAGAAGAAATTCATTACAGGAATGTACCCATTGCCTAAGAAGATATATATATATATATATATAAAACGTCATCCACAGACAGACTGACTGTTTACAGCTCATCAGTGTGGCTAGACATCCGGTTGCCTCTAGCTAGGATCGAAACCCGACTGAATTGGTGTCAGTCGGAGCTTCTAACCACTAAGCCGTGAAGGTAGATTTTTAGCATATTTATTTTTAGAAACATGCCCAGTGACTGACAGTGACTCAATTCGCTTTCGTGAAGAGTCTCGCTATATAGCTATAATAGTCACTGTTTACCAACCCACACCTCTTCCCCAGAGTGTTCAACTGAAATTAATTTCAGTAGCAGATATAACGTCATCCACAGACAGACTGTTTCGCTGTTTACAGCTCATCAGTGTGGCTAGACATCCGGTTGCCTCTAGCTAGGATCGAAACCCGACTTCTAACCACTAAGCCGTCGGTGCACGGTAGGGATGAAGGTGGATTTTTAGCATATTTATTTTTAGAAACATGCCCAGTGACTGACAGTGACTCAATATGTGTGTGTGTGTGTGTGTGTGTGTGTGTATTCAAACTAATTTAGAAGTGTCAATCCAGACGCTAATTATCCCCTCATTTTTTACATATACTCTCATTCTTTTGATACTTATTTATGTAATATGGTAGAATTTGGCTACTTAGTGGACTGACGCATCACAATCTTCACTTGGCCACTAATAGCTTTTTGCTTTTCCAGACTAAATTTATTATATATTGGTATAGGCATCCATAAAACATTTTCTTTGCATCAGCATAAATGGTTATGTTATGTGATGTCTGAGCAGAATTTCTTGTAGAAATGTCTTTGCAAATACATGTTTTATGAGCCCTTTTAGCTAAGTGATTGCGGTGGTTTGTAATGTTTTATGGGCCTAAATTTGAATCTATTTGCCTAAAAGTCATTGGACGCTTTAAAATCTGAAAGACACGGTGGGAATAACTGAGTATTTTAAGAGATATTTGTATGCAGGATGTGCTTTGTTCTTCTCCCTCTCCCTCTAACTCTCTCTATATAAAGTTTTTATAGGTGCCAATCCATTATGCAGTAATAGGTCATGGGAAAAGATCACCGAGTTGAAAAAAAAAAAAAAAAAATTCTAAAAAGTTCAAAAACAGAGTTACTTCAGAATACGTGTACTTAATTGATATATATATATATATATATATATATATATATATATATATATATATGTATGTGTGTGTGTGTGTCTTTGTCTGTGTGTGTGTTTTGCATATATTTATACGCACATATATATATATATCTATATATATATATATATATATATATATATATATATATATATGTGTGTGTGTTTGTATAGTTACACACATATATGTATGTTTTGTAAACAAAATATATATATATATATATATATATATATATATATATATAGATAGATAGATAGATACACATATATATATGCATGTATAGTTACACACACATATATATAATGTCAGACGAATTGAAATGAAATATTATTATTATTATTATTAATACTAATACTACTAATAATAATAAGCCCCTGTATTTCGTAATGTATCTCTGAAATCTTCCAAATCTATCAAAATGCAAGTATTTACAAGTGTAAAAACGTAAGTTATGTGCGTATCAATGATACATGTTGTCGTTGGAGCCCTCTGATTTATTGGAAAAGGTTCCGATAGACTCACTGAAGGAATTCCTGGTAGACCATACCTTAAAAAATAGTAAAAATTTAGTCACAAGTACAGTTCACACATAACAAATACTTTTCTCTATGCAAAATATGTGTTCAATTTTTTTTTTTTTTTTTTTTTTTTGTCAAAATTGTTTAGCGAAAAATGTCATGAATCCATTACTGAATTTGTTAGGACCCGGAAGGAAATCTGTATACAACAGAAATACAAAGAAATACTACTATTACTGCTACTGCAACTGCTACTACTACTACTGCTACTACTACTACTAATAATAAATTGTTATTAAAGACCACAAACAAAAACAGTGCATCCTTATTGATATGGCAGTCCTTGCTGACTGCAATGTATCTTTGAATATATTCAATAAAGCTGTCAAAGTACAAGGACCTTGAAATAGAAATCTCAAAAATATGGCATATGGGAACATCAACAATCCCTGTTGTAGCTGGAGCCCTAGGACTGGTTGGAAAAGATTGCAGTAGACTAATTGAAGGGATTCCTGGAAGTCCATGCCTCAAGGAGATAAAAAATTGTTCTGACAAGTCCAGCCCACACTTTACGTAGGGCTTTATCTATGTATTTTTTTTTCAGTGGAAAGTGTCATGATGCCATTTCTAACCTTAGGTCCCTTGGCAGGAACTGGAAAGAAATGTATAAACGCTAGAAATAAAATAAAATAAAAATAGTAATAATATAAATGTATGTGTATATAACAATTCGTTAAGTGCAATTCAGCAGGCGTTTACGCATAAAACTATATGCAGATTTATAAAAGAACTGTTCAGATTATCGGTTGTATAAATAAACACAACAAACATCAAGACAGTTCATTTCTTTGTAACCCGTCACCTCTGCTCACCTTAGGGGACTCTAATTTAGATACAACATCCGAGACCATTAACGGGCTTGTCGGCCAATCACTCAGTATGGCCTCGGTTCTAGTAGGAAATCGTTTGCTGGTACTGTAGATGTGTCGAGTTTTGAGTTGGAAGTTATTAAGTTTATATTATCTACTAGTTTATTTCGGAGGAATTCGGTTTGTTCAAGGTTAACAATTCCTTGAGGTGCATTTCAACGCATAGAATACGTTCATTCGTTGTAATTTTGATTTCGTTGGTGTGTTGTTATTTTTGAGGATAGGTTTAGTATTATTAAATTTTTTGTAGTAGATAATTATTTTTTTTCTTATGTTGAGGTAGTGTCTTACTTTATGTTATTTCTAAGTGAAAATTCACCTCGTTTATAGTTGTCGTGCATTTCGCTTTTGTAGAAAAATATTTATGTTGTTTTTACTGTGTTTACTATCATTATTATTTACTTTGGAAAGAAATAATCTAATTTTGTGGTCTTTAGGTTTGTTAAGGAAACCATTGTTAATCTGTGTCTGTTTTAAATTATTGAGTTCTTTAAGGAAGAGTAGTCGAGAGGACGGATACTGGTGTGCTCTTTTTAGAATGTTTTTTAGAACTGCTATTTTGTATCTGAGTGGGCATTCACTCTTAAAGTTAAGGTGGCAAGAGATTCTGCTATTGGTTTTTTTATACAACGATGTGGGAAAAGTGTTGTTACTGTATTCTACGAGAATGTTGAAGAAAGGGAGATTATTTTTGACTAATTTCCTCAGTAAAGTTAAAGAGAATTTTTTTTTCAAATATGGTATTGAGACTGTTTGTGACATTCGCTAAAATAAAAATCGTCTACATAGCGCACATATATTTTAGGTTCACAGACATGTTTAAATATCTTTTCTACATGGGACATGTAATAATTGAAGAAGCACGGGCTGAGCGGATTTCCCATAGTAACACCATTAGTTTAGATGTAAACGCTACAATTATATTTATAGAATGGGACTTTTGCTTCGCAAAGCATGTAGTGATTCTTTGAGTATAAATATTTTTGATTGAAGGTGGTGGGATACAATTACTGTGTACAAAGAATTGAGGATAATGTCAATGGTTAGATAGTTGGGGTCTTTTGTGAATAACTTTTCGACTTCAATTGACTCTATTATAACTTGGTTTGATTTGTAACTTTTAAAATTTGGAAGAATTCATAGGTGGATGCGATGCTGTCATTGGTGGATATGAAGAGGTAAAGGTGTCATTAAAGAATTTTGATTGCTCATCGGTAGGTGTTGGGATTTGGGAAATGATTGATCGTAGAAGGTATCCAGGTTTATGTGTTTTTATATTTCCATATAATTATCCAGTTTGATAGTCTCCCAAGATACTTTTGATTTTCAGAGTAACAACTTCAGCGTTATTCGTTGTTATGAGTTTTTTGAAGAACGTTTAGGCTATCTTCAGGGTTACTGTTTAGTTTAGTGAATTTAGTTGGATTATCGATGATTTTCTTTTGATTCTTTATGGTAATCAGGTTATCCAAAATTACATATACATTAGCTTTGTCAGCTCGTCTGATGAAAATGTTAGGATTGTTTTTTTATTTCTTTTGTGGCGATTTTTAGTTTAGTTTTGCGAATATTATTCTAGTTATTGCGAGGTGAGCGGTTTTTTCAAACCTTCGGTCTTGAGGATGTCTCTTAGGTCTGCGTGTTGGGATAGGGTTTGATGTAGAATTTCAATTTCAGTCTTCTTTGTAAAGAGGTTAAATTTAGGTTGGTGGTGGCAACTTGGCCCTAAATTAAATAATTCTTTTTGGCCATCTGTTAATTTATGACTAGAATTTTTTATGTATTTATTGTTGAGTAGTAGAATATTTCCTTAGTATAACTTACATAGCTTTGTTGTGATTATTTGTGACTTTGTGCAAGTTGGTGTTCATTAATGCTAAGACTGACGTATTCCAGGGCTTACATGCAGATTAGGTCAAGCTGTTGATTATTATCTCGCTATGCTTGTGGATTTCGTTATTGTTGGATGTCATTTTAACTGTTCTTATTTGTCGTTGGACGAGTTTTTTTTTCTGAAAGTAGTGGTGTTACTTTCCATGTACAGTGCCGGGTTGTGTATTTTGATGATTATATATTTAGGCAACAAACTTTCATTTATACATGTTTTATTAAAGACGACAGACAAGGTAGTGCGATTAAGTTTTTATTTAATTTTTTCTTGTATTCGAACAGGTGCTTTCTTTTCTGGACACTGAGTGTGTAGAGACTATCCAATGTTCTGTAATTTCAAGCTCTTCCGGCTAAGCCGTTAGCCATTATCAAAGATGAATTTAATTTTGCTTTGTAATTGGGTGTATGGGTTGTGTTTGTGTCTGTGTTTCTAGAATTTTAGAAATGATTTATTTTCCGGCCACATCTCACTGTGGCTGTCTTCGTAGTTAATATTATTACATGCTGGGTTTTTCTTTTTTGATTATTAACCCTTCTGTTATAATTAATTATTTTGCATGTGGATGGAATTATTATGCTTGTATTGTCTATTATTATGCTTGGGTTTCCTGATCCAAATTCCGAAAATAACTACATCAGTCACACTGCTACATGCCTGTTCAGACACATTACGTTACAGATATCCAACCACAGCTCTACTTTAACTAATTTAAGCCCAGACACGAACTCACCAGAGTCCATCCGATATATATATATATATATATATATATATATATATATATATATATATATATATATATGAAAGTAATAAAGGAAAATTATCCACACAATTAGATGTTACCACTAAATAATGACATGTATTCTAAATTTAGAAGAAAAATTGGGCTGCTATACACAGACACACACATATATGTGTGTGTGTGTGTGTACACATGGTCACGTTGTCGTCACATATAAATAAGCGTACATATAAATTTTAGTTCAAAATAGAATTCTTTTCATTTTTCATTCAAAATACTCAAATTTTAGGAATACGTTTTCACAGCGTCGCCCACGTGACAACAACATGACCATGTTTTAAACGGAGCGCTGGTCTTATAAAACTTTCAGTTATTTGTTTGGATAAGTCCTGTTCTTATGTACATCGTCTTTGTCCTGTTGTATTGATAATATTATAATTTATGAGTATGTCCTGAAGATGGTTTATTAGACCGAAACGTCCGACGTTGACATATTAACATTAAAACAGTATAAATTGTATATAAGGATTTTTGTTTGTTTTTTCCCTATATATTTTTCTTCATATATATATATATATATATATATATATATATTAAAGAAAAAACAAAAAAGTTGGTAGAACCAACTGGCAACTTGCCAAAGGACCTAAATACTCTTAAACAAGATGGAATCTCGTACAAAGACAGCGGCCAGAAAAAAAAAAAAACTTAAATACAATCACCTACCCACTGAGTAATGTGCTCAATGCCTATAATACATAGAGAGCAAAAGCGCTTATATATATATATATATATATATATATATATATATATATATATATAGTTATATATATATATATATATATAATTTTAACATACATATATATATATATATGTGTGTGTGTGTGCGCGCGCGTTTGTGCAGAATGGGATTGTGTTTGTTCGTGTGTGTGTATATACATGTATAATTCTGTTCGAACTGTTCCTTGTTACATTACGAAGTTATGTGTGCGTATCCTTTCACGTTTGCTAGTTCTTCATTTCTCTTCTAGGAATAGAAAAAAAAAAGGTTTGTAAAAAGAATTCTCATTCATAATATTATTACTGTTGTTTTTGACCAAACAAAGACCCCGAAACTATGTTGAAACAGCTTTCATCAATAAATTTAAAACCGCACGTCAAACACGATGTCCGGGCAAGAAAATTCAAACAACGAAACCGCCGCATCTAATTAATGGATGTTGTTATATTCGCTAAGTTGTTTTAACGTAGACCAGTCCAAACATGGCTGTCTTGTAATCCAGTTGTTAAAGCAGTTCGTCATGGCGTCAGGGAGATGAGAAAAATCAAACAAAATGGAAGAAAATAATAAAAAAAACAAATCTCTGGAGAGAAGAAAGACAGTCAGGAATTATCTAATTGTGTTTCTATTAATGTCACCGTTGGTGGTAATTCTTCAAATTTTGCGCTGACAATAATGAATGGATTTGTTTATCTTTCTTTAAATCAAAATGAAAAATAAAAGCAGAGCGGAAAAAAAAATCTTATACCATCAAATGATAATTTATGTGGTAAAGGGGTGTAATTTCTTTCTTTCTCCATGTTTTATTGCTTATTCTCCTGTGTAAAAAATAGTAAACGATTGTTTTAAAGGGGTAAAAATTCAGAAAGAATTATAGCACATCTTAGACAGAAATCAAACAGGTAATATTACATACGAAAATTAGGTTTATCTTTCTGATTTCATTTTTCTCATTTAAATATCATGTGGTGCTTCCAAATGGCACGAAAAGATATATAAATATGTTTAAACTGCTACCTTAAATAAACTAGCTGAAATCCTATCTAGCAAACATTTTTTTTATTTCTCCAAAAACAAGACGGTAATGCCACTAGTAAGGAGACTACAGGGATTACTCCGAGTGAAATAGATATGACTGAGAAGAGGTAGTATTGAGGAAAGAACAAAAATTGAACTGCAATCAAGATGGCGATTGGCATTGGATTTAAACGTGCTGTACATTGTATTTATCAGGGAAGCAAGGAAACAGAAGATAGTTCCACAAGTGAAAAGTACGAGAAAAAACACCGTTCTAGCAGAAATAACAGTTGCATACATTCGGTGTGGCAGGTAAAATGCTTGTTGCCATGAAAATATTTGTAGAAATTTTTTTTAGTGAGAAGTCATGTCACGTTGATGAGGAAGACACTAAAGTCAAGATGCTTGGTAAGGATCAAATGCATTACAAATCCTTGAGTGTTTTTTGTCAGAGGTCTCTTGATATACATCATTTTTATTAATATTTTTTTTTATAGTAAGAGTGTAGATTTTACTGAAACAGGCATTAAACGATTCTCATATTCCCTTCTTTGTTTTTTCTTTTTCTTTCATTTTTGCATTGAAACCAAGTAGCGTTTCTGATATGCTGTTTCCGTGTTTCCATGTAGTCAAAACGGAATAGATATTATTTCTAAAATGTTGACAAGACGTAACGGTCTTGCGAACTAACCAAATAGGTAACTAACGTAAGGAGGTGGAAAACAGGATTATAATAAATATAGTAATTATAAGAGTAATATTAAAAGATTCCTTATAAAGAAAAATTCGGTATTCACTGACCGAGCAGGTAGTGGTACTTTTGGTTTAAATTTATGAGAAAAATAATTTTCTCAAGACGATATGAAAGTCTCCATTCGACGAGTCTATTTAAGGACATGGTACAAACAATTCTGTTTTATGGTCGGTTAGGTGTAGATTTATCCTTGTCAATTCACTGCCTTTTGCGTTGAACTTTTTTATACTTTCGTGCACTCTAAACATATTCACACTCATGATTAGCAGTTGTGGGTCATTGGAGCCGTGTAAGGTTTAACAAGGTTAACTAGCCATATCGATTATGACTAAATAGTGAGTTCTTTTCTCACTGCTTGCTCAATAGGTTCGGCCCTATGCCACAATAAAGCTACGTTTAGTAAAAGATCACTTTGATGTAGTGTAATATTTATGAAGCTTGTCTCGCTAGGTCAATTACGGCTGAATAGTGACTTCTATCGTCACTGGGTGCCCCAAATTTTCGGTTTTGTAACACAACTGAATTACGCTTACAATATCACAATGTGATTAGCAGTTGTTATTAATCATTCGTCCTTACACCAAAACGGAAATCTATTTTGATTCGTAAGAACTGATTAAATTAAAAAAAAAAAATTATGAACTTTTAATTGGCAGGAAGTTTGTTTTGGAGTATGGTTAAATCCTAGAGTTTTAGAGAAAATAGAGTGACTCCTGCTTCCTTTAGAAACAACCAAAAAAAATTACTAAATTGCTATATGACCCATGTTCTCTTTTATGGCTTTGAATGCTAGACAATCTCCCCAAAGATGAAGTGGCAAATTAAGGAAGCGGGAATGTGCTTCTAGATCTTAAAATAGAATTTTTTCTAAGCCTTATACTAAACATTAATAAAAAAAAAAGAACTAAACAAAATGAACACAAAACGATCAGCTTTAAAAAAAAGGACTCGTAACTGGAAAAACCGAGTGAAAAAAGAATGTTAACAACAAATACATTTTCACACCCAACCCAGTTCTGCGGAATCAGAATCAAAGTTGAGTTTAAGCAAGCGAATGAGCCAAGTAATGAATATTTCCTGACTTCGAAGCTAATGTTGAACAAATTTAACAGATTGAGGCTTTCCTATTCATCTCTTTTATTGTATTATCGATATAAATTGGTTATAGGAAATTCTATTTGAAAGAATGTTTTGCTCTCCAAGAATCTTCTGCGCAAACAAGTTCTTCATATTTTTTCTAAAATGTACTTTGTAACACATTTCGTTTGTCTATACAAAGCGACATGGGCTTGTATTCTGAACATAATTTTATTTTTCTAATTGATATTTTTTTCACTTCTTGAATCTTCGGGGGTACGGCATTTTTATTAGCTATTTACAGCTTTTTCTTAGATTATAGTCCATTTTTTAAATATTCTTTATACATCATAGATATTTATCGTATACAAGCAGCATGGCCCGACGTTGCTAGTGCTTGAGTCAAAAATCATACGACTCATACAGCAATCGGTATCAAGTGACTTAAAATATTCGTGCCCTTCCTTGCCTTTAAAGGAGTGCCCTTTGCCGTGATGATGTTGCTACATGCCTTACTTTTTGCATATCTGCGAATTTTTTCTAAGCTCTATACTAAACATTAATAAAAAAAGAACTAAACAAAATGAACACAAAACGATCAGCTTTAAAAAAAAGGACTCGTAACTGGAAAAACCGAGTGAAAAAAGAATGTTAACAACAAATACATTTTCACACCCAACCCAGTTCTGCGGAATCAGAATCAGCGTTGAGTTTAAGCAAGCGAATGAGCCAATTGGAGTAAAGTGCCATGCAGATTTATTTTTTTCCAAATTGTGACGAATGCTGCTATCGATTTTTTTGCATGCTAGCATACTAGTTAACATTCGTGTCAGTCAGCTGTTGGCTCTCACGCTGGCTAATAGAATCTACATGCCTATTCGTGGCAGCCAGCTATAGACTCTAACTCTGGCCAGTACACAATGGCCGCAAGCTACATTAAAATTGCCGTAGAAACAAAAAGTCGATTATTTCCACTATCGATGGGAGTTGGGAAATGCACAACTTGGAGCATGCGCATGTAAATTTTGGTGTAAATCCGTCGAAAAATTGCGGCCATTCATTCGTTACACACACACACACACACACACACACATGCTGCCTTTTATAGATAGAGATCTTGATATAATAAATTTTCAATTTGGCCTATCGTGCTTCAGCTATTTAAAATTGGTTCCAATGATAAGAAATTTCGTTATATTTCTGATAACCTCTGCCTCGCCATTTCTGAGATATTTCATATCAATTTTTGTCTAGCAGCATTTAAAGATTTAAAAGTTATCGTTTCCGTTTTCGAATTATTTTTGCTTAGCAATTCTGACCATCTATCGTATAAGAATATTTCTATAAACTTTTAAACTATAAGGAATTCCGTTTCTATTTGCTGATATTCCCTGCCTTGCCATATCTTATATCTTTCGTATTTGAGTCTTCCTACCGTAATTCTGTTATTAAACTTAACGGTGTTATTTTTCAAATACATTTTTTCATTAAAGATTTTGCCACATTTTCTATTTTAAAATGCCGATTTGAAATTTATTTGTTTAATTTAGTCTCATCTGTGTAAATATTATTATTAATATCCCTGTCAGAGTCTGGAATCTGGATTACGTTTAGACTTTTTAGATGCTGAAGGATTCTTCTTTCTTTTGAAGAAGTTGCCATTCTATTTTATTACATTTTTTTATATATTGCTGTTATCTCCTTACGAAAGCAGCGCCGTCTATGACGAATCTGTGATTTCCAGTCCATCAACGTTCTTTGCACGGTCATATAAAGTAAGAACGTCAAATTGTCTGCTTGTGGCTCTTCTTCGACTTTTCTCCATTTAAGAAAGCAATAAAATGTTTCGACAAACACAAAGCATAGATCGCTGGAAGGGAATGTCCGACCGTTGCATTTACGATCAAAGAATACCCGACATTTTGATAATAGTCCTTTGCCATTGTCTACACGCCGTTCACTTCACAAACCCGATTTCTTGACCATCGTAGGATTGGTTCGATAAATATGAATGTTGACCTCAACGGACCAAAGTGAACCAGAAGAATATGTCGAGAGTGAAAAGACCAAGAAGAAAAATAAATAAACTCAATATGGCCAGAATGAAAAGAACAAGAAAAAAAATGACTGCAGTTTAACTTCTTTGTGAAATCTTTTCCAACTTTCCATCTTCGTGAGAGACAAAACATAGATGTTAGAAAACACTCGCTGACCTGGAGGTACTTCAGTTCTGCCTTTGACAATACATTGTAACACATCATCTCCAGGAATGTTTATATTGTGAGCAGTGTCCAACAAACAATAGAATTGCTAAGTTTTTCAATAAGCAAGAAAGAATTCTTTGAAAAAAGATGGCAGAAATTCATGTGCCCAGATTTATATTGACTGAACCTATGAACAACATCGAACAATTTTATTGCCGAGACGATCAAGAAAATTGAATAGCTTGCCCGCCAATTTTGTTTCTACTCATGGGTAATTGAGTCCACTTTAAAATGGCCGACTCCAGAAGTGCCAGATATAAGGGAGGGAAGAAGTCAGTTATTGTTATAAACTCATATCATCATCCTCATCATCATCATCAGGAAACTAGCATTATTACAAGAATGATTCATATAAGAGATATTTCGTAGATATTCATGAATGACTTTATTAAGAATGAAAGCGCACTGTCAATAACTGAAATAATTCAAACATGAAAAATATACACGACGAAAGTCTTCATCATAGATATTGCTTCAAAGAATTTCGTAGCCCAGTTGAAACTGTTGGTCTTCTTGAATAGATTTTTGTAATATATTAATGTACCCGACGCGTTTTCCCTCACATCACTCTCATTTCATAAAAGCACTCAATCAAATGCGTATCTATGAACAAAGCAACGCTATAAATTGTTATTATAAATATCACTGTAATGCTACGTAACGTCAACCGCACTATACGACAGTTAATACTGGACAATATACTCAGAGATGATGAAGACACATAGATTTACTGTAGGTACCTCCACTAATTTGCTATACTTAAAGTTTAAAATGAATTTCTAAAAATGAAGATGCTTTATTGTAGCTTTCATTTTAGTTTTAATTCAATTGAAATTAAAGGATTAAAATTTACTATTTCCAGTAAGCAAAATACTCTATTGTGTATTTCAAATGTAAATTATATTGATTGGAATTTATTTTTTCATTAAAATCGATAAAACCTTCCATTTTAACACATTTATGAACAAAATATATTTCTCGGATTTAAAGCTCTCCCAAAAATAAAATATATATTTCTGAAACATTATTTGAGGGAAAGTAACCAACCTAAAGTTAAATTAATCTGATTTCAAACAAATATTAATGACGTATGCCATAAAATGTTGTATACAAGCATTCCTTAACCACGGAATATTGCTTTTCTGACGTGTTGATAGATTTATCGACCAACTAACGTGTTGACAAGTTTAGTATGGTGAATCAGAATTGCTAGTAGATGACAAATTTTAAGATTTTTGTTCTTATTTAAAACATGTGTCCTTTTAATGATATTGCTATGTAAGAATTAGCATAATTACAAAGATGGAAATTATTATATGACTGTAATAACCTTTACAATATATATGAATTAGTAATTATTGTTTTATTTAATAACAATATTTCCTAAGATTTAAACCATTTGTTATATGTCGAACCTATGAACACTAATGTGTCATTCCTCATAAATACGGTGAACATTATTGTAAGTGGGGTAAAATGCTGTTTAAGTAGTCCATCATTAGCAGTGGTTTACATACTTGACGCCGCTGGCGAATATTTAATTTGGTGATGTTATAAAGATTGCCATTTCATTTCCAACCTTCTTTTTGGTTATTCCTCATTCAGTAACATTTCCTTGGTTACAACACCATTGAAACTGAATTTTAAAGATTTCAAAACATTTAAAAATAATATAATTTATTTGTAAATACGTCCAGAAAATTTCGACAATTAATTGATTTTTGCAAAATTTTTAAAATTAATGTGTCTGTCACAAAGAACATTGCTGTGCTAAATGTTTGTACATCTATCGATGCAAAAAAGTTTTACTGAAAATTTCGAATATTATAAAAAAGAGTAAAAATTTAATTAAATAATAAAAAAATACTTTGATCCTCCATCTTAATGATAACATAAAGATTTTGACGATATGTTTTCATTCCGTTTAGAACATGCTTTCACTATGGTATGCTGATATTTTAGCGATTTCGTGGATTTTTAGCATTCTGCTACCAATTTCTTTCAATGTCAGTTTTTGTCCAAGTTAAATACAAAAAGTGGATCACGAAGTCTTGATATTTTCTCACTTCTCATTTATCAGTTAATATTAAAATCATATTCTCGCCTACGTCCGTGCGGTTGACCTGTTCAAGTTGGCAACAACGCCTATGCGTTATTCAAAACCATTTCTCCGCCAAAAATCAGAAATGCACCCTGGAAGCACTACGTTTATAATAAATAGATCGACGCAAATTCGTTGTTTCTTTTTTGGCCTTCCTTGCTTTCTCTGACATATAAGTTGTAGTAACTAATAACTCAAGATTCGTCCTTTACGGGCAAACGCCATGAAACGCTATGACACCCACACATACAGATATACGTACATATGGAATATTCACATATACGAATTCACTCAAATACACTTACACTCAACAATTTCTACGAGCAACGCACATCTACAACATTACGCAAATTCTGTCATTAAAGATGTTCACCCAGCAAGTGAATATATACCAAAAATTGGCTCAACCGAACCAGTGAGATTTTGTTCAGCAAGAAGCAAAACTATTGTCAATATTCACCAGCGAGAACTATTACTTCAAAAACTTTCTGAAGCTACATGTTTGCATCAAATATATTCTCAGATTTCCAGAATTCTTTCAACTCTCCCACAGTGAACATTTTGAATGTAAAGTTAATTCAATTTTTCAATATTTCATGAACTGAAATCATTTACTGTGAGCTCAGATAAAAAATATTTACTTCTGAATGAACGTTAAGAAATTCAGGTTAAAGGTACATAACTCTTCCTATAGATCACAGACTTAATTGTTTGCATGTCATTACAGTATATGAAATGAACATTGTTGTTGTAAAACAGTTTTCCTGTTGTTTCTCTTGATTCCTTTTTGTTTACTTACACATTTGTAAAGAAAAAACTGTAGGGGTTGGTTTAGGCCGTCAGTACCAATACAGAGTTACCGAAGCAATTGAAAAAAATGCTTCAGTCGATGCTTGGAATAATATGGAGAGAATATATGTGCTACGACAATGTTTTAAGGAAACTGAAAGAAGAAAATGATGTTATAATCAAAAGAAAGGGCTTGAAATTTCTGGGACACATAACGACGGCGGGAAAATTTTCACTCGCAGACCATATTGAAGAAAACAAGAGAATAAAAAGGCAAGTAAGCTATTAAACTATATTTAGATAGCATAACGTGGATTGAGAAGCATAATATGGAGATAGGCACTATTTAGATCTACAAAAATGTAGGAAATTGTGAAGAGCTATCATCGTCTATATACTGAAAGGATATAGCACGGGAATGAAGCCAGCTGTGACATAGGATTAAATAAATTACACCACTCAGAATAATTGGGAATTAAATAATTCTAATTTTATTTGAGCAGAAAAATACCTTTTCATTCTAGGAATAAAACAAGGCAACTAGAAGTAATTTAATTGGCATTCATAGAACCATTTCTTCCAAGAAAGTGTTTCGAAAAACTTCGTTGTAATTTTAATCTTAGTTTTTACAATTTGATGCCTTGTTGCTAATATCAAAGAACATCTTATTTGAACTGGACTTGCTTCATGATATCACACCGGTGAAGTAATTCTATGTTCCAATCCCGTGAGAATATTTATTTATCGAATCCAGTTGTTCATATCTATCTATATCTATCTATCTATCTATCTATCTATCTATCTATCTATCTATCTAAACACAAACGCAAAACACACACATACACACACATATGTATATATATATATATATATATATATATATATATATATATATATTCACACTGAAAATGTTCCGTTTATTACAAAAAATCCTTTTTAATTTCACTTTTAATTTATATCGCATATAGATCTACATAAAAATAAAATAAAAATAATGGAAAATTTTATCTTTGCTTAATGTGAAGTTCTTATTTAAAATGAATAGTTAAAGTTCAACTATATAAATAACTTTATATCATTTTACCTGTATCTGAAACTTTCTATGCTAAAACAGAGAAACCGTTATTTTGCAATATATATTTCTACAATTATTATTTCAATACTTTTCACAACACAGAAGTAATTACTTTATAATATTTATCTAGTCATAAGTTTTATTTAGAAATCTGTCATATGAAATAGGCTACGAAGTTCAGTTGCAAACTCAAACTTACACCTTACTCTCCTATCCCTCTTTCTCTTTACATATATATATATATATATATATATATATATATATATATATATATATATATATGTGTGTGTGTGTGTGTGTGTGTTTATAAATATTATTTTTTAGTAAATAGTGTTGTTATCTTCTCTATCGCTATTCGATGTAATAGTACAATAATTATTTAAAAGCAATATTTTTTTTATTATAACTCATTATGCGGCCATTAGAAATTAGCTGTTCAATATATATCAGTGAATGACGAAGTCATTGTCTTCTTTTTTTTCGAGTAAAGCCACTAAGACACATGAAGATCCTGGGTGTGGAAGAGTTATAAACAGACACATTAATAGTGAGCTTGAAAAGGAAAGATTAATCAGGAGGACAATATAGAGCGATTGATATTACATTTAAATTTTTGAAAGATTAAAGTTGGTTGCAAAGCATGGAGCCAGAAGGAAGTTCCACAAGCGGGTAATGCGAGGAAAGAAAACTTAACATATAATTTAGGACGACATCTCGTCATCTCAACTGGATCTTGATGAGATATCGGCGTCAGATCAGAACCGATAATTTTCATGATTCTTCTTTGGATTATATCAGGAAGTTTAAATTGAATAGTAAGGGCATCGGACCATATGTAGCTATAATATTCTAAGTATAGTCATTAGTAGACTTATAGATATGTGTGATAGGTTTTGTAGATACTGACATAGTAATGGATTCTATGTAGTTTTTGTAATTTATGTCAGCTGAAAATATCTTTTTTTTAAAGCAATAAAACCCAAAGCAAGGCGGGAGTACCACTAGTATGCAAGAGGTCACAGATGATTGAGAACAAGAGTAAAGAGGCATGTTTGAGGAAAGGATACAAAGAAGGACAGGGAAAAATCTCAGAGTATCAGATGTCGATTGATATTACACTTGAATATTTGAAGATTATAGTCATCAGGGATGAAGTTCCACCAACGCGAAGTCCGAGAGAAGAAACTGTTTGAGTAGAAGAGAGGGTTACTTTTAACTGTTTTGACAGTGGAAGTGTGGGTCGGACACACCAACCTAGTAGCTAGTCAAAATTCATGCAGTCTGGGAAGAACCAAAAGTATCTTGCCGGGAAAATAGTTGTAGAAGTGACTGATGAAAGCCACGGCACGTCTGTGGGAAAGCGATTGTAGACTAGATGCTAGATCTGGACCTATCATACTGAATATTCGTCTCTGAATTTTGTCAAGGACCTCGAGACGTACAGCGGGGGCATCTGATCATATATGACAACAATATTCTATGCAAGGACGGATGGATGATGTATAGATGTGAGGGAAGGACTCAGACGCGAAAAACATTCTGAAACGATACAGAGAACCAGATTTCCTTGTGGTAGATGATGTTATTGATTCAATGTATTTATCCCACCTCTTGTCAGGGGACAGAGTGAGACCATGCAGGCGTAACGAGGCGCTATGGTGGAGTTGAGAATCCGCCATTCTGATAGGGTGCTGGAAGGGTTCTCTTTGATGGGTAAAGGAGAGCAATTTCGTTTTTGAGGTATTAATTTTTTCAAGCCATTTCTTGCTCCAGTCAACCAAAGATTGGAGGTCCTTTTCGAGATCAGCAGCCAAGTTAGTTTTATCAACGTTGCCAGATTTACTATTGAGGCAGGAGTAAATAGTAGTGTCATCCGCGTAGATGCCTATTTGGGAGCTGATTACATCGGGAAGGTCATTGATGAAGATCGGGAACAGTGTAGGACCCAAGATAGAGCATTTGGGAACACCAGCGTTCGTGACAATGGAGCCGGAGGAGAACCCGTTTAGGACGACCTTTATTCACGGTTTCACAGGAATGATTGTACTAAGTCAAATAATTGTCCTGTAATGCCGTGTCCCTGAAGCTTACAAAGAACGCCAGCATTCCAAACGCTATCAGACGCTTTCGATATGTCTAGAGCACGAGCCTCTCCAACATTGTTGAGTGCTTGATATACAAATTTAGTTATGGCAAAAGGTGCAATGAGTCACTTTTCTGGAGTTTTGCATCAACCATGCTGATGAAAGGCAGTGAGGCGGGCTATAGAAAAAGCGTAATAAAGATTTAATAGTATACGTCTGTTCTTCATGTAATAATCTCGAGTATTATTATAAGGACACGGTTATATAGCCCTCATTTCCATATTAATTTAGTTGGCATTTATATATTTCAAAGTGTTATGCTGTTATCATCAATCTGTATTCTTTATCCACCTTGGGTATGACGATAAACCACATCTGCGTGCTGGGTGGGAGGATAAACTACGTTCAATGGTGGGGCTTCTTATCTGGAGGTTTTTAGGAACGTGGTGACGCTTCCTAATTACTGGTGTTCCCGGGTCAATCGTGACCTGGGGTAGTGAACCCTTTTCGGGTCCCAACTATGGGCTGTTGGTTGGCCTCAGAACTGGGGTCAAAGAACTGTGAAGGTGTTAAAATGCGTTTGATGTAAGCAATTAATTTTTTGAGGAAAAGTTATTACCAGTAATATATTATTACCAGTAGTATATTTTTGAAGAAAATAAATGTTGCCAGCATGAATTTTTGAAGAAAATAAACATTAACAGCAATACAGTTTTGAAAGAAAAATTATTAACAGTAATATATTTTTGAAGAAAATAAATATTACTATCAATACATTTTTGAGGAAAAATATTTACCAGCAATGCATTTTTGAAGAAAAAATATTACCAGTAATACATTTCTGAAAGAAAAATATTGCCAGCAATATAGTTCTGAAATAAAAATATTACCAGGAATACATTTCTGAAAGAAAATATTACAAGCAATACATTTCTGAAATAATAATATCAGCAATATATTTCTGAAAGAAAAATATTATCAGCAATATATTTCTGAAAGATAAATATTACCAGAAATACATTTCTGAAAGAAAAATATTACCAGCAATATATTTCTGACAGAAAAACATTACCAGCAATATATTTCCGAAAGATAAATATTACCAGAAATATATTTCTGAAATAAAAGTATTACCAGGAATACATTTCTGAAAGAAAATATTACCAGCAATTCATTTCTGAAAGAATAATATCACTAACAATATATTTCTGAAAGAAAAATATTACCAGCAATATATTTCTGAAGGAAAAATATGACCAGGGATACATATTTGGAAAGAAATATTACCAGCAATAAAAATATTGTTGGCATTAATTAACCCATTGAGGTTGATGTGCTGTAAAACAAAACAGAACCAAGCAAACTATTTTCATTGTGTAAAAAACAGGAAATTAAAACAAAAGAATTGCTGCGGGTTCCATTGCTAACATATTTTAATATATATATGCAACCTATTATTTATTGATTATGAAATATGTATAATCATTTGTCAAATAGATAAACGCAGATATTCGGATAACACTCAAAACATCAGAGTGCAAATTCATCATGTATTAAATATGTCAACATAATGTGTCCCCCAGTAACTCGAATCTGAGAATGTCTATCTACCAGGTCGACTAGCTAATCCTCATTGCAGGCGCCCTGCTTAGGTACATTTGTCTTTGCTTAACACCCACAGAGCCCGCCTGTGTTTTATACCTCAACTATGCTGAGAGGACATTCCTTACATTTTCTGGAAGAGAACGTGTTATCTAACGTAATCAATAATTTGAAGAAGGCCAACGCACTCAAACTTACAATAATTGTGTTGTTTATTTTAAATAAAAATTACCGATGTAATATCATCGATTGAGAAGAATGTTTTCTTTATTATTGAGAAATGTTTTATATCTTAAAATACTTAAAAGACGAAATGTAATACCTTTCGATTTGCAAGAAAACAATTTAAATTAACATGTTTGAATTCAACAGGTTATTCAAGGCGAATGCAATGAAGTTTGCTAAGAGTTAGCCAATTATACGAGAGAGTAGTGCAAATTCATTCTATTCGGGAAATATGATTAAGTTATCAAATTTAATCAAAACTTAATTAGTGATACTGGATTCATACTTTCAAAAGTGCATCTGACTGCCAAGAAAGATGAATACGAAGTAGATTATATTCAACATTCGCTGGGCTTCACAGTCATGTAATTTAACTGAGCTTAGTAATTACAATTCATTTATTTGCATAAATGAAGCCAATTTATTCATTTTTAAGCATACTTTATTATTAATTTGTAAATAACAATAAACTTTTGAATTTCTTGATATCTATGTAAAAGTTGTAAAATATTTATTAATATATATACTCGCGTATCATGCGAATTTCGAAGCTAATTTT
The DNA here is from genome assembly GCA_903632075.3 of Acanthosepion pharaonis. NCBI lineage: Eukaryota > Metazoa > Mollusca > Cephalopoda > Sepiida > Sepiidae > Acanthosepion > Acanthosepion pharaonis. The sequence goes on from CAHIKZ030000946.1 coordinate 257,978, forward strand.
GAAGCATATGTACCGCCGTTCCTGCCTACGCCGTTGACCAAACTATATATCCATTTACTGTAGCCAAATTAGCTTCAAAATTAGATATTCAAGGGTCGCATTTTACGCGAGTATATACAGTACCCAAAATTTATTCATGTGGATTCATAAAAGGATATATAAAAAGGTATTAAGCCAATTATTTGGGTTACGAAATAGCTGTAGGTAGTTTTATCGTTAAACGTTATATATTTGCTTTAGAAAAAGAATTCTGTCAATAATCCACCGAGGTACTTAATTGTAATAAAATCACAACCTGTCCTGTACAATGGCGCATTAACATGTACAAATGACCAATTCGAGTCCTCAGAAGTTATCAGAAAAAAAAAAAAAAACTTTATTTGCCCAATCGTCATGATCTCCTTAAAAACGATAACAGGGTGACCATGATGAATATGTTTCTCTTACAATAACGACTGGTTCTTTTACTTTGTTTTTGTTTTGGTCCGGTGCCGATCTACGTTGGGCATTTATATTTCTGGCCCTACATTATTTGTGTGTATTTTGTAAACTTTTATTTGGCCATGGCCCATCTAAGTATCTCTAATATAATGATATCCTACCCCATTGAAATATAATTCTTATTATTCAAAAATAGTTCGCCTATTTACATAGAGGAAGCTTAAAAGCTTCAAAGGCAATTAACTTGTGTCATATGCCCCAGTGGACGAACGGGTTATAGGGCGACCATATGCCGACTAGGAGATATATACACTCTCACACAGGTGGAGAGAGAGTAGACAATTGGTAAACAAAAAAAAGTATTTTTAAGACTACTGTTCCATTGGGATAATCGAACAGTAATCTTTCCCAGGTTCACTTCGTTTTCAACACAAATACTGATCCACAATACAAGGATGAACTATAAGGCTTAGCGGTTTGATACAATAATTTTAATATATACAAATACACATATATCAAAATATAAAAGAACAGATAAGTATGAGTTAAACTATCCGACGACCAGATCTCGAACTTATTTGGGATATCAAATTCGCCGAACACCAAATGAATTCAACTGAACCCGAACATATAAAGTACAAGTATGAATTATTATGATTTGAATGCAGAAGCCAACGCACATACATAAAAGAGATGGGATAGTAATTATAATTATCGTTTTACACGTGGAAAGGTGTTTGCGAAAAAAAAACAATATTCATGTGTGTGTGTGTGTGTGTGTGTGTGTATATCTTTTATACTACGGATCCAAAATGTGATTACTTATCTTTTGTATTCAGTTCTCTCTCTTTTTTTTTCTTTCTATATATATATATATCAATGTCCTTTCTTTTCTTTTCTCGGCACAAACACCATTTCGTACACTTCCAGTCTGTAATAGAGGTATACACTTTCTTCCTCTCTTGTTTCGTCTTTTTATTTCCTTCCTTTTCTTCTGTAGACGGCTCGGTTTGCAACAGGGATGTACACTTTCTTCTTCTTCTGAAAGCAGCTCGACTTGCAACAGGGATGTACACTTTCCTTTTCTTTTTACAAGTTAGCTTATAACGGAGGTATACGCGCAGGTTGAATCATCAACATATATCTTTTCTAATACGTCTTCAAATTGGGATTTTCGAACACGTTATTTCCTTATATTCCGTGTCCGGGTTGCCTGGATAGAACTGGATAAGTCATCACTATCGAATGCCTTATCTTTCCGTTCGTGAACCACTAGCGTCTCGGCTTCGGTCTTGCTTTTTCAAAGTCCAGATAACAACTGATCCTCGAGTGAATCTTTGACTGTCACGTGTCTTAGTTTTTTGGCGCGAATTCTTACTTACTTCCATCCCCTGTCTAGCTTCTGTCTAGACATTTTCCGTTACGGGTAATTGGGTCAGTCGACCTTTCGACCTGCCTTCCCAAAAGGTCATAAGACTTCACGTAATCTTTATTTTGTTGCTAGGCGGAAATTAACCTTCATATGCGCGTCAAGGTTATCTGCTTTCAATGTCCGTCACATCTTGCAATAAAAAAGCCTCCAAAGAACATGACAGCCATGAGAGAGAAAACTAAAAAAGGAAAGGACAACTGATATAACGAGAAAGAAATGACAAAGAAATTGCTATTATATGTGCGTGTGTGTGTGTATATATATATATATATATATATATATATATATATATATATATATATATATATATATATATATGTGTGTGTGTGTGTGTGTGTGTGTGTGTGTGTGTGTGTGTGTGATCATTTCACACCAAGCAAGCCGAGAATGACACCAATACTCAGGGGTGGGGTACAGATAGTAATAGTGAGAGGAAAGACTGGGTGTAGGGGGTGTTGATAAAAGATTAAAAAAATACCGGGATTCAATAAAACAGAAGATGGCGATCGATGTTGCATTTAAAATTTTGAAGATTATATTTATCAGGGAAGCAAGTAAACGGAAGGGAACTTCACAAATGGGAAGTGCAAACAAAGAAACTCTTGACGTTGAAGTTGCAGTTACATCTAACGATTTAAAAAGTAAAATGATGGCGCCTAGGTCGCTTAAATTCATGAAGTCGGAGCACCAGGAAAAATGCTCGTCAGAGCAGGTGTCATGAAAATATATCTATGGTCAGTACATATGTAATTACACATGAGCTTATATGCACACAAATATTTTCATGTATGTATAATCTATTTGTACCGTACGTATAAACTTCCACGCACACTCATACTCACATCGATGAACTAGGAAAATTCACTGTTGATAAATTATTATCGAATTGCCCAACTTAAAATTCGTCAGTTTTGTTGCTCCCATGTCACTAGAAGTTTCGGGTCTAAATAAACAACAGACGTCTTCGATGGGCGACCCGACCGAATATGATCAGTATTCGGCCCGCAGCTAGAACAAAAATTTGCCACTAGCTTTAGGACGTGAATTATATAAGTTGCCCCAGTAGACAACAACCAATCAAGACTTCACTTGGTCTATTCGAAGTTATAGATTAGGTATGCATGGTTGTATTGATCTTTCTACATGCGGCCAAAATGAACGTAAAAAAGAAAATATCAATCAAACACTATCGGGTGAGATTTATACATTAATTCTTTTGAAATAATTTTTGATGTAAAACATGTTTTTCTTGTCGTAAAAGTTATCAATTGTTCTACTATTGATGCGTGTTTTCTTCCTAAACTTTTAAGTTTGTACGGAAAGTCAACAACATAATTCCATCATTATTGTACATTCTAGTAACATGTTCAATACATTTTAGGTGTTGCCGCTGTTAAATAACTTCAGTTTATGCAATTCTTGTTATGGAGCAATGTTCGTGGTTTGCGATTATGCATCTGAGAAACGGATGTTTTATGAAGATCTAGAATATTCATTCTCTTGAAGTTATTTTAATTATTGATATAAAAATAAGATTGAACAAGGCTGATAGTTTAAACATATCTGGACAAGTTCTCCACCATCCAAGGCATCCATACGAGAGTCAAGATAATTGCACGAGACTTTGTGTCTTTCTTTTTTAGTTTTGTAGAAGCGTGCAGTTTTGTGAGAAACTATTCGTAGAGCAAGTTATGCACAATTTCTCGCCTTCTATAGTAGGTTAGTTAACAGTAATCGAGGTACATATGAATTTTGAACGTTCTATAACGCTCCTAGTTTGAAAGCGAAAACCACTGTCGTCACTCCAGAAGGTGTTTGTGGAGAATTACACAAATATATATATATATATATATATATATATATATATATATATATATATATATATATATATATATATATATATATATCTTATCTAGTTCTCTAATCAATTTCTTGATATTACGATGAAATTCTTCAAGGAAGGCACCATAGTTTTTTTTTTTTTCTATGCAAGGACTTTCGAAATCCTCCGAACTCATTCTCAGGAGTGGATTACAATGACAATCTAATTGTAACTGTATCAGTTCTCATGGTAAGTTTTAAAAACACGCGTGAAGCCTCTCTGTTATAATTATTTTTATTTTTTTTAAATTTATCCGTTCTTGGTATGGCATTTCTGTAAGGGAATTAACCAGAAATTCAAAATGGCATTAAATGTTGGTTAAATGATTCAAATGTTGTTGTCTCATTCGTAATAAATTTTGTTCAATGTTGCTTCTGATATTGAGGGTCTCTAGAAATTGAATTTTTGTTAATTATAATCGTATGGTTGCGGTGTTAAAAAAAAATTTTCCGATATTTTGAAGGTGGACAGGACTAAGTTTTAAAATGCTTTGCAATAGAACTTTTATCCAACAAATGAAGTGGAAAAATTCTTGATAATGTTTTAAACGTCAAAATATATATATATATATATATATATATATATATATATATATATATATATATATATATATATATATATATATATATATTATATTCCACTTCTACTAAATATTTTAAAGTTGTAATTAAAACTGTAGTTAATTAAAATGAATTCTAAGCTAAACTTCTTTTAATTTGTAATTAAATAAATAAAGTTTACTAAATCGGAGTAATGAAAAATTTTACTTTAGTAATATTTAAATATAAAATTTTAAAAAAATCGTAATATACTTTAAATATACGAAAAAAAAAATTTAAATAATCTAGACGACAGGCTTTAACGGAAGTTAGATTTCATTGAAAAATACATCCCTTATCACAACCCAAACGTAACAATAACTGATACATTAAATTATAGACATATTGAAAACCCAGCCACCCCTGTCTATAAAAATAGATTTATCTGTAACCTTGGAAACATGAATTTTGTTTTAGCTGTGTATTTAAAACCCAGTAATTTTAAACAGTTACTCCAAAATTCGCTTGAGAATGAAATGGAACTAATGTCTTTAATTTAATCACAAAATTAAATTCGTGGCTTTTAGCTTCCATTTTTGAAACATGGTTAGAACTCTGTGGCGAAAAAAAACATATTTTAAATCAATTAATTTATAATATTAATGCTCTGTAAATTTACATTGAGCACTATTTTTAAAAAAAAAAATATCTATAAGAACACCCGGATTATATATCTTTGTTCTTTCTTCATATATATATATATATATATATATATATATATATATATATATATATATATATATAAAGAGGAAATTGGACAAACTATTCTTAACCGACGGGTTTCTTCAACTGATAAGCATTTATTAGTATTTACTTGCCCTCGAAATATTATTTGCCGAGTTTTCATCTCTCACTGTCTTTGATATATATATTTGTGTATAAAAGTGCTCAATATCAGAGATAGGAGGTATGCAAACATAAAAGAGGATAATAAGGTGAACGCCAAGAAGGGGGTCTTTATCAGACTTAAACACCGTCTTCAGAACTGATGATGACCTGTGTGTGCATACATACATACATGCATATATATATATATATATATATATATATATATATATATATATATATATATAGATAGATAGATAGATAGATAGATATACACACACATATATATATATGTGTGTGTGTATGTTTGTGTGTATTTGAGTGCATGTGTTTGTGAGAATTTTAATAGCATTCTGAATATTGATGTGAGTGTGTATAGCGAGCCTTGACACAATAAGTAATTCTATATATTTTCTTTTCATAACAATACCGTGAGACTTTTTAATTAGTGCTTTCAATTTAACGCGTAAGAACAAGTGATTAATTTTAGGTTTTTAGAGTTTTGAAAACAATTAACTTGAAATCATTTTTAAAAATAAAAATAATAATGATTACCCCAGTCGCCATCTAAAGCGATTGTTTGAGGCTACTGCACTGAAAAGTCTTAGCAAGTCTGAGAAATTGATTAGTCGATCGCACATGTGCTAACACAGCGCATTTTGTGATTAACAGATCTAATAAGCGATTAATAGTGTGTGTGTGTGTGTGTGTGTGTGTGTGTGTGTGTGTGTGTGTGTGTGTCCGGAGAAAGAACGAGTGATGTAGAGTGATTGAAGGAGAAAAAATTGTGTTACTTACTGACGGATATGAAAGTGTGAGAGATAGATTAATAGGTTAATATAAACTTAACTTCTAGCATTATCAGATAGATAGATAAATAGATATGGACAAGTTTAGATAAAGAGATATGAATAGACCGAGATAGATATGAACTGAATGAGGTAGATTGATAGATTATTTACATTATTCGGACTATTGTCCTCATCTTTGTTGCCATATTTATTACAAGGTTTCGGCCGTTGTACGCCCCGGCCTTCTTCAGGTGGGTGGAATGTCGAACTGAACCCTTTATTTAGCTCATTTGGCTAGACTGTTCTAGTTCCACATGTCTAATGGATGTCAGTTATCAGTTATCTCCTGTTAATCCCCTGACTTCACCAAGTATTGAACTCACAAGTCTTCTTGTCAATGGATATAACAAACACCTTTATTCACTTTGTCATATGTCCTTAAGGACATCTGTGTATGAATTTCTGGGACTTATAAACTTAATATCTTTAGCTCGTTTTTTACTATTGCTCATAATGCAATTATTGCTGTTATCATTCCCTTTTTTAACAGAGCTTATATTGCAATTTTCGTTGTTATTATTGCTGTTATTTGGCACACCTTATTACTGTTCCAATATTGCATACCTTTCTATGGTTGGTCGGCTCAGGAGACTTTTGTGACCTTGCATATGTGCAGATTCCTTACGTTTACGACTTTTCCAATGATGCTCTTTGTCTATGATTTCAACATAATCTCCCTTTTCTCTCCATATGTGGTCAGCCACGCTTTATTTTTCCACTTCCTCGTGTTACAGGTTTTAGTGATCTTGAAGCATTACGTTAAGGTGACGGCCTGTCTACCCTATATACTTCTTTCTGCAGCTGTACGGGATGGCGTACACAGAATCTTAATCATGTTCTTCTCTAGGGGCTTTCTTATTCGGGAGAGTTATCTGCGAAGTGTCCTCCAGCTTTGAAGGTTGTCCTGATGTTATATGGACCGCAGTTGCTTTGTGTTTTCTCCGATAACTCCCTTCAAATAAGGCAGATTTTTTTCTGAGTGCTGTCCTCCTTCTCTTGTACCCGCCTATCCCAGTTTATTGGGCTGCTGCCATGTACCCAGAGTATTTGTTACTTTGTAATGTACTGCTTATACTGACAAATTCTTTATCTAATTTCTCAGGGTCGCCACTTATGACTTTTGCTCGTTGTTGTAAGCAGCGGACGAACAATTTCTTTACACTGTATAGATGGTGGGAGTTGAAATTGGGGTACTGTCCGGTGTATATCGATTTGCGGTATACGGATGTTTTGAACCTATGTTCGAGACACTAGAACATCCAGGAATAGGAGTGTGTTGTTACTATCATTCTCCATTGTGAACTGTATCGAAGGTCTTATCGAGTTCACATGGTCCAGTAGAACATTGAATACTTTGAGGAAATGTCATTAGAATCTATATCTTTAAAGCCAACTCTATGGTTAAGATGAGTAGATGACATCTTCATACTCTGCCCACATCAGGAAGATTCCCAGGTGATATGAGATGAAATTACGTACGCTAGCCAGCAAATCAAAAAAGGACGATATAAAAAAAAATCCCGCAATTCTACCCCAGTCAGGAAAAGCGCAAAAAAATAGATAAATAAAACGAAGCAGTGCAATAGTCAATAATGTGCCATTTATGTTTTAACGTAAAGTCTGTTTAACTGTAAATAGTCAATACTTTAAGTATATATGTTTTTATTGGATATACTTTTATTAAGTTTAGCATTATGAATAATTTTCTTTTTTTATATTACTGAAAAGGATACATGAAATTAGATTAATATCATGATACTCCTGCGGCATTGTATAGTTGTAGTAATCAATCAGCGGGTAATGCTAGATTTTTTTTTCCTTTTTGTATATTCATAGCAACAATAATCCGACAGTTAATAGAAGAATCAAATAAAATAGAATTCTTTCAAAAACTATACATTTTTAAAACCTTCAAACATGTCTTTATTTAATAAAATAAACTCTTGTGACGAACAGCAATGGGATTAATTTCAAAATTGCATTAATAATTACAAGTGATTTAAAAAATATTCATTTTAGCTTTTATCTGTCAAACCTAAAAGAAAATGACATGTTTTATTAAATTATGCAAACACCGCTTCCCAAAATATTTTTTGAGTTTCATCGAAATGTAGAATGTGGGTCGAATTTTCGGTCTGTTTCCACACGGTATTTCATGACGCTTTAACAGATATAATATCTGCGGGGATATATTTTTATATAAGTGAAAAATTAATCTATAAATGCGATATCGAAAAGTGGGGGTGGGCAAAAATTTTCTCCAGAAATATTTCACCAAAATCTTTTAATTATCTGTTCCCTTCACTAAAATATTCGTTCATTAATAAATAAGACCAGCAACTTTGGTTTTAAATGGATAATTCCCTTATTTTTGACAGACATACAGATTAGGTTTATAAATAGCGACAGAGGAGCGTTCGGTTAACAAGGTCGATTTTACTGTCTTTAAACTTTAATTTTCCATGAATCTCTCACGAATATCACAAACGTAGCCTATATCAAGTAGTTTATTTAATCATTTCATCCCAGTCAAGGCGTGAATGTAACTGGTACGCTGGGAATTACAACGAGTGAAGGTACGAGACGGTGTGTAAGAAGGACCGAGGAGATGATAAAACCTGAATGGGTTCAAGAAGATAGAAGATGGCGGTTGACGTTGCATTTAAATAGTTGAAGTTATCAGAGAAGAAAGGAAAAAAAAAGGAGTTCTACAGAAGTGAAGCAGAAGAAAGGAATCTGTTGGAATAGAAACGGCGGATACTTTTACCTAATTCTACAGTAACAGGGTATTTAGGAATTTTCCGAGAGGAAAATCTACTCGGCTTGAAAACTGTTAAATTGTAGTCTACAGTCGCATTTCGATAAGTCACACACACACGCACAAACATACACGCACCTACCCACAGACATACAAATACACAATCAAAAACACACGCGCTCGCACACACCTACATATATACATACATACATATATATATTCTTTCCTTTGTAGTGGGATACTATATATAACTGCAAACTGATGCCGTAAATAGTTTGAAAAATGTGCCGAATTTTAAAATTAAAATTCGTAGGTAAAAATGACCATTAACTAAAGTTACATTAATTCCAATTGTAAAGGAAATTTTGCCCTGTTTTTATGAAAATAAACAATTAACCCGCTTTGTGAGTCAGTTTTAACATACTTCAAATTATAAATTTGTGGACTCGCTTGGATTGTACCAAGGGATTACTACCTATATATATATATATATATATATATATATATAATGGACGCTCCTCGTCGATTTCGACGTATGAGGATTCAGTTATGAAATTTTGTGCGATAATCTTAAGTGGCACTTAAGACCTGCTACTGATTTACAAATGAGGCCACATATAGACCAAGAGTGAGGATTTTGAGATGTGATTACTATTAGATTGGCTGACATTTTAGATCTTGCTCTCGCTTCTTGAAGATTATTTTGACAAGCAGATTGAAAACTGCTGAGTCCACCAAAACTACGTTGATCTCCATTCTACCCGCTCGAAGCGTAAGCGCTCAAGGCTGTAATGTGGTATACTGACAGCTGAAAAGTTGCTTTTCAGCTTATTTTTGTATCTTAGACATGGGCGTCCTATATTCCTGTAATCCTGATCTAACTGGCTGTACATTAGGATCTTGGGTATCCATTCATCAGGTATTCTCAAGACATGACCAGTCCACTGTAACTGAGACTGTATGAGAAAAGTGAACTGTGTGTATAAGAACGAATCAAGGTAAGCCACCAGAAAACCAAACAAGTGATTTGGTTAAAGTGGTGAAGGCTTGTGCAGAACCATCCACACTTTTCGGAACTATTGATATACACAGTCGGTTCAAAGGCTATTCGTTTAAGGGTTTTCCACAGACAAATATATATAATATATATACCTCAAAAACAAACAATTCGTTTAAAAAGAAAGTTGACGTTTTCCATTTCTACATTTAAACCAATATATATTTATATATTTATATTATATATATATATATATATATATATATATATATATATATATATATATATATATAATGGGCAGCAAAAATTCATATTTATAAATTCAACGGAAATGGTCTATATATTTTATATCTTTGAAACATATTGTAACTTTCCTGTTAACTTTATCACATCTGAATGAAAATTATGGAAACAATGTTCAAAGGTTTTATATTTTGTTCTGTTTTTGAGTCAGCAAATTTTGCCGGGAGCAAACTTGACAACACGATACTGGCACAGTTTTGAGATTAGACACGAAAAAGCTGTCTGCAGCAGGAAGAACTGAATAACCATGAGTTATAAGAAGACACAATGTATAGTTGTCAGCAATATGAAACGCCCAAAATGCGACGATTGTAATCGCAAAATAAAGCAGCTAAAAAATTGAAATATCTGGGAAGTGTTTTGACAGAGATCGTAAAATGCGATACCGAAATGGCTAGACGCATTGGAATATGGACAATGAATTGGATGGCAACCTGTCTAGGAGAAGGAAAACTCTGATTTAAAATATCCCAGCAAATATAATATATATATATATATATATATTTTTTTTTTGGCAAACATTTATACCAAAACAAATGAATAACGTAATTGTGAAAGGATATAAAACAAAACACATTTAAAGGAGAGTCAAACTGTACAGGTATTAAGAATAAAAATGACATCGATAGGCATTGCATTTAAAATTTTAAAGAACTTAGTCCACTGGAAAACAATATTCCGGAAGAGATATTCACAAGTACGACAAAAAAAATTCTATACATGCTTCAGTTAGATTCAAGCAAGAAAAATTTCCCAGTAACACACAGGGTAGTAACATTTGTTTCAGTATTCCTTGTAATTGTTTTAATATAATCTTCCCACTTCATGTCAACAGAAAACATTAGCACGAAAAGAATTAATTATTAACTTTCTTGGATGTTAACATCATCAATGATGATGGAAAGTAAAAAGAATATTAAAAGAAATAAGTTTCATTTTGTAGATATTAAAATGAACAAGCCGTTTCTTGCCCCGTTTAACAACAGTTTCAGCGCTATTTATTGACATCAGCTGCCATTTAATGAAATTCTCTTAAGTATTATTCAAAGAGCAGTAAATAGTTGGATAATCAGTATAGTTACCGAGTTGAGTATTAATGACATCGGGAAGGTCACTGATGGAAATTATGAATAATGTAAGTCCAAGGGTAAATCCTTGGGGGATAATCGTATTGACTCAAAAAAGATCTGGATTAGTATTCACTAGATGGTACATTCATTTCGCAATTTGACAAGACTGAATCTTATCAGAAATACGCTTAGAAATACAAAAAACTTTCAACTTGTGAAGGAGACCAGCCTTTCAAAGACTGTCAAACGACTTCGAAACCTGTCAAACGAGATATCCATTGAAACAGACCAAGTCTTCTTATATAAGGATAAATACTTGCTATGTAAACTGAAACACTAACCCGTAGCGCAGTGAAGCTGTTGATTTGCAAGGCTCAATATATAGATGAAGAGATGTATACGAAATGCGGATCAAATTTGCGTTGGCAACTATTAGTTAAAACCTAATATTTTGACACTTCCTTCCTGGAATATATTCCGCCATTTTTTCTGCCTTTTTCTTTCGTATGCACTATGGGGTACGGTCTGAATATTTATTCTGTTCAAGTAGATATCTTTAGTTTTCCTTTATTTTTTTCCTTTTTAATTGAACTTGTTTATTTTCCCTTCCTCTCTCATTTTCTTTCTCTCCCTACATTATACATACCAACATCTATCTATCTATCTATCTATCTATCTATCTATCTATCTATCTATCTATCTATCTATGTGTACGTGAGTGTATGTATATATATATATAAGAAGGAGATGAGAGATAGATAGATATATGGCCAAGTGGTTAGAAGGTACGCTTTCTGACCACTGTCCTGAAGTTACCGATCTGGAAGGGGACGATCCCAGCGTGCGGCACATTTGTAATGTGTGTGAAATACCATTCCCTGGGGTTATCCAAGCCTTGTGTGTCAAATTGTGAGAGACGTTATTCAGATTGTTAATAACACAATCTCTACTAGAAATTGTAACTAAGGTCTGCTCAGCATAGTTGCAGTGGTTTTGATTAAACACAAATGAGCCTGAGTGAAAGTCTGCAATAGGGATTGTTCAGCTGCCCTAGTAGACGGGTGTCCTCGAATATATATATATATATATATATATATATATATATATATATATATATATATATATCACCATCTCGACACAGAAGTTACTATGTTTCGAAACCGAAGCATAAATTCTAAAATTTAACTTTAAAGTTTAAACTTACAATTTAGAGCTTCTGCCCATTCTCAAGCGATGCTAAGAATAACTTACTTCAAAAATTAGATTTACTCTATTTTTAAGTTAATTTGGTTGTGTTAAGAGAATTCCCATTTTTTTTATTAATTTTCTGTTGGCTTATTCTCAAGGACATACTGTTGGCGTTTTTCCCAAGAACAAAAATTCCTGGCTTTAAATGAAAAACATTTTTCTAAAAGTTTTTAATAAAAATAACGTAAAATTAATTTGAATTGAAAATTTAGAATGGATTATATATAAACATACTAATAAAATCTTGAATATATACTTATTACAGAAGCAAAGAAATAGTGATTCTGAAATATGAATTAACAATAATAAGCAAAATTTATGTAACTGTAGAAATCTTGAGAATTGTCCCTTGAATAGTGAATGCTGAACAGAAGTTGGAGTTTATCAATGCACTATCTCATTCATGGAAAATCCAAATGTTGTGAAAATCTATATAGGATGTACAAAAAATGAATTTACATTAAGATAGTGACAGCATTTAACGTACTTCAATAATCTTAAGCACTGTAACCAAAGATCCTTATAAAAAATATTATTGGCAATTAAGAGAAACAAATAAAACACCAACAGTAAAAGTATATATATATATATATATATATATATATATATATATATATATATATATATATGAATAAAGAAAGAAAGAAAGAACAGTAAGATATATAATCCGGTGTTCTTATGGATATTTATATTTATTTACAAAATAGTGCTCAATGTAAATTTACAGAGCATTAATATTATAAACTAGTAGTAGAGCCCGGCGTTGCCCGGGGATGTAACAGTAAGATATAGATCAAGTATCAACCGTCATAAAGACTGAAAAATAAAATTGACAAAGATTATTGTTTAAGGTTGACGGACACGCATGTCTTAATTTTTTTTTTTTTTACGAATTGGTCAAACCCAAATTCAAACAAAAACATTGTTTACAATCGTTATGAGTCTATCGATTGGTGAATAGAATTTTATTATAAACAATTGTCTTGTAAATGGAATTTTTAAAGCATTCTGAATGTAAATAAAGAAAAAAGTGTGCAAGACAATAAGAAATACTACCTGCCGAAAAAAAAAAGTGGATGTTTGTTTTATCGGCTGAAAAATGTAAGAAATCCGATCCCATATATAAAGGAACACACACACACACACACACACACACACACACACACACACACACACACACACACACATACACATAAACAACCTGGGTTTTTTAACCTAAGTCACTCCACGGAATCGCTAAAACATAGAGCATAGTCTGATGAAAAAGACGCCAAAGTTTATGAAAACAAAATTTTATCGTCAAAATGCTTATTTTTTTATGAAGAGGATAGACTAATTTTTTTTTTAATTATTTTTTAAAATTTTTTCCATCTTTTTAGAATATTCTAAATTTTGATTTAAAAAACCTTGTTTCTCTTTGTCGCAACAAGGGGTAGTAAATAACATAGATAATTTTAGCGCATTTTTTTTGTATTTACACACATTAATTTGAAAAAATCTTGCAAAAATAAAAATAATTGTCAGATGTTAATGAAACTTTCAGAAACTATTCACAGATGATCGAAATTATTATAAATATTTTTTTATTAAAGTCATGGCAGAAATATTTTTTATATTTATTAACACCCCATAACTAATTTTATGAAAAACTCTAAAACAAATCGGTTTTATATTATTTAGTTACTTTGAAAATGCTTTTTTTTGTTTTTTTTTAATTTGTTTTTATACAAAATCAATGGACAAAATATTTTCTGTTACAAATGCAAATTTGTTTTTAAATATGGATAATTTTTCTGAAAAAATTGAATTTTCAATGAAAATTATTTTAATTATTTTTATTTCTTTCATTTTAAAAGGTTTTTAAAAAATGTTTAAATTGAATTTTAAAAAATATTTTAACATTAGTTAAAAGCAACATAAACCTTTCAAAATGTCCGTGTGAGATTGTCATTGTCTAGCGCTTTGAAAATTGTATAATTTGGACCAATCAGATTAGCCATAGTAATTAAGAAATGGAATTTTTGTCTTTATAGTCGGACAGTAATTATCAAGTACGGAAGACCAACCAGAATACAATTTAGTTGCATTATTTGAGTTCAGCATTGTTCTCCGCTGTTAAGCCCTTTACATTTGCCAAACACGTATGGAGAAGTTAATTTGAGTTTTCAATTTCAACTGAGAAGGGTACCTACAAGTAACAGTATCATCTTATGAAATTTAACTACTGCTAAACTTTAATTTATATGATCTTATTTTTATATTAATCTCAGTTATGACATTTTTACATAAATGAAATATCAAAATTAATAATAAAATGAATGGAAATACAAATAACACAGTAAAATTAATAAATGTACATAAAATTATAGTATTTTATGTACACTTCTGATAAAATTTCATAAGAAAGGTACCTAAATTTATTCGATAACTTTTTCTTATGAAATTTAATCGCACTATTAACAGTCTTATTTTTTAATTTCTTTATATTTTCCATAAAGCATCGTAAACGTAAAAATGAAAGCTAAGTACAAAAAAAATAAATAATTAAAAATAAAAAATAAAAAATTAGAGCGCTGAAAGTTTTCCATAAAAGTAACAGGGTAAATAATTTGTTCACTTAAATAATTTCACTTCCTTCCAACCGTAGAAATAATTCTCCTCCCGTAAGTTAAACGTCATGAATGTGCCTTTCGTCAATCGTCAAGCGACGCGAAAGGTTATGACCTGCTTTGTTTTATTTTCAAATTACAGTTTTTCCAAGTTAAGCTTGGTTCAAAATATTTTAAATAAACAGTATAATTTCTGTTTTTATTAAAATCAGTTTTGAAAAAATGATAATTGACTTTTAAAAGAATATCAAAATAAGATTTTAATCTTTTTTATCAAATCGAAAAAAAATGATTGAAAATGATTATCTGCCCTTCTTTTTGACAAAAAAAAAACAATATTTTTAACGAAAATTTCAGACGTGCTAGGAACGATTAAAAAATGTAAAAAAATACCCCCAAAATACTTTGATCTTTCCTCTTTAATAATAATATGAACATTAGACGATAAAATTTTGTTTTCGTCAAGTTCGGCGTCTTTTCCATCATGCTATGCTCTTTTGTTTACATTTTCGTGGGTGAGTTCTCCCCTTTCATTCCCACGATGTGTCTTAATCGCGTTTTCAAATTGATTTTATTAAAAAAAACAACTGTATTTTTCCCATTTTCGGCCCCGTTAGAACCACCACAAGGTAATTTTATGTAGACCTGTGAAGTTTTATTGAAATCGGCTAAAAAATGTAGGAAATTCGATCCAACATATAAACGTTACAGACACACACACACACACACACACACACACACACACACACACACACACACACACAACCTACGTTTTATAATAAGTAAGATTAACTGATTTAAAATATGTTTTTTTCGCTGCATGTACAAATAAAAAGAAAGAAGAGTAGCTACATATATAAATAAAAAAAGAAAGAACAGTAGGAAAAAAACATATTTTAAATAAATATATATATATATATATATATATATATATATATATATATATATATATATATATATATATATATACTTTAAATGTATGGTATATTTATCTAAAATTAAAAAATTACATTAAAACAATATATAATATACAAATAATAATACATTTAATTTTTCTCTTTCTTTTATTCTTTAAATGTTTAAATTTTAAACTCTTATACTTTCATATCTCTGTGTTGACAAGTTATACAGATATGCCTTTATGTGGCAGAATATCTATTTTCGAATGAGGTAACTTTGAATTTTTTAATCTAAGCAATATATATATATATATATATATATATATATATATATATATATATGTATGTATATATATATATATATTAATCACTTGCTTACTCATATTATTTAACTGTAATTCTATGGCAATACGTTAAGAAAAATTAAGGAGAAAACCTTTGTAAAATTTGTTGTTGATTAAATGCAAAGAACGTCATGTGTCTCTCTGGAACGGCTTTGTTCCAAAGAAAGACATTACTTCTGACATTGCATGCTAATGAGACACTGAAGTTGAAGCAATACACCTGAACACATCTGTTATATTCAACACATAACAGCCCAAGGAAATTAAAGAAGATCCGACTACTTTTTTGTAATGCAACAAGATTTTCTGAATTCATAATTTATCCATAAAATGTTTGACGCGAAATCACATGGAGTCATCAATTGATATCGCTATGTATACAGATTAGAAAGGTTCGAAAATTAACTGAGGACTATTCTGCCAAGTTTGAGGGATGACTTCTATACATCATTATATTTAAAGTAAAAGATGGTAAGTAAACTGACGTATATAAAGGGTGTTGGACCGATTGTATATGTGAATTAAGTTTAAGAGTCTAATGAGTTTTATCATTTTCTTCAGATGTAACAACTTAAATCTTTAGCAATTTCAACCACGGAAAGTGGCAAAGTCTGAAGAGTGCAACTGAAAATAATTGTTCGTAAATTCAAACAAACTTGGTCGGTGGCAGTTATTAAAACACCATTACGTGCTCGTTTACGCCGTTCAGCTGAAAACATTGCTCCAGTGCACGAGAATCTGGCCAAAAATCTAGACACCTTTATTCGCCATCGTGCGGGGGTATTGAAACTCTCCACAACAATGTTTCATCTTTTCCAACTGCGCTGTCCGTTGGTCGATTATGTTGACCATAATAATCGCGAAGTGCGCGAAATATTTGACCCTCCATTTTCGTAATAACTTTAATACGTTGTTTGATTTTGACTTTTTCCCATGGTTGAAATTGCCAAAGACTTACGATGTTAAATCCGAAAGAAAAAGAAAAAAAAAACTTAAACTTAATTCACATTTAATATTAGTCAAAGTTATTGGAACACTCTACCAGTTGGCGACCGGGGAAGAGAACTAATGACAACTGGAGAGACAGTTGACATCTCGGAAAGACTAGTAAAAGGGGTAGGCAGGGTTAGCTACCCCAAATGCAAGCTTCTTTAGGAGCAACCCTTCAATGTGCTATGAGTACTCAAAGTTTAATATACACCCGAGAGATCCACAGAGGGGGGTGGAAGAGATCTCTATCAGGACTGATTCTTTGACAACGAACGGAGACGCCCAACCACACCTGAAAGAATGCATTTGTAGAAAGTTGGGAAAAAACCAACGAGGCCTAGGAATCCACCAAGGCCGGGTGAAATGCCTGGAGAGGGGGAGGCTTGAGCAACGTACAGGTACAAGCCCTGGTAAAACGAAGGAAAGGAAGGGCCAGGAGTCGCACCACAGAATCCAATCCCTCCAAGCTCAGGTTTTCCCTTCTCTAGGCATGGAGTCGAGGAGAAGAATCGGATGGCCGCCTGCTTACAACAAGGAGGCCTGGCTGAATTTCGATAACGATATTTGCGAACTATTGCAACGAGCCAGCCAAGGAAGCGCCCAAAATCAGTTAAAATACCTGACCAATTGGACAGAGCAAGCAATTTTGGACGCTTCCGTTGTTTTTTTTTTTGTTGTTTTTTCTTTTTAAGAGCTGAAAGTATATATTCTGTCATGAGCACTAGCACAATTCTTTACACGGTGGCGACCTGTAGAATAAGATATCAGGTCGGGGTGGCTGTCAGAGCTGATATGATGAATAAGAACCCCGAAATCAGCGATGAAGACGGCTTTCATCACTGATGACCACCTTCAAGCATTCGAATGTATTTTGCCATATGAACAGTTGAATGGCCAGAGACCAAGGGTAATTTTGTATCTAATCATTATTACTTATCATTATTTTTTCGATAATAATACTTCAATGGACAATTTTCTGATTATATGTCATCGTAACTTCATTTTAGTAAGCTTATATATAAGGGGGTTTAATTAAGACTTATCAAAGTCAACAGTAAATAAATTAGTGTTATTGGTGCAAATTCATGTATTTCCCTATTGGATCATGTTATTTAAGTCATGGCAATTATATGTGAAAAATAATATTGCCAAAACGTCCGCCAAATCTGAAAAAAAATAAAAAAAATCATTAGACGCTTCAAATTAATTCACATTTAAAATCGGTCCAAGTCATTGAGACTCCCTATATTTGCGTCTAATTAGAACTATTGAATTTTTAATAGGATTCTCCTACTTTATAACATAACCTTTAAAATTGTATGGTTATCTCTCGAGCGTTACTAGCATTTGATTTTCATTGTTCGAACATCGAATGTGTACAAGTTTGATATCTGAACTCTCATATTCACCGACCCGATGCTACAAATATTTAAAAAAAAAAAACGGATAAATATATCATTGGCGCATGATGAAGAATTTGACGTCAATCACCACATCTTCGTCGGTTGCTAAAAGGTTATTTAACGAAACAAAATCCGAAGCTTAAAATGCATGCTGGAAAACGTCAGAACTATGGTTATATCACATTGAAACAAAGGTTCTTGGCCGATTACCAAGTAAAGCAACGTTGTCCCTGATAAGCGTTGAGAGATTACTATTAGGGAATACTAGGTGAGGTAAGCTTGGATGTACAGGTGGTGTAATGAATAAATGTTTTCAATGAGAAGTGGGTGAGTCGAGTTCGAATTTCAGTCGGTTTCCCTAGATTCATATTCGTGAAATAAACTCGGAAAATTAATGAATTCACCTTTCTATTCCGAGTTATGTGTTAAATAATATAAATCATTATTGTTTTAAATACTTCTTACAACGCAAAATGTTTGAGTTTAATTAACCTGAAAAAAGGTTGATAAGCCGTAAAAATTAATCATTGAATGAAAATCGCCTATGCAAAATATACACATAGTAAAAAAAATCATAAAAAATATTTTTTTAAGAACAGAAAGATACATTATCGCCTAAGTCTTTATCTGTATATATATATATATATATATATATATATATATATATATATATATATATATATATATATACGACATTTTTGTGTTTATACATTGTTTTTTATATGTCTTAAAATAATTGTCGTACTTTGTCCAATTCATATATATATATATATATATATATATATATATATGAATTGGACAAGTACTCTACAATTATATATATATATATATATATATATATATATATATATATATATATATATATATATATATATATATATACACACACACATATATATATATATATTTTATATTATATATATATATATATATATATATATATATATACAAGAAAAATATATTTACAAGAAAGAAATATAAAGAAAGTAATGGAGAAACATAAATAAAATGAAAAAGACAATGAGAAAAAATACAATAAACAAAGAAAGTAATGAGAGAAAGGAAAAGAGTAGAAAATAGAAACAAACACGAAAAAAAAGATAGAAAGGCAAAATAAATAACTCGAGGATAAGTCACAATGAAATCCGTTATCAAAATGAAGTCACAAGTTAATAAATAGAATAACTCTTTGGACAACAGAAGTTATCTGCCATTTTGATTTCGTTTTCATCTAAGACCTCCATCCAAAATTAATAAAGTAAATCTGGAGATAATATCGTTGGTGAGAGACGAGTTGTAGATTTTGTATCGTGCCTCATGGCGGGGATTGTGCTTTACGGGATTAAACAACCATTAAGTAAATTAATATAAATGATGAAATTAGTTGATAAAGAAAGTACTGATTGCTAGTGACTGCGTAATCAACGCAGAAAAGGAAAACCAATCCTTGATATTTTGTGTTCTTATCACTGTTTCTATCAAAACAACACATTAAGAAATCAGACGTATCGTGTTTTAAGGAGAAAATTAATGAACTAATAAAACCTTAGATAATAAAACACACAAGATATGGAAAGATAGCAATATCAATTACATCAACTTGCTGATAGGATTTTTAATCAGTGTAATTTTTAGAGAAAATGTGTTGTATTATTTTATGATATCTAAAAATACGAATAAATATTCTTGTACTCGTATAAGTATCTCGTTAAAAAATAAAAGATAATTGGATTACAAGAAAAAAACATCAACTTAAGGGTAAATAGAAAAAAGAATGGAAGACATTTTACATTAATGTTGACCTTGCTGAAAGCAGAAGAGCCAGTCGAGATGGAGGGCACAGCGGAAGAGGCACAGTTTATGAGGTTATGATGGGAAATTATCGATTAACCCTATATTTAAATAGGATTAGGTTGTAGTGATTGGGAAATCATACTCTTGGGAATCGATTCCACAAAGCCGCGGTTCGTAGGAGAAAGCCGCTCGATTGAAACCGACATTTCCCAATGAAATATGAAGAGAAAGAGGGTGGCTTTCTTTAGTATTGCTTTTAGTATTTTTGCCATGGTGGGTCTTAGCCGTAAAGGGTAGAACGGGTGGAATTAAGGAATGTATATAGAAATAGCAAAAGAGCAGTGAGAGGCTAGGGACGTATTTTTTTTATGGGAGGAGGTTGTCAGGAGGTAAATGATTAATTACCAACAATGTCGCGGATACCTTTTGTTTTCCATCGAGACTTCTAAGTCAAAACTGGGCAGCACCATCCTTTATATGGTAACATTATTCCTTTTCCCTATCTAACTCTTGTAAGGGTAGAGAATAGAAGGAGGATAGAGGTACTTATTGATGCTATACATTGAACCGGCCATTTCCCCCATATCTTTAGCGATGGATCGTATGGAAGATTTCAACTTGCGGCCTCGATTCAGTTAAAATTTCAACAGTCCTAAGCGGACACCAGTTAACCAAAAATTACGGGTCACCTCGGTGATGTTGGGAGTTGTAGGGATTAAATTATTATTATAGATAAATAAAAATAAAATATAAAATAACAGAAATAATGAAAACTATAAATAAAATAAATAATATTTGAAACATGTTTGAAATAAATTCAATAAAATATATATATATATATATATATATATATATATGTGTGTGTGTGTGTGTGTGTGTGTGTGTGTGTGTGTGTGTGTGTGTGTGTATTTAAATAAAAAGAAAGAACAGTAAGATATATAATCCGGTGTTCTTTTTATTTTTATTTTTTACAAAATAGTGCTCAATGTAAATTTACAGAGCATTAATATTATGAATTAATTGATTTAAAATATATATATATATAATATTACTCCCAGCATGCAACGAGAACGGTTCCTGTCGGAAATACGAACATTCTACCATAAACCGTCAGTAAGGCACGTGTGTAATTGTATCTCTGTGATATTACTTGTAATATTACGGAGTACATTTCTCCTATTTATAACATGTAAATTAACACTATTGCAACGTAAAAAAAAATACACACACCTATACACACAAATACATAAATAAAATTATACGAAATTAGCATAAAAGTTACCATGCTTTCCATGCATTGTGTACGTCTATTTTCCCGTTCTGTTCTTCATGAAAACTAGCCTAAAATTTCCACTATTATCGTGGCATACCTCATTAGTTTGGCTTTCGATACACTGAACATGACCAGACGGTTTTTTTCTAACATTGATCTGTTAAAGCTAGTTCAGAGGAGAGATCGGCTGCTAAGATCTTGTCATCTATGTGGCTTACACATACCTTGGAATTTTGTAAGTAGATGGTCCTGGATGAGTATTTGTTTATCATTAAAATGGGAATTGTTTCAAAGGTATCCAAAATAGAAGCGGAAAACCCACGCGAATTTGTTTTCTAATTTCAGGCGAGTATATTAGACGAGTATATTAGATCTGAATTACTAAAAGCTACAGTTATTGAAGAAACGTTAAACCTTCGGGTGGTATCTAGTAATTAGCAACTTAATAACTGCACTAGACGGGATTTCAACATACACTAATTCCTGGGAAATAAAATCTATATTCAAGATGTCTTTTCAATAGAATATGATATAATTATGAAACTAACGTAAATATGTTTGTTAAATAATTTTATGAAGGACTAAATGGAATAACAAAACAATATTATAGTTTTTGAAATTACTTGAAATTTAAAGTTTTATTCATATCCCACGGAATAATCTCAAGCAAATATATATATATATATATATATATATATATATATATATATATATATATATATATATATATATATATATATATATATATATATATATATATATATATATATATATATATATATATATATATATATATATATATACTTTTCGAAAAACCTTAGGTATTTTTGACTTGTAATTAAACAAACCAATGCCCAAAAGAAAATAAGGATGAAAAAAAAAGAAAGAACTATGACGATGAATTAAAGCTCCGTGTCCAAAGGAAATACCACCAAAACGATTAAAGCAAAAGTAACTACATAAAGTGCTCAACACGCTAAGTAGAGCAAACCTAAATATGAACCTAAAAGAGCCAGGTAAATATATCTAGGTTTCACCTATATGGATCCTCAGGTCAACTGGCCAGATAACCATGAGGTTCCGTATAGGTGAAACCTAGGTACAAACCTGGCTCTTTTAGGTTATATATATATATATATATATATATATATATATATATATATATATATATATATATATATATACTTGCAATACCATAATCGAGACACCCGCAGTGTTGAAACAAAATGGCTATTTGTGTATTGATGCTATAACATATATATGTTATAATATTAAATAAATATTATTCGCTCTACTATGTATTGAGCACGTTTTTTAAAAAAATATTTTTTGGGATGATGCAACTTTATTCCATCTACATCAACCTTGTATTCGTATATATATATATATATATATATATATATATATATATATATATATTTGGACAATGCCGTCGATTTCTACTCATACGGATCCGACAACCTCATTCATTTTTTATGTTTGTGTCGTATGTGACACATCATTCTCTGTACTGACCTGCATACAATTTTGTGCAAAAGCCGAGACATAGCATAGGGAGTAATCGCTGAAGCATTTCACTGTTGTCTTTCGTCTCTCAGATGGTCAATAAGACAGATTTTGAAATTCTGGTAAAAATCTCCCGTTATTTCTATGCAGGGTAACTCGCTAAAAGTTTATATGAGACACGTTGACAGGTGAGACATTACTCTTTAACTTGACTTTATACCTGAGCCACGGCCGTGTATCAACTGTCAGACTGGCTGTACATGAGGATCTTAGGTATTCTGTCGTCACACATCATTGCAAAGTGAAGAGACCGGTGAAGTTTAGACTGCATAAGGACAATCGTTCCATCAATGTTAGAATTTGCGAGAAAACTTTGGAAAGCATATCGTCAAAATTATAGCAAGAGATCGCACGGAGTCTTGAAAAATAGACCCCCTGTACTTATTATTTGATTAGAATGAAGGCTTTGTGCAGAATCAAGTGAAATTTTATGAGGGGCCGAATACAGAGATCTAGTGAATTATGTACAACAAAGACCCCAAACGAACCTCTGCAGGTTTGGAATTCAGAGTTGTCTTTCTCCTAGACCAGTTGCCATCCAGATCTATAGAACACAGCTATTTATATAAGTATGTTTGAAATAAATATTAAATAAATCCTCTCTAACCTCGACCATGTCTATCAAACCATCCTTCATAACCCCCTCTGTTAAATTACAAAAACTTACACTACCCATCAAAAGTATGAATTTTCATTTCATTTCGTTTCGTTTCATCTTTTGGAAGTGCTATTTGATGATCCAGAGTCCTTTAGAAGGGGTCTAGTGAAATAGATTTTTTATAATGGAACCTTAAAGTAGTCGGTTTCTCTTTAAAATACATACACACACAGAGACCCAGACAGAAACACACACACGCACACACACACACACACACACACACACACACATATATATATATATATATATATATATATATATATAAAGGATATATATATATATATATATATATATATATATATATATATATAATATATATATATATATATATATATATATATATATATATATATGAAAGGAAAAAATATATATATATATATATATATTATAAACAGGAGATTATGTATAAAATAATTGATTGAATCTTCACAGTTATAAAAACCTGTTATTTCGTTAACAAAATACTTTTATTCCTTTTTGACGAGTCACATACTAATTGATTTGAATGCGAAATTGATAAACTAATCAAGATGTTAATTTTCCTCACTATTTCAAAAAATTGTTAGGAAGGACGACCAACAAATTCTAAAAAGAACGATAACAGTTTGCGAACTAGTGAAACCTATTTTACGGGAAAAAATTCTTTTCAGAGAACGATTTGACAAACTTCAAACGATGCTAGAAGTCGGTGTTCGCTCAATAAATAATGAATTTTTCATCAGAAGAAGTATGCTACTTTTACCTTTCTTAAACTGGCTTTAAATTTGCATGGTCGTATATAGAGGTATCTGCTCTGTTGGCATGGAATATGGAATTCATGAACATTGTTCAAGTCTTTTGATCGTCTGTTACCTTCATTTCATCCTATGCCTTCGAAAAGGCATAAATCCATCACTTGTACCCGACCTATGGGTTAAATACGAATATAAATTAGGTTCTCTAACCAGTCCAGGAAGTTATAGCAATTCATAGACAATAAAGAAAATATTTACTGATATTCATATTTGCCTAAGTCTTATAAATCCATATTTACGAAAAGAAAGAAAAGCATAATAATTGTGACCCTCATTAATAAGTGTAGTCGATAATTAGCTAATTACTATGTCGTAGTAACAAGTACTTTATACAAAAATAAAAATAAATACTTTCATAGTTGTAGGTTATAAATAATATTCTCTGCTGGTATCAGCGACACAAGCTGCTTGGTTTATATTGGAACTGCTTTAAGTTGATATTAATCACAACATTTGCTGATCTAAAATTAAGTAAGATAATAGTAACTTTACACGCATAAGCATCAATGATATAATAAATATCAGGTCATCCCATAAGTTCTGTCCGAATTTTAACTTTTTGTTAAAATGAACGACATTTAAAGAGTATTTTTAATGTCTAATGGAAGTGAAAATTATTTTTATGTTTAGATGCATTTAAACTGATCAAAATCTATTTCAGAGTACAATAAAATTAAATTTTGTTTGAAAAAAAACACTGCTAACATGGAAGTACCCAAGAATCATTTGAGGCACATGATGCTTTATGAGTTCAAGAAATGAAACTCAGTAGCCGAAACGGCTAGAAACATTCACTCAGTTAATGGAGAGGAATGTGTGAATGAAAGAACTTATAACTTCATGGTTTGCAAAATTCAGAGGTGGAGATTTCACCCTTGAAAATGAAGATCGAGCCGGACGTCCAGTTGAGTTTTGTGAAAAGCTTCTTGAAGAAAATCCTGCTTTATCAGTTGAGGAATTGGCAGTGGTTCTCAGTTCAAACCATACAACTGTTCATCGTCATCATCAACAACTTGGAAAAGTTCCTAAAATTGGAAGATGGGTGCCACATGAATTCTCTGAAAACAACTTCAAATCCCGAGTTGTCATCTGCTCTTCTCTCCATTCACGCCAACTTGTTTCAACTTTTTTGGATTGAGAATGGAACTTTTATCGAAATGTTAAGCGTCCTAGACAGTGGCTTGGTAAAGGGGAAGGATCCCAGCCACAGCGGAGAAAGGAACTGCATGGGCAAAAGCTTCTTCTTTCAATCTGGTGGGATCGCCAAGGAATAATCCACTTAGAATTCTTACCACCTGATGCAACAACGAATGCTCAAATATACTGTCAGCAATTAGAACGTTTGAACCAAGCTTTGAGGAAAAAAAGACCTGCTCTAGTGAATCGAAAAGGCGTGATGTTTCATGAGGTCAATGCGCGACCCCACACAGCAAGAATCCCGTCACAAAAGATCGAAGAACATGGTTGGGAGAAAATTCCTCATCCACCTTATTCTCCCGATCTTGCTCCTTCAGACTACCTTTTGTTTCGTAGCTTACATAATAATTTAGAAGAAACAGCTTTTGTAACACAGGAAGAGGTTTAAACTGACATTTGTGTGTTCGAATCAAAGCCAAAAGGATTTTACAGTAATGGAATTAATAAGCTTGTTAATAGATGAAAGGAAGTCATAGATAATCAGGGAAAATACATTGTTGATTGAATCTGTAATTAGATGTAAAATTTGGTCACTTGTTTTTTATTCAAAATTTGGACAGAACTTATGGGATCACCTGATAATTAAGAAAAGCGAATTCAACAATATATATATGGGGAGGAGGTGTGGGTTTGTAAACAGTGATTATTATAGCTAATATAGCGAGACCCTTCGCGAAAATGAATTGAGTCACTGTCGGTCAATGGGCGTGTTTCTAAAAATAAACACGCTAAAGTCTATCTTCATCCTTGCCGTGCGCTGACGTCTTTGTGGTAGAATCTCCGACTGACACCAGTTCAGTTTAGTTTCGATTCTAGCTAGAGGCAACCTGATGTCTAGCCACACTGATGAGCTGCGAAACAATTTTCTGAAGATCGCCGTTTTTTTTGTTCACCCTATCTCTCTCTCTCTCTCTCTCTCTCTCTATATATATATATATATATATATATATATATATATATGCCGAGCATCATCATCATTTCTTTTTCTAACAAATCCTTTGTGATATAGTGATTGTGGATCGAGCAGTGTGTACTTGCTCTCAGTGGAAACGGTCGAGCAATAATTGAACAATATTATAAACGATAATCCTAGTCATGAGAAGTAGAACAAGGACATTCTAACCCCACACATTAAATAAACGCTTCAGTTCAGAATTCCCTGCATGTCACCCTGAGGAAGGCCGGGGACACAGTGACCGAAATATTGTTAATGATAAAAAAAATGAGAACAATAATCCGAATATAATTATTGTCTTTTTTTTTTTGGTAACTTTTTATATAAAAATGTATTATCAAATAAAACTCTTGTTAGGAGGAGCGCGTTGTACATGCACAACAGTTCTTGAACGAATTGTGTTATCCGGTTTAAGTGCTATCTAAATAAACACAAGAAGTAGGAGGACTCGAGTATCATCTGAATATACACAGATGATAATTGTTTAACATATGAAAAAGAAAATGTGGAAAGAATGATAGCGCATTGTGAGGCAGCTATTCTGAAGCCCTCTGTTAATGCACATAAGTTTCAATCATCCTATGATGGTCTAGAGGATCGTGACTATAAAGGGACTTGTCATGCCTCAATACTTTTAATTACAATGTCTTTGACAAGACCCACGAAAATGAGGGGAGTGTATTTGTACCACCTGAACTCAATACAGCAGACAAGACCCAGGGCTAGCTGAATTAAATTTTTCAGGATTCTTTTACCGTTGACATTTGACCGTGTGGCTCAAATGTCAGAAGTAATGAAAATTATGACTCGTGCGTCATTGATAGTGAAAGCAAGAAATAGGACCTCAGTCCCAAGGATACACAGAAGGCCGCTTTCTGTAACGTCATTGCCAACATGATAAAAGAACACGTAATCAAACATGCCCTCGATTTACAGGTCTAATCGAGACTGTTGCCGAAACTGATAACGATGATATTTTTTTTCAGCATTCCGTACCAAATTACTAAGGGATTACAGAGAGTGAGAACAAGTGTAAAGAGGTGGAATTGAGGAAAAGGTATAGAGAAAGACGGGTATAAGGATAAAGTCACCAGAAAATGTCCATTGGTATTATATTTGAATATTTGAAGATTATAGCTGAGGGGGAAGCAAGTAATGGGAATGGAGCTCCACTGATGGCAAGTAAGAGAAGAAGCGGTTGAAATACTGGAGGCGGTTACATTTAACCGTTTCGACTGTGAAAGAGTGGGACCGAGATGCCAGCCAAGTATCACGTTTAAATTCATGCAGATTTGTTACCAGTGAAAGTAGCTCGTCAGAGCAGGTGCCATGAAAATAATTTGTAGAAAAGACAGAAAGAAGCCTCATCACGTATGTTAGAAAATGACAGTCGACGAGATGCTAGATTTGGACCTATCACATTGCATATCCGTCTCTAGATTATGTTTAAGACCTCGACATGAACAGCGAAAATCAGGTGTGGGTATTCCAAATGAGTGGAATGTTGAATTGAATGGTTATTTCCGAGCAAGGCGTTCAGCTTTATCATCTAAGGAAATTAGGAGCTCAAATCGATTAAATAGAGGAAGTATTGTGGATTTCCTGTTGTTCAGCACATACTTGCTGAGCCACCATAATCCTTAGAACCGAAATTTTGAGATGCAATGCGTTATTTCAGTCTATCAGCCAATAATAACTTTGCTTCATTGACGATAAGATTGCACTCATTATAGGTAGAGAGAACGAGATGTTCCTTCTGTACAAACGGGAAAAAAGTAATTCCTATGGGCTATAGCAAGAATATGAGTGCGATTGAACTTTATATTTTCTTGCAAAAATGAAAGCCTCGATGCCAGCTTTTACCCAGAAGGAGACTTCCGTTGCACATTTTTCAACGTGGTGATTAAAGACCACATTCCAGGGTCGTCGAGAAGGAAATCAGAGAAAGAATCTCAGCATGCTCTTTGACAACAGCAGGAGGTTCTTGGCTGGGTTGAGTAGTAGAAGGACATCTTAATAGACACTAAGTCATGATCAGAGATGCCAAGACGGCAGAGATACGTAGCGCGACAAGAGTCAGGGATGGAGGTAAAAAAGGAGATGGAGAAGGGAAGCGTTACCTTCAGGTTTAACGAGGAAACGTATAGGAAAGTCAATCACCTGTGTGAGGGATTGAGTGAGTAAAAAATTAAGGGTTTGGATGACAGCGAAGTAATTTACATAATGTTTAAACCACATGGTATTGTGGGCGGTAAAGTCACTGAACACGAATACGTACGCAAACGAATGTAGAGAGGTAGCTTTGTCTATATTCGGAAATGCTACCCAGTACACCAGAGTTTTATAGGAAGGGGAACGATAGAAAAAGGAGAGGTAGCTTACGGCATTGAGGAGAGCGACAGAGACACATATAGAAATGGTCTGAAGAGTTCACTAGAGAGCAGAAGATGATCGCTGACATAAGCTCTCAGACCATGCATGTGGATTTTAGTCTCGCAGTGAGCTAGAATATCGAGAGACATTTCAAAGAGGAATGATTCCACACCGCAGAAGATGATTTTGGAAAAGGAAATCATAAACGGTTTTAGTGATTTTTTGAGCTGGTTTAGGTTAATATTTTTGACTATTTATGGTCATGTTAGTAAGGAAAAGGCATAAACTAATAGTAGCAGAGAGTCATTGTATGCGATATGGACAGAAATGAATTGGCGCAGACAGCATCATTATATGACCCAGGTTTGCCCTCCGGAGGTGCATGCAGTGGCACACTTCCATGCGCGACATGGTACTGCAAGCACCCCGATTCTGTGCGACTGTTGATCAGAACAGCCGCTTAAGATGTTACGCAAGTGTTAAGGTGCCAACTAGTCAGAAACAACAACCAGAAAACTGTCAACCCGTTGCTCTCAGTATGAAGAGATGTTGCTCTCAGTATGAAGAGATGTTGCCACAGTCTGCAGACATCACAAGAGATTCACAACAGCACCACTGCAGAGGCCAGAGAAAAGTAAAGGATCTTGCAACATCTTCCTAAACAGGAAGCAAGGGATATGCCTCTACTCTTATTCAAGAGAATGAGGATGAGTAATGAATGGGCGATAAGGAAGCCTAACTACTCCTATTACACACAAAGAAAAACAAGCAACAAACAAAAAACAAAAAGATTGACAAGCAAAATAAAAGAAGTAAATGAGCAACGTGTGTGGCAATCAGAGTTGCAATTAAATTAGAAAGTGTCAACTATGTTTCAGTCCCAACATACACTCTACGTCTGTGAACCTGGAATTAAATTCTGAATGAGTTGGATGATACATCCAGTCAGCATTATGACTACTGATGGCGACGTTATGCCCCAATTCATCCTCAACAGGAACTCAGATTCGACACGGGGGCCTACCTCAATTCTCTTGAGGAGGTTGCGTAACTTAGGTGAAGAAGGGGACTTGCTGGAAGATTCTATGTCTGGCAGCAGGACTCTGCACCTGCTGGATAACCAAATCATGGGTGTCAGACAGTTTATGCGACCAGATAACGCCTTATATCAGGCCACTTAATTCAACACACTTCAACTCCCTTAATTATTGTGTGTGGGGCGCAGTTTAACTAGAGACCAACAAAACAACTTGTCACAACAAAGATGAACTGAAAGCAAGGATCATGGCAGCATTCCCCAACACAAACAAGGGCACCGGTCAGTAAAGTTGCAGGAAATTCAGGAGTCGTCTGGAGTCCGTAGTGGAAGCCAATGGTAATTTTATTGAATAAAGTGGCTCTTTCGTATTTCAAGATATGTTTGTGAAATTCTGATTAATATATACATATTAAAATGAGATGTTAGTGTTATTTTCATTTTTGCTTAATTTAGACGACAATTCATTCATCACAATTTTGTATATATATATATATATATATATATATATATATATATATATATATATATATATATATATATGTAAAATATATATATATATATATATATATATATGAAATTTAATTTAAATTTAAAATATATATATATATATGTTTATATATATATATATATATATAAATTTTAATATATATAATTTTAATATATATATATATGAAATTTAATTTAAATTTAAAATATATATATATATATATATATATATATATATATATATCGTGTGTATATATATATATACGTTTTTTATATATATATATATATTATATATATATATATATGTGTGTGTGTGTGTGTGTGTGTGTGTGTGTGTGTGTGTGTGTGTGTGTGTGTATTACATGCACAGACACGCCAAAAACTCAAATGAAATTCCCAAAAAATGTAAAATTCACAGCTAGAACCTACCATGCGATGCATATTGCAGGCAACTACGCTCATTACATTGATGAGAAGTTACATACTTGCAGATTCTTTCCGCAAACCATTACTCTGTGGAACTGATTTCCAAGAGGATATTTTCTAGCATCGCTACAACTTTAAGCTGTTCTAGTTTAAGCTTAACCATTATCTTCCCAAACTATCCGCATAATCCCTGCGTCTTATTCTGTAATGTTCTAACTCGAGTTATCCCCGGGTCTTGTAAAGTTGAACAGACTTTAAAATATAACTAAGCGAAAGAATTTTTATTACACAACATTTTCAGTGGCAACTTCTTATTTAGAGGCATGTGTGTGAAAGGATGACACATGTCTAATATCCCTTGGAAAAATGCACACGCACACATAATGTTTAAAGCCACTCGTAGAATTAGAATAGGATAAACTTGACAGAAGGACAAAAGAAAATGAAAGTGTCATTTGAAAAATAAACGAATCAATTATAAAAATTATACTTTCAGAAACCATTGCAAAGAAAGCCAAAATTTGTGCTGCAGTAATCAAGGCTAAAGGAGGATATTTTGACGAGAGCAAGAATTAAATATAACATGATATTTTTTGCTGGATAACCAGAGATGTTAAAGTTTGTCTTCGGAATTCAACCCTGAGGCTGATCTCTGGAAACGAATGTCTTTGGATTAACAAAACGTACATAATTAGACATAATATATCTACGTTATGAAAATCATGCTGGAATATATATATATATATATATATATATATATATATATATATATATATGTGTGTGTGTGAACAGTGTATATAAATATAAATACATATATATATGTATCAAACAAAACCAACGACAAAAGTTGCCTTTGTGAGGAATATAGCACTCGGTGTCTGGATATCTTCAATTACTTGTCAATTTGTCATTGAGAGCAGCCTACTATTAGTAAAATTTCAATTTGTGCACTTACATCAATGTTTAACTATATGGATTCTACCATTTTCTGCAATTTACCTCAAAATTAAAAAAAATATTATGAAAATACTGTGATATTCGTACCTATTTAAAATAACGTTTTAGCAAAACAAATGAAATATGACAGATTATTTCATTTCATAATATATATATATATATATATATATATATATATATATATGTGGTGTGTGTGTGTTTTAGTGGACTTACTGCCTTCAATGGAGTGATTCTGATTAAATAAACAAATAAATATATATATATATATATATATATATATATATATATATATATATATATATATATATAATAAATATTGAAATCAACACTCAGAGGAGATAGGCTGTTTCATGCTGGACGCATTCATCAGGCCGCCTGACCGATTACGTCTAGCATGAAACTGCTTGTCGTCTTGGAGTGTTGACTTCAATGTTCACCTTTTTTATATTTATATTTATATACCCTCTCTGATATTGAGAACTTTATCCCCTAAATATAGCACACCTTAAAACTATATTTTTCACACACACACACACATAATATATATATATATATATATATATATATATATATATATATATATATATATATAATAACTCAAAGACAGTTAGAAAAAGTGATGTTTAATGAAGTGTGTTCTCTGGCATTAGTATTTTTGGTTCTAAATCTGTAACATCCAGTAACCTCTGGTGTCTTAGTCGCTTTAATATCTTGCTTAGGGTGAAATCGAAAAAAAATGTGTGTGTGTGTGTGTGTGTGTGTGTGTGTGTGTGTGTGTGTGTGTGTGTGTGTGTGTTCTTGGTATTCTGCCGTGAATGTGATATGCCCAACATACTTAATACGCTGATGCCATTCATTGTTTAGCCAACAATGATACTATCTGGACAAGCGAACTAATGGAAGCAATTCACCATTGTGATTCATCATAAAATGTACAGAAATGATACCAAGAAAATAAAACAGGTTAAAAACAGGAACTGCCATTTAGTAAAACAAACTAAATAAATAAATAAAATACAAAATGTGATATCATGTTTTCGAAGCCAGAGCATGCTTATTACGGAAAGTGTATTTGAATGTGTTTATCATCGCCCCAGTGACGCCTTTTGGCTTATAAGCTGGATAGTTTTACTTTCTTTGTTCAAGGAATCAGAAAATTATCCTGATGGTAATTCATTTTATTCATAAGTTCTATAATGCTTTTATTATAGACTTCACGAAACGTTCGGGTGACGTTATGAAAAGATAGTTACAGTATGCAAAGGCCGAAACAGGGAATGATGTGTTTGTTGCTTGATTCACAGTGTGCATTCAAAAGCAAGTGCGACACTATGCAATCGTTACCACGTCAAACCAAATGGAATATGTTCTCAGAATGTCTGACAGTGGCTGGGGTGAGTGTGTAAATGTCATCACGTTAGTAAAGAATGTAGGATCTTCAATCTCCAGTGGGTTGACTGTATTAATCTCAAAGTATATCTAAGACTGGAATGGCGAAATCGATTGGAAGGAACCAGTGTAATGACAAATAATAAAGTACATTACCGATAAGGGCTAGTTCGTAAAAACTAAATTATAGACAGAATCTGACATCACTCGATCACTCTGTCGAACTTGTAGACGCTTTTGTAAGTATAATGTCAAAGCATCTCCACACAAGGAGTGGCTTCCGCAGCAAATTATAACTGTAATAGCAATAGTAATATTAGCAGTTTCCTCATAAGGAAAAATGCTAATATTGACCGTTTCGTTATATCGATCGAGCTAGATACTCGATCATTGAATGCCGAATAATTCCTTATAAGGGAACACGAATTACGTTTTACTTCGTGTCATGGTTACCAGATTGGTATCAAAATGTAGTATCACTTCGAATCTTTAAAGATAGTCGTAATATTATCAATTTTTTTATGAGGAAACATTCCGCATGTATTAATCGATCAGCCAGCGCTTTTCTATTTACGGATTTCTTCGATTCCTAGCTATGGGGATGTGATCAATGTATAGTATCTGTTTATTAAAAGAAAATATTCGGTATTCATTGACCGAGCGAATTTCGGATGAAATTTCTGAAATCTTTTTCTAAAGACAATTTTTTAAAAAGGCTTTCCAAGAAAAGTAACTTCTATTAGTCTTTGTAATATTGATGCGAGATTCCTTCGAATCTATTTCTGCGAAATTGTTTCGGAGTCAAAAGCTTAATTCGTATATTTAGGCAACATAATTTTTTTGTTGCTATCCTCTGTAGGCCGCAATGTTTGAGAAAGCATTACCCCGAACCATCGGCAGTGAGACACGCTGCAAGAGCCACTCTGTTTCGCGAGGCTCCTCTCTTAATCGAGATGCAATCACGCGAACGCTCCGACGGAACGCCATCGAACGCCGATAATCCCAAAAGTCTCGACTGCAATCCACTGGAGGAAAAATAAATCTGTCTACAAGAGGAGAATGTTTAACTATTTTTTTCTTTAACTCCGCGTCCCGTGCGACAGACCACAGCTCAACCGAGGACAATGATGAAATTACCGGTCGAAAATGTATCGGCACAGGTTGCATCCCAACTCAACGATTTCCCAACTTTAAAAGGGAAAATGGTGATCCCATCCGGCTACTCTCCATCACCCCGGCCGAGACCTACGGGTTCGATTTGGGAGGGGGACCCAGCTGCATCCAGCTATATTCTGATAATGTCGTTTATTGATGTATGCCGTAAAGTAATTATTTTCTTTTTAAAGTTTATGTGCTATGCATGTTAGTTGTTACAGCTGTTGAAAGGCTTTAAGGCACGTTATTTGAGTTACTTGGCACAGTAGTCTGTGATTCTGTTGAAATAGTCCTCACTAAGCTTTATTTACTCGAAGTCATTTTGAATCGTTTGCTGCCATTCAATTATATCCATATGAACATTTCCTTTTAACGAGGAGGTTTTACGTTGCACAGATTATAAGCCTACACTCAATTGATATGGAGAAAAGGAAGAAAACATTTCTGGTATTTTTTATTTTTTAAAATTGGCTCGTAATACACTGGAACAAAATTTAGCGTAACAGTGATTTTTCAAATGCTACCCTAATTATAAAAAAGAACATAATTCTTTACGACGAAAGTATTACGAGATATAGATAATAAACTACAATTCATATATACTTACATACATAAAGCAAAATTTATGTCTTTAAGATTGGCTTGGAATACATTAATATCTTAGAATATCAAAGGGCCGAGAGTCTGTACATAAATTGAGAATTGTATTAATGTTTCTTTAACAAGTCGAATGCATGTGAAATCGGATTGAGAAATAAATAAATAAAAAAAATGCAAGAATATCATTCTTATTATTCTCTGATGAAGCATTAGCATTAATAATATGGAAGCATGTTAGATTGATAAAAGTTTCATTCTTTTTGTTTACCTTATCATTCTGTCGAATTCTGAACCATAATAAATTTGTATTTGATAAAATTTATATATATATATATATATATATATATATATATATATATATATATATATATATATCGAGAGTGTGTTTCTGTGTGTGTGTGTATATATATGTATGTTTGTATTGCGCACATACGTTTTGTAAAAAGAGACATATATAATAGTAAAATATCTGTAAAATTTAATGATAATATGAATATTCATGAGCGTCTTTAAATTTAACAATCATGAAAAAATAACTATTTTTTATTTGTTTAAGAATAATTGTTGGGAAATAAAATCACCACAGTGACCTTGCTAACTTATATTATAGCATGAAATGCGTAGACTAAGTTAAGTTTTCCTTCTATACCATCGCCTTAGGAGACACATTTATAGTGTTGAAACATGATTGTTATTGTGTAGCGATTTTTAACTAGTTTTTGCTTTAATCTCCTATAAAAAAATAATATTTAACTCTAGTCTGTATTGAGCCCTCTTTTAAATTAAATAATACGGGCAGTGGAATTAAACCTCGTTTGTTCAAAACTTAACTATATATATATATATATATATATATATATATATATGCACAGGGTATAAAAACATAGGGGGAGGATAGGTTAACACCAAAACATATGTCCGAAAATACTTCGTTTTTGAGTTAAAAATGTTTACTGTACAATAAATATATAAAAAACTGTATATATAATAAAGACAGATATAGATCAGTCTTAAATACCGTATTGCATAAATATTTAGGAGATATATATATATATATATATATATATATATATATATATATATTATAATATATCTATTCATACATACATTATAAATTATTAATATTATTATTATTATTATTATTATTATTATTATTGCTATAGATGAAGCATAAGACACATTCGATGTGTTATCAATCTTACTTATATTCTCATAATCTGAATGTGTTACTTCCTAGCTTTATGCCCAACAAACAATGTTAATTTTAGTGTCCTGTCGGCCTTCTAATGGTTGAAAAAATAAAACATTACATTAATTACTTAGAAATATAATTTTGTAAATATATATATATATATATATATATATATATATATATATATATAAAGAAAATCTTTTAATCCGTATAACCCCAAGGAGGATGACATCCAGAGAATTCAGAGCAGATAATTTAATTTAAAAAAACATGCAATTTCTTTTAAATTGAATCTTACTTTGAAGTCTTAAGATTCAGAGAAAATAAAAAAGTTTTATAATATATATAAATGAATATATATATATATCAATATATTATATTTACAGAGTGAAAATCGTTCGTTATAGACAGATAGATATAGATATATATATATATATATTTTAGAGAGAGATAAACTGATTTATGTAAGTAATTTCTGTCTTGATTCCTGGGATGTAATGTTACCATTATTTATATTTGGCCTATTTTCCTCATCTTTTTTTCATTCATACAATATTTCGGTCGCTGTTATCTCCGGACTTTCTCAGTTGTTTATCGATCTGCCTATTGTAAATTCTAGACTGAAACCTTTATTTAATCTACAATAGTAGACTGTTCTCTTTCCACGTCCCATATCTGTCCGGGTTACCATATCGTTTTATTTTTCGTATTGCTCAGTTATTGCTCGCCCGTTCTACTGAGTTTACACACTACCCAGTCCAGGGATGGAACTCACAATCACAATGTCACTAATTTCACTAACGACAACATTAATAACATTATATGACCTGATAAATATTCCATCAGCGCCTACAGTTGGCAACAGAAGGGACAAGGAGGAATATCAGAATATTGACATTGTATCTACCTTATATCAATGGCTTATCTAAATATTCAAAATGTCTGTGGTTCATACGACATCAGGCCAGTATTCAGTAATTCCACTATATGAAGATATCTCACAGCGGATAAATTATCAAGTTGATAGAAGTCATCCCTTAACTACAAGGCTGGCGGAATCGTAAAGCCGTAGGTAGGTGTGAGACAATGTAATCTGGCATAGCTGATCATATATGGAGGAAGGTATTTCAGTTTAGAATTGAAAGTACTGAAGAATTGTTTAAGATATAAATTTATAAGGAGAAATGACAGCAATCTTCAACAGCAGCAAAAAGATGATAGGCTGCATCATTGCTAACATTTGCTATAATTATAGACATGACAGACAGACACACAGAGAAAAGACGTGATAAAAGGAAATAAAATATGTGTGAAAGACAGGATAGAAAAAATGTGTGAGGAGAATAAGTTTGTGGGAGGAGAAAAAAAGACAGAGGGTTGAAAGACATAGAATTAGAAAAGAAATACCTGGTAATGGCCTTAGGAGTAATAAAATGAAAGTAAAAATTGATTTGCTGTTGAGGTGTACATTTGATTGATATTTATTGATCGATGGCACATAAAAAAAAATACATGATATGTTTGTCCTAGGCTGTATATTTACTTATGTTTAAATTAAGATTTGCTGATCATCTAGAACAGAGGTAGGGGAAAGATTTTCATTGCAAGAGCCATATTAAAAAAAAAATAACAATTTTATTAAAAAATAATATCTGAAATAGACAAAAAAAAGGCATTTAAAGAAAAAATTAATTTTATTAATATTTTTGTGGAGCAATGAGAAGCGGCTCGGATAGAAGAATCGGAGAGCCGAGTTCGAATTCCAGTCGAATCCATTTTTTAAATAAACTTAAGGCATGAACCTCGTTTTTTTCTCCCACCAGCTATGGGCAAATAGCAGAAACCGGGTTCTATAAATTGTATGGCAATTGGTCCATCGCAGAAAGAAATGGCAACCTACTGTAGGGAAAAAAATGTATCAAAAGTTACATGATCGTCTAAGCGTATATCACGCATAGCACATAATCGACTGTAGAAGATTCGTTTGAAACGCATTTATTTTAAAGACAAATTAATTCAGTTTAAAGTATTTAAAAAAAAAATATTTATATATGTATTTTTTAAGTTGAAGATTTACATGAAACATATTTCATAGACAAAATAACTGTTTTAAGAAAAATATTTTATTAATTAATATTATAAAGTAGAAAAGATATATATATTAATAAGAAATACAAAAAAATAATTCTTACTAATATTTTTAAGTAGAATCTTAAGATAAGACAGATAAAATGTAAGTAAATTTAAAGAAAAAATAATTTAGATTTTAAACTAGAAAATTCACATGCAACAGATTGGTTTGAAAACAAAGTAACTCAGTTTAAAGAAAAAATCCAAGTATTAACTTCACATGAAACAGATTTATTTAAAAATCAGAGTAACTGAGCAACAGAAGAATCCCAGTGGCGCAATCAGCATAATGTATCTGGCTGCCGTCTTTTAGCAATTTGTTAAAAGTAGGCGTCAAATTTTTGTAAGAATTATTTGGCGTTGCTTGGTAAATTTCCTTTTCAAATTTACTAACAACTGACGAGGCACATAAATTCAGTTCGTGCGTCAGAGTTTACCCACCCATGATCTAGAAAAAAGACATTTTTTTTTTTAATATTATGTTAGGCATCCATTATTTTCGTACATATATATATATCTGTCTATATTTCTGAGATGAGGTGTTACGTACATTATTTACATTATTCGGACTATTGTCCTCATCTTTGTCGCCATATTTATCACAACGTATCGGCCGTTGTACGCTCCGGCCTTCTTCAGGTGATTGGAAGGTCGAACTGAACCCTATATTTCTCAAGGACACATGGTACAGTGGATAAAGGCGTTGGATATATCCAGTGACAGGACCCAAAAAGTGTGAGTTCAATACCTGGTTAAAGCAGTGTAGAACTTTCAGAGGGAAATTAACAGGAGATAACTGATAACTGACATATATTAAACATGACACGTGAAACTAGAACAGTCTACCCCGGTGAGCGAAATAAAGTGTTCAGTTCGACATTCCAACCACCTGAATAATGACGGAGCGTACAACGGCCGAAACGTTGTGATAAATATGGCGATAAAGATGAGGACAATAGTCCGAATAATGTAAATAATAAATATATGTATGTACAATTGTTTTTCGCTTTACATATTAACGTGCAAGTAATTAAATAAATGCACAATACTTATCAAGAAGCTTCAAAGATTCGGCAACGTAATTTCAAGAGTATTTTCTGTATGCAAAAGTTACGAGATATATTTAAAATTAACATCATCCAAATGTACAATTACAGATAGCATAAAGTCTTGCGTCTTGACATTATTCGCCTATTTTCGACTTCAAAACATTGAAGGATGAGTCTGGAGAAGAGGATGGTAATTATTTAAATGTCAAACACAATGACTATACGTTAAATACCTAAGGAATTTCGAATAGCAAGGACGACTGTCTAAGTTACCTACTATCAACATACTGATATTATTAGCGTCTTTGATACGAAAAAGAAATCCAACACCGAATTAAAAGCTCGCCAATTAAATGTTAAAAATAAAATTGCGACTGAAGTACCATTACATAGAGTAAGAAGAATTCTATGCAACGGTAATTTAAATGGATACGTTGTAGGAAAAAATAATTTTATAACCAAAAAAACATCCAGTAAGATGCAAAAACTGGATAACGGAATCTGATATGAGATTTTGAACAAGTGACAAACGATTACTGAAGAATAGTACCGAATTCCAATGTTAGGAAGAACAATAAGTAAAAGAACCACTACAAAATATATCACAAAGCAAGTAGAATTCGGTGGGAGAGATTTAATGTCATGGGGCGACATCAAAACGCTTGATATATGAAAGTTGGTGGATATCAAAGTAGCATTTAACGACAGCAAATTACCTTCTTGATAAAGCCGACCTATTACATTTACTGCAGGTGAAATATTCAGCATGATCGATCATCCTTCTTTATATCCTGTGTACCAAAGTCCCTAATATTGATATTACAGTCTTAGAAGTTTAGTTTGCCCAAATCCTCATGTTAATATAATCTCACTCATTTGGAACTGGATAATCAGGCATATAACAGAAACAAACAAATAGAAGAATAGTCGTTTTATTGTGAAGTGGAATCGCTGAAAAGTTCTTAATGAAAAGCTCTTTTATTCTATCCCCCCGATTGAGTTGATTGTACGTTGTTTTCCTACTTAGAAGTACATTAAATCATGCATAAAAATTTTAATGTCCTTCAATATATAAATATTTTCATTTTGCGCAAGTTAAACTTTATCTTGATTAAGTGTTTGATATTCTATAACTAATAATAATTTTGCTCTGCCCTTTGACATAGAGCTCTCACTGGATCTATATCCTCCTGGAAATTTCATACGGAATAACATATTGTATTATTAATATATATATATACACATATATATAATATAATTATACATTTAGTAGGCTCTTCGGCGTGGTGTAGAGATTAGCATGCTTGTCTCGCTCGATGAGATATGACCTATAAGTGAGACTGATCCTCACCAAGTACTCCATACTTTCAGCCTTGTACCGCATCTTAGCTCTGCCAGGAAAACCAGTATAATTATATATTTGGATAGCAGTCTAATTTTTAAAAAAGTTTCATTTAAAACGACCGCTAATTTTATTTTTTGTATTTAAATGTGTTTTTGCTGGACATAAATTATGTCGAAAATATCCGAATATTGTTTTGAGAATATTCGAACAAATCCTATGTATTTTATGTACAGAATACTAAAAAATATAAGAACACAAATAAAATTAGATATAAAATAACCGTAGTACCGTGTCAGTCTTTTTATTGAAATATGTGTATACGTATCTGTGTTTGTGTGTGTTCTGTTCACAATCAAACTGGTGCCCTTGATATTCTGTCTTTATCGACATGGCTTAAATAACAGACTGTAGACGGGGGTCTAAACATTTTGGGAAGCCAACACGATAAAGAGGAAAAACACTGACTTTCACACCGTGAAGAATGCAACGGGCATCTATTCCATTAGCTTTCCGAAGAAAGCGTGGAAAATTTAGTCAAAAAGAAAAAGAAATGATCACCTGAAGATGCGTGGCGTGACCGCGCACGCAAAAAACATATATATATATATATATATATATATATATATATATATATATATATATATATATATATATATATATAGGCTGACTGAAAAGAATCCCCCTATTATATGTATGATAGACTCTCCCGTCTTGTAAAATTATAGTTAGTTTGGAGGGTAATCAAGCATAAAATAGGGAGTTATTTTTGGTCACATATTGTGTGTGTGTGTTTGTATGTATGTATATATATATATGAATTGTATATTGAAATCAACACCCATCTACTAAACGCAGCTGATAGTGGCATGGCTTGTGTTTCAAAACGTATGGTTGTTATAAATGTTATCGCTTATCCCGTTATCACGTGTCTTTTGAGTGACTTGGAACTTATCTCCCGGAGATAACTACTGAATATTGTAATTGATATCAGCATGCATGTTCGTCCATATATGATATTTATTTCAGTTACTTTGACAATGGCTAGAAATTGTAAAGAATAATCTTGGTTTTCTCTTTTAAGAATCGAAATTCATGTGAAAATGAAAAAAAAAGTCTTGCCTAGTACATTGTTACAGAAGTGATGTATTGTTAGGCTAAAATTAGACCTTGTGGAAATTATATAATTTGATGGAATGTCGTCGTAGGAAAAAAAGTAACCTTATGTTCTTTTTTCTCTTATTATGAATAGATTGTTGTAAATGTATTTGAAAATATCAATTAGATCGATAACTTGAAATCATATGGCGAATATATTTTATAAAGCAATGATTTGGATTATCGGTGATTGAATTCTAGCCTCTCCTACTCCACAAAAATGCACGTACAACTGCTACATAATGACCAAGGGAATTCAACAGAATTTTGTTTTATGATATTCTGTCGGAATATTCATTGACCTTAACTTTCACACGAGAGCGTAAACGAATCCTGGTATTGGAATATGTCACCAGTCATATATCCGTTAGAGCAAAGTTGGGAACGATCATTTTGGCAGATGGATATATAAAGAACTAACCTGAGATGTTCAGGGCAATCTTTCACACTACGAAGGCATCAAGTGTAAGGTCCACGTATCAGTCTCTGGGTGACAGGCCTTGCAGCACAGATTAGCTGAGTTTAACTAAAGAAATAATGTGTTAAGTTTTAAATTCAGTGTTATCGTTTAGTCAGCGTGCATTTTTTTATTACAGATATTAGTTTATTAGTATTGCTGTTGCACAGTGGATAACAGGCGTTGGTTAAATCCAGTGACAGGACCCAAAGAGTGTGAGTTCAATACCCGGTTAAGGCAGTGGAGAATTTTCAGAGGGAAATTTGTAAGAGATAACTGATAACTGACATTCATCAAACATGGAACGTGGAACTAGAACAGTCTACCCCAGTGAGCGAAATAAAGGGTTCATTTCGAAATTCCAACAACCTTTAATTCGCAAATACTCTTTTAAGTAGGCGCCCAAAGGGGTCGTCAGTGATGTTTTTGATTTGGTTCATCAGGGAGTTTCGGGTCTTTCAACATCATACTCCCCATCACCAAATCGACCCAATCAGGGAAGATCAACCCCTGTTTCCCCCTTTTAATTAAATGCTAGCAGCCACTCTGGCTTTTTTAAAGTATAAGAGGAAGAAAGACCACATATTCCGCACATCCGATTGGATGTTTGTAACAACCAATCCGGTGCGCGAAATATCTTTTAAATGGCCCGCGGTGGGGACTGGCTTCTTTTCTTATTTCGGTGGATTGCGGTTTCGATGGATAACTGAGGAGGTAATCTTCATGTTCCTAAATCTTACCCTCCTCCTTAAGTATTGTATGATTTAATTCTTTGCCGTTTTTATTTTATTTGTACTTTTTTCTTTTCTTTTGGCGGGGATTTTGACATTTTCGCTAGTCGTTTATCCACCGAACCTCTTGATGTTATTTCGAGGATCTCGCCGATGTCCACGTCGAAATCGTGCCAGGCATGTTTGTTACTGGCTGGTGGCCATTTTATCCTTTTTCGAAATGGAGTATTAGGCTCTGCTCGAACCTATGCTTGCGAGGGGAAGGACTGGTCACTGTGGTGAGCTACCCGGCCTTGCACCTCCTGCGTCTCACCAGGAAAAATTCCTGCGCGCTGCTGTTGGT
Organism: Acanthosepion pharaonis; assembly: GCA_903632075.3. Classification (NCBI taxonomy): domain Eukaryota; kingdom Metazoa; phylum Mollusca; class Cephalopoda; order Sepiida; family Sepiidae; genus Acanthosepion; species Acanthosepion pharaonis. The sequence goes on from CAHIKZ030000946.1 coordinate 301,693, forward strand.
TCGACTGCACCTGACACTTCATTTTTGCCTGATGGATTTTTAGGCCGCGCACATTTTTACACTTCTTTCCACATGGGTATGTCAGTCTCGTTGTCCGTAGGTCAGTAGCTTGGTTCGTTTCGTTTCATCTGGCCTAATGGGGATCTCATTCTCCCCACCTCTTGGGATCCCCTGGGGGTATTTATTCGCATGAGTTTCTGTAGCGTTTACTGAATAGCGTAAATCGGGATGCTAGACCAGAAATACACATTTGTGGTCCCTCCACACCGTTAATTGTCTTTCCAATTTGTCAACCAGATTATTCTTTGGTCGTCAAACGGAGCGTACAACAGCCGAAACGTTGTGATAAATATGGCGACAAAGATGAGGACAATTGTCCGAATAATGTAAATAATGTACATAATACCTCATCTCAGAAATATAAACAGATCTCCACATTTATAGTTCATTTTAATTTTTTTTATATATGCGAATCACAAACACACAAACATATATATATATATATATATATAGTGTGTGTGTGTGTGTGTGTGTGTGTGTCCTATTTGAGACTAATCAGCAATGCGCCTCCTGTACTAGGAATCGAACTGGGATCGTTTCGATACAGTGCAAACGTTATACCAACTGTACCATTCAGTGATGAGGTAGAAATAGACTGAATTTGATGTAGCGCCGTTACGTCTTCAATTCCGTAGTGGTATTTCTCCAAGTATGTGAATGCTCATGGAACTTTGCCCCAAGAGCCACGCCTTTTTGTTACCCTTAGCTGCTCCTCACGAGCATATATATTATTATTATTATTATTTTTCCAAAAATCGTGGCTTGTCCTGCACGAAACATTCACCACTATAATGAAATCTCATATATATATATATATATATATATATATATATATATATATCAACCATTATAATCGATACAGCTGTTTCATCTTGAAGGCACACTGCAAATCAATGCGATTTCCCGTCTTCATGAATTTCATCAATTTTTCTTCTTATTTCTTTCCAAATTATTTGCTCTCTGCTGACTCGGGAAAATTTTGCAGGTTTCAAATCTCATCAAGGACGTTTGTTCCGAGGATTTGTAGAATTTATTAACTTTTCTTTTAATGACATTATACAGCATGAATTCTACGGATCTCTACGGATGTTTTTATTCCATTTGAAATTGGTGACAAAAATATTTGTATAATATTTACAATATATTTCTATATATAATAAATCCGATATTAATATCAAGTAATTCATTGATTCATGGTTTCTCAGAGACAACATATGTCATTGTTATAAGTACCAATGTCCCGAGGCAATAAATCCTGCTAGCGTTTTCACAAGTATTTCAATATTATTTGTCCAGACAATAAAATATTTTTATGTAATTGGAAGAATTTACAATGTTTTATATGTGAAGATAACAATTTTTAACTTTTGACAAGTAGAGTAGTGAATATCTTCTCTGGTAACACATTTTATCAAATGGTCATTTAAATATAAAAGTATAATCAGCTTTTAAAATAATCTATGTTTTCCTGATTTCTCTCAGTTATTCTGAGAATGCTAGTATAGAATATTTGATATATATAAAATAATATGTATATGACATATATAAAAATAAACACCTATATACTTTTCACAAATTCTATCTTCTGTTTCGCATCAGACTGATATATATATATATATATATATATATATATATATATATATATATATATATATATATATATATATATATATGAGTATGTGTGTGTGTAAAGAGATAATGTGTGGGATGGATAAATTGTCGTCTAAATTACGCAAATATAAGAAGATACTGACATTCCATTTTAACAGGTATATATACTAAAATGTCTTGAATTATGAAAGAAGACATTTCTTCATTAAAATCGCCATTCGCTTCAACTATGACCTACATACGGTTTCGATAACTCTTGCAACCCTTCTGGACAGTGTCCTTGTTTATGTTGGTAAATTTTTCCATGACATTTGTCTTCAGTTCATCTTTGTTGTTACATGGATTTTTGTTCGTCTCTCGCGCAACTGCGCCCAACACATAATAATCAAAATGGCTGCTGTCTGAGGAGTTACTTGGCCAGATGTAATGGCTGTTGTGGTCGCAGAAATTGTTTTACAATCATGACTGGGTTTTTATATTTGATTGGCATTTTTTCGTAGTCTAGTTGCCAGACATAGTCTGTTCCAGCAGCCACCCTCTTGAGCCTAGAGAGCACTACCTCTTCAAAGAAACTTTATTAAGGCTACCGTGTTGACACTGAAGCCTTCGCCAACAAATTTGGGAGTTCTTTTTTTTTTATCAGAACGATCTGAGTGAGTTTTCCCAGCTGCCATACCTTCGTAATCATCATTACATTCATTTCTTTTTTAACCCTCTGCACTGTTCTGAGATTGACATCTAAACACCCTGAAAGATTCATATTGGAGTTCCTGGTGTGAATAACAAGCAGTACAACGTGTTTCTTTTTTCAAATTACTTTCCGAGTGAATTGTGTCATGGTGAAATTTTGTCACAGAGATGTTGCACAACTGACCCTACTATACAGCGCAGTGGAGAAAATCAATATCAATGCGCATGCGCGAAATATCAAATATAAAACAGCAACAGTTTACCTATGGCACTCTGCACACACACACACACACACATATATATATATATATATATGTGTGTGTATATATAATTGTGCATTTAGGCAGCAATCCTTTTTTTTCATATAAGTTTCTTTCAAAACGAATAACATGGTAGTGGTATTATTATTATATCCGTTGTTGATAGTAATACTTGAAAGGAAAGTGTGTAGTGTGTGCTTGTCTCAGCACACCTCTGAGGTCCTCTGAGTTAATATGGCTTGTGCATGAGTGTTTGGCAAAGGACGACATTCTCCAGGTTCGACAACCACAATGTTTCTCAGTTTTCGCCCATTGCAACTTTTTCCTCTCACCAAATAAAATCCAACTTGAAGGCGATAAGATTTCAAATGTCTTTTTTTTAATTAGATTTTCCTTGTGTTCTTTCTTCATTTTCTGGGTGTAAATTATTGTCCAAATGTTCTGTATGTCCGAGTGCTTTCGACAATATATTTAGCCGTTATCAAGGATGATTTTACATTTTTTTAAATTTTTAACTGAATGCATGGATTGCTTTATGTATTTATCTAGTGTTATCGGAATGTTTTATTTCCCAAACATGGTTAAAAATTTCTGACTTTTTACTTGGTTGATATTATTGAGTATTAGAATGTTTCTTTTTTTTACTAATAATGCCCCTTTATTTTTTAGCCATTTTACCATGCTGATGTGGCTATTATATTATTAACGCCTGTGTACACACACACACACACACACATATATATATATATATATATATATATATATATATATATATATATATAGGATTTGTGCATCATTTTATCACCTATTTTCTGCTGGCTACTCTCATAGTTAAACATTTATGAATGTCATTTTACTATCATTCTCCGGAATTTAAAAGATTTTATTGGAGAGTGATTTTTGAAAAAGACTGTTTTACTTCCAGGAATCCATGAAAATGCTAACAAATATAGCTAAAATATATATCAAATTAGCAGAATGTTGTGTTTCTTGCATATTGTCGCATGCCCGAATGGTTAGGGCGTTCGCTTTCTGACCATGTGACCCGGGTCAATTTCTCAGGGAGGAGAATTCCTGATGTTATCGGACTGGATCGAGGTTGATCCCAGCGTACAGCACCCTTGAAAAATGCCCGAAAACCATAACACTAGTTGACCCAAGACTCATGAGTGAAATTGAGTAGACGGAAATCTTGTGGGCCGTCGATAGCTCTCATCGTGGATTGAGCGTGCTGGCCTTGTTCAAATTGTTGATCACGCTAGATAAAAAAAATTCATTATCACTAACCGTAACTAAGGTCTGCTCATCATAGTTGCAGTATAAACCACAGGTGGGCTCTGTGGGTGTTGAGCAAACACACATGTCCCTGAGCGAGTGTCTGAAATAGGGATTGGGTAGCCGCCCTAGAAGAATGTTATCCTCGAATATTATTATTATTATTATTATTATTATTAAATTCACGAGGCTGATTATCATTACAGCTGCCATAGTCTAGAGAATCAGAACATGGTAGCCTTTCTTTACTCTAATGTAGCCTTCACGGCATAATCGTTAACATCACCTGAAATTTTCAATCACACCAAAACCAAATCAGTAACTATCTATCATCACCAAGAATATTATGAATTTACTCTAGTAAAGACAAATGTTTGAAATTCTAAGGACAGCTCTTTGAATTAAACGTCCATCAGTTCCTAGAGCTAAAATAGATCTTATATGTACGGCCCACCGGGAATATGCCTGAAAACATGCTCTGTTCATTTTACTCTTGGTTATGGCGATAATCTATATCTGGCAGCAAGACCGCAGATCAGGAGGTTTTTGGGACGGTGGAACCATCTCTTCTCCGTCTGTGTGTGTGTGTAAAATACTATATATAACAGCAATGCATCTGTAAAATGTAAAGATAGCATGATTATTCATGAACGTCTCTTAAATTAAACAATTGTTACTTTTAAGAATACTTCTTAGGAAATAAAATACTTACAGTTACCTTTGCTAAATTACATTATAGAATGAAATGCGTACACTAAGGTAAGTTTTTCTTTAGTACCATCGCCCAAGGAGACACATGTGTAGTTTTGAACCACGATTGCTATTGTTTAGCGAGTATTAATATTATTAGCTTTAATCTCCTATAGTAAATAATATTTAACTCTACGCCATTTTGATCCCTCTTTTAAATTAAATGTCACCAAACATATTATGAATGTCAAAGGAAACCTCATTGAATTAAACGTCTATTAGAACACGAGGTCTTGGCTTTCAAGTGGAACTTACGTGTACGACTAATTGTCAAATGTGCTGGAAAACATGCTTTTTTCATTTTGTCCACTTCTGGTTCTGGAAATACATCCGGCAGCAAGGCCTCAGATCGGAAGGCTTCCAGGGGCCATGGAACGTTCTCTTATTTGCTGTTGTTCCCAGTTCTACTCAACCCAGTGTGGTGACACCTGTTAGGTTCCTAGCTATATTCAAATAGTGAAACCCCAAACAATAACAAAAAATCTATGAAAGTATAAAAATCAATTTGTATAGTAAAATAATAATACACTTTTAAAGCAAAATGAGTAACTATACAGTTATCGTGAGACCAGAACTACCAACACAATATACTCTTCCAGGCCTATATTAAGTAGGCGACATAGCACTCTAGAGAGTGACAGAGAGTGACATTGAGAGTGACACAGAGAGACAGTGAGAATCTAGTACGAATACCAGTGTTTGACACTAACATATAGTAAGCTCCGCTTACACTATCTCTGTAACCTGTTGTTAATGTATCTTTCTTACTTCTAATCCGTGTTCCGTGTTTTACTTCGGTGGTCCCAACTTTGGCCCAACATCAACATTTTATAATAGACATATCAATGATGCCTTTTATAACAAAATGGCCAAATATACATTTTATCTGTATTTGAAGGCATACAGCTGCGTTCAAAATATATACAAGTGAAATCGTAAAACTGTTCAAAATGTTTTAATTTCGGCATTAAATAAACATTCTTGATATATCTTGAAATGAAACTGACCAAACAACATGAAAGAACATACATGGAATTAATCCATATAATATCATTTAATTTCTTAAAAATTCAAAATGTCTTCCAAAATATATGTTCAAAAAAACATAAATATAAAGACACATAAGAACTTTTCAGCTCTTGTGCATATACATGTTGATGTTCACGTAATTATTAGAGGCGTTGATAAATTCGTTTATAAGTCAGGTACTTTCAGGGCGGGGGAAAAAGGGTGCTGATAGGGTGTTAAACAAACAGATCAATCAATCATATTGTCATCCAATCATCTATGACTGTTATCAAACTGAAGAGAGTAATAAACAAGAAACTCGTTTATTAAAGCATTGGTTTGTGTTGTAAACTAGAAAATATTCCTGAAGGAAAAATAACCAAAGCGAAGGTTGGAAATGAAATGGTAATCTTTATAACATCAACAAACTACAATACTCGCCAGTGGCGTGAAGTAGATAGATTGATAGATAGATAGTGAACGGACTGTGATAGATAGATAGATAGATAGATAGATAGATAGATAGATAGATAGTGAAGAGACTGTGATAGATAGATAGATAGATAGATAGATAGATAGATAGATAGATAGATAGTGAACAGACTGTGATAGATAGATAGATAGATAGATAGATAGATAGATAGATAGATAGATAGATAGATAGTGAACAGATTGTGATAGATAAATATGTAAAGAGATAGATAGATAGATAGATAGATAGATAGATAGATAGATAGATAGATAGATAGATAGTGAACAGATTGTGATAGATAAATATGTAAAGAGATAGATAGATAGATAGATAGATAGATAGATAGATAGTGAACAGATTGTGATAGATAAATATGTAAAGAGATAGATAGATAGATAGATAGATAGATAGTGAACAGACTGTGATAGTGGTGTAACCTAGAAAATGTTACTGAATGAGAAATAACCAAAACGAATGTTGAAAATGAAATGGCAAACTTTAAAACATCAACAAAATACAACACTCGCCAGCAGCGTGATGTAGGTACACCACTCCTTGTGGGGGACAACTTAGACAGCATATTAGCTTAACTTACAATAGTGTCCAACGTTTTAATGTGGATTGGGACATACGCATTAGTGTTCATAGGTACAGTATATAACAGCTTGCGAACCTGGTGGTATAGTAATTCAAATGTAATCCTTGCGTCAGGTAGTACAGACTTAATGTGAATATTTGCCGTTTACCTATAAGGAACCATTTTACGAAACAAGGAGTACTGCTATTGGTTTTAACTTATAAAATTTTCCTCTTGAAACAAAGTATTAGAAATACAAAGTAAGTCGATATAGACGTTGGTTATATCCAGTGACTAGTCCCAAAGACCTCTGAGATCAAATCAAGGCTATAACAGTGCTAAGTCAAAAACTAGGAGAGCTGATTTAGAGGGAAATAACTGAGAAATCCGGAAGAGTCATGGCTCGGGGAACTTGAACAATCTACCACCTGTGATCGAAATGAAGAGTTCGATTCGAAATTCCAATTACTTGAAGAAGGCCGGAGCATAAACTACTGACACTTTGTAAATATGGCAAAGAAGATGAGGATAACAGTCCGAATAATGTAAATAATGATACTATCTCATCTCAGATATATGGACAGTTATAAAGTCTTCTTATTAGTCATGCCTTGACTATCCGATGTTATGCACAAAATATAACATTTTTTCTCAGAATCCGTGTGTGTGTCTGTTTTAAAACTGACAGAGAAATATCAGCTTTCCTATTAGTGCGATTCGTGCTCAATACGCCATATTGAATTTGAATCAAATCTCTAAAGAATATAAGTAGGCTTTGTTATCTGTATATTTAATTACGTATCTATCGGAAATGTTTAGTAAAATAAAATTAAAAAAAATACGAAAGAAATAGAAATCTTGTCAAGTTCGTGTATAAAAATTCTGATGAAGAAAGATTTCAACATGCAATTTGGAAATCAAGTTGAATTTCCTTTTTCGACGAAGCGTTTTCTTCGTGACATTGATAAACGATAAAAACGAAAGAAATCATCTTTTTTCTTAATTTCTAACTCAAGGGACCAGTAATGATTTTAGAATTACTGATTGCAAACTTAGAAAGTTCAGTTACGTCTTTCCTTTCAACTAACATGAACGCTAATATTAGTAAACGCAAATTGAATCTGGTCGCAAAAAAGAAGAAAGCGATATATATGATTTGTTAAAAATGTGGACACAGTTTCGTATCAATCATCATTTTTTGCAAATTACCCCATGAGATCAAGATTAGATTCAGATATTATTTCAAATAATGTCATTAACGCATTACGAATGATTTAAATCACACATGCAAAATTAGATTCCATGGAATATGCAAAATTACATTTTTTTTTATTAAGAAATATAAAACATCTTTACTAGTCATAGTGATTCAATGTATATATTGAACGACATTTAAGCTTTCCAGGTACAGTATCGTTAATTCTCCGTCATCCCGGCTTTTTATTCATGCCCGTTAATAAAAATTGTTCACCATCGTTGGGATAACAATTCCACCTTTAGAAAAGGTGAAATGTAAATATATAACGGGAAATTCAATTTTGGAAACTTCGAGAATGCAGAAAGCATAACCGAGAAAAAAAAACCATTTAAAATTTAAGAACATCAACAGATCAATTAACAGAATATATTAAACGGAATATGCTGACATCGAAATACTAAATATATAAGTGATCATTCTACATTTCTCCACTTTAGAAGTGCCCTAACAATAAAATAGAGAATGAACGTCAAACATGTGTCAATCATTTTCTTAATCATTTTAATCCGATTAAGGCGATAATACCATCAGATTACAAAGAGAATTAGAAGACTTTAGTGAAGATGAGTAAGGAAAGGACAATAAATGAACAGACTTCAGTAAGCCAGAGAATGGCGATGGACGTAGGTGGCAGCGAAGAAAGATATTGGAAGGAAGCTGTAGAGATGAAAAGAAATTGTTGGAATACAAATGGCGGTTGCCTTTAGCAATTTCAAAATTAAAATAATAAAAACTATTTGGCAATGTAGCAGTACGCTTAAATTGAAACTTTTGTTCCCCTTCTTTTTCTATATTCTATGAACCTTCAGTATGTGGGTTACAGTGCCCTCCACAACATCCTAAACTTCTTAGATTTTCGAAATGTTCATCGTTTTATCGTTATGCCTTTTGTGCAATCCATTTACACAAGATTCCTTGGTTATTCGCTGTTTTCTGTTCTCTCTCTTACATTTAATATGCCATGCGACGCTAAAATTTTCTAAGATTTCTTTAGTCTTTATGTCTTCTATGAATTTAAACTGTCTCTTTCTGATCTTATGTATATATATATATATATATATATATATATATATATATATATATATATATATATATATATATATATATATATATATTACTTATTTTTACTATACCCTAAAAATTGACGTTCATTAAATTCTTCCTAAATTCTCGGTGTTTTTCTGCAGAACCACAGCTTTGTTATCTCAGTTCTTTTTCTTCATCTTTGAGGAATACTTATTTCAATGACATTTCGAAGAAATTATATTACCTAGCAGATAAGCATATATTTCTTCTTTACAAAAAATAACTTCATGTTTCTTAATATTTTTTTAAAGTTTTGAAAGGCATCATTTAAAACTCAAATGTAAATCTGGTGTAAAATTTCGGTCATTTGTTAAAACACTTGCCAGCAAATTAAACTAACAATTTACTGAATTTTAATATCGCCAATACCTATTTTACATCTTGGGCTTTTTCCTCTGTAGGACAAACTTATTTTCTGGCTAATAACAAATAATATTTTTTTGTAATCATTCACGCCAATCAAGTCAATAAAGCTATTAAGGGTTACAGAGTGTTACAGAATATTCGAAGAACAAACTCATATAGAGGGACAATAAAAAAGAACAATAATTAAGTAGACAGCAGATAACCATTAACAATATCATTAAATTTTTTAAGATCAATATTGAATGGGGAACAAGAAGACGGAAGAGAGTTCCACAACCGAGACGACCGAGAGAAGAAACTGTTAGCATAGAAATATATTTTTATATGATGTAAATATATTGTATATCTATATATTATTGTATATCTATATGTATTTCTAGCCATTTCAACTGTAAAATTATAATACGTTGCCGCCATCGAGTACTGCGCTTAAAATTTTAAAGTCTAGCTATCATAGAGTAAACTTCCTCAGAACAATTACCATGAACAGATTCATAGAAAAGTCACTGAGAACCTATATTACAACGGCGGATAACTGAAGGCGAGATAACATGTCAGGACCAATAGCATTCCATATTTGTCTTTGGATTTTATCAATTATCTCAAAATATAGAAAAGAAACAGCAGATCATATGGGGCAGCAATATTCAAAGCAAGGACGAATGGTTCTTTTATAAATTAGATATTACATTCCACTTGAATTTGCTACCTTATCTTTGATACCCTGTGTATCTTTGTGTCTGGCATTCACAGAGTGTCATCTGAATCTCTTACATTGGAATGTTTGTGTCCAGCAGCAATAAAACCTGGAATTAATTTCTGACAATTGCCTCGCTGCAAATGTTGAATAAATTATGTGAGAAGACATAACTTGTCTTAAGCACTTTTCTGTTTTTCTCTACTCACTTATGCATCCATCTTTTTCCAAGTTCTTTATTATTCTGACATATATAGATCCTGAAAACATTCCTGCTATTATTATTTTCATATCGTGAACCATTTCTTGGGTTCACCACAATTGTTCTCCGATAAATGTCTTGAATATGTGAACACGATATTATCTGATAATGTCCCAGGCTACTGTTGGAAACAGTTATCCCAGAACATCTATGAGATATGGTGTTTAAAAGGAGTTCAGATGCAACACTAGTTTATAGCATAATGAGTTATAATCCTGTCAGTGTTTTATTTAATATACTTGAAAACTTAACTAATGTAACTAAGCTCTGCTCTTCATAGTTGCAGTACAAACCACATTTGAATAAACAGAAATATCTATAATCCACATTTGAATAAATACAAATGCGCCTGAACAGGTGTCTGCAATAGGTTATAGCTTTTCTTCTCCTCCAGAGTGATATTAAAGGTTTGCAATATATTGTGATAAGCTGATTCTCTTTTCCTTATTTTCACTAATATTTTAGTGCAATTTCGTTTCGGATTCCCTACATATGTTTAGAAGGCAATATGCTGTCTGTGGACTTATTAGTTTTTCGTGTGCGAACTTTCTCAGTTTCCAGTTTCCTTAGTTTATTCGTATATATAGGTTTGCTTTCCTATCAGCTGACTTTACGTTGTTTGTTTTATTTCTTGTTTTGCTAGGTAGATTATATATTTTAAATGAATATACTTAGAAGTAGGTCACTTGAAACAATTACCTTACTTACAGAAAAGATCATTTACAATTTAAAAATACGCAAATACAGTATAATGCATTCTAAAAAGAAATGTAAATCTAAAAAAAAAAAAATGCAAATTGCACCAAACTCCTATGGAAAATGATAATACTTAAAAAGTGAAAGCTCAAAATATGATTTCCAACAAGCAGGAAAGCAACAAGAGAATTATTGTAGAGTTTAGCGAGAAAAGAAATCAGTTAAGGAGCATATTACCAACGGACAATTCCAGGTGTACTATCGAGTTCACATGATTTGTTTAGGATCCAGTTTAGAAAATATGGCAGAAAGTATGGACGAAGTTATATGAATTTCATTCAGCCGAGATACAATTCTAACAAGAATCATGCAAAAATATTCCAGATCAGCCAAGAGTAGAATTTGAAGTTATTTTACAAGCAAAATATTCTGCTTCATCAGCAGAAAATAACGCCACTAAGTGAGTGAAGTGAGGATGAATAGAATATTATTCTTTGTAACACATTGTTACAGACACCCAAAAGGTCACAAAAACCAGACTTGTTTGAGGCTATACGGCAAACGAACACGTGTTTTCATTTATTACGGATGGAAAAAAATAGGGGTCATTTTTCTTTGGAACAATCACTTTGGTGTATCCGGAGAAAATGATTCATGTGGTCTATATCGTTTGAACAGGCAGGTATGAACAAAGGGAAAACATATGTTTCATCTGGTACTTTTTCTTACCCAATTATAAACTTCAGAGACACAATTCTCAAAAGGAAAGTTAAACATTTCATTCGAAATGTCATCGCGAAGAAAAACCCAAAATGAAACTAAATCCGTACGCGTGTAAGAGAAAGACATCTCGTGAATAGGAGATTCATGTCTCAAAATAGTCAATAACTCAAAATGATAAATGATTCAAAATAATCAATGACTCAAAATAATCAATGACTCAAAATAATCAATGACTCAGAAAAAGAGTTAACTCAAAACAAAGAGAAAATTCAACATAAAAAATGACTCAAAACAATAGATGACTCAAAATAAGAGAAAACTCAAAATAATCAATGACTCAAAATAAGAGATGACTCAAAATAATCAATGACTCAAAAATATAGATGATTCAAAATAAAAACTAACAGGTGCTAAAGCGTGTTAATTATTTGCAATAGAACTGTATAAAGATGCTCGACATGAGACAGAAATGGGGGCAAGTTACATATCAAGTAAAGAAGCATTTTGTTCTGAATTATTACGAAAACGAGTAGGGAAATAGTTGATTTGAACGCGAGACTGAAATAATAATGAAACTCGAAAGAATCATTCTGAGACTCAATAGACAATTCCACTGTAACTGATATTTTTTTTTGTCGCTAGACTCTATAATAAATGTCATTATTACCATAGCCACTGGAATAATTTCTCTGGTGTAAACACAATGTCATTGCATATATATCCCAGAATATGTTCGATAGTCTGATTGAGAAAACTCCTTGACGGCGATAAAGAGTTGAACTCAAGCAAATATTGTACAATATTTAAATAGTTCCGAAAAGCTTGAATATTATAGAAAGAAAGTCTGATAGGGATTAGTTATGTTTATTACTCTTTTAATTGTATCGCTTTTAATTCGAATTGTCATGAGAGGAATACTTTAATTTTTAAGTAGTAAAATGATATCTCTGGCACTACAAACTGTCCGGAATAATGCTAAAAATAAAACATAATGTGGCCTTAGTGGTGTCCACCGGAATTGAAGGTACGGAGCCTGTCCATGCGCGGGATGTAGATACAAATATCCTACGTTATATAACTTCTGATTGGAACCACCTCTCTAAGCACTAATAAAGAGGCTGAAATTCTCACTACCAGACGATAAGCATCAACCACAAAACTATCAACCCGGTACTTCAAGCGGAAAAATCACTGACGCTGATCAGACAGATATCCAAAATATTAAGATAGTGAAATCATTAAGGCCAGGGAAGGAAGGAAACGTTAAACTATATCCTAACCAAGAAACACGGGATAAACGACAACTTCTGATGTATAACCACGAGAGGTTTTCGGCTCGAAAGAGAGGCGAACCTATCTACACGAACGTGTTAACTGCACAAGAAGCAGGTTGCATTCATCGAGACACTATCTCTATGAAAGTTAGTAAACAATGCCCTAGACCGCTTCTACGCCAAAGGGAATGACGAAATTATTAAAATATCTATGAATGTTACCTCAGGAGATGGAATCTAAGGAATATTAATATTAAAATAAATCATTTGAATTTCACGTACAAGATTCAAATTAAAATTAATTAAAATTAAAATTTTGAAATTTGCTTAGATCAAAGAAAGAAATAATGAGAAAATTTAAAATTTTTCCACTCGTAAATATCTCATTAATTTCTATTCTCGTTCCAAATCTTGAAGAGGTTGATCTGACATAATACGATATTAATCAATACTATATCTATTAGTATATATATTTATTTAGTAATAAATTTATTTTTAATGGATGTAAACGAATCGTCATCTAATATAACGATTATATTGTATTAACAATAACAGTATGAAAATAATCAATAAATAATAAAATATAATAAATAGTATATACAAGCCAAATTTTATAGTTATTGTTAAATCTAATTAAATGATAATTAATAGAAAGTAATATATTATACAATGCAAAATAATCGTAAGGAATGGAAATGCTTAACAATATATTCGAAGGTAGCTCCTCTTTCTCATAAATGTTACTTTGAAAAAAAATATTAACATTTTCAGTGCATAACTAAATTAGTAAATATAATAATAAAACATATTAATGTAGTTTATCAATATTCGTAATCAATTAATATTATAATAATCTATAAAAGAATACTATTTCTATATATCTATGCTATTTATTTATTTATATTATTTTTATTATTTCCTTTGATTTCTGTAGCATATACATTACTCCTGGGTCCCAAATAGAGACCTACGATCAGAAATGGCTTAGTGACTTTTTCCAGTGATTATTTTAAAAAAAAAACCCAGAAAACTAATATCACATACATAGATAAAGATGTTCGTAATGTGTGAACAGTACTAATTAGTAAATATTTTTCTTCACGTAATGGGCTACCAGGAATCCCTTTAATAAGTCTATTGGACCATTTCCAATCAATCCGAGGACTCCGACTGCAACTAGAATTATTGCTGTCCTCATTTGACACAATTTGAGATTTCGAATTCAAGATCCTTGTTTGTTTATAGTTATTGAAGAACTTCAAATTATTATTATTATTATTATTATTGTTGTTGTTGTTGCTGTTGCTGTTGCTGTTGTTTTTGTTGTTTTTGTGGTCATCGTTGTTGCTGTTGTTGTGCCCGTTGTTCTATTTCCTTTGAATCCTGTTGTACACACTTTTCCTTCCGGGACCCAACCAGAAACATAAAGTCAGTAATGGTATCATAACATTTGTACAAATTAAAACAACTAGGATCACACACATTTACATAGATACCGCCCTTCGTAAGCTAATGGCTTTATTTCTTTAAGACTTGTGCTATAAGGAATCACATGAATGAATCTATGGGAACTTTGTCCAATCAAACCGAGCGCTACAAGCCAAACTGGAATAACGGATGCCGTCATCTGCCACATTTTCGAGATTTCCACTACAAGATCTTGATATTTTAATAGTTATAGGAAGATTTTCAAATATCTTTACAGTGTGAAGAAAATACAATGTAAATAAGAAAGTACCTTCTGTTTTTGTGGTCTCTGATCACTATTATTATCACAACATTAATAAATTTAGTGGTTCATAAATTCTAAAAATAAAATAACGTTTGCAGAAATTTAGCGGTTATAACAAATATTTGAAAAAAGTAGAGACAGGAACACCACCTATCGAATAGTTAAAATTTTCTCTTCGTTTTCTTTATTATATAATCATATATAAAATGATGTCTTAAATGGTGAAATTGTTACTAAATAATAAGGATCATTCACTTGTATTAACCATGGAAACAAATTAGCAGATGAAAATGTTTAAAATTTCATAATTGCAATATTTATGATGCATATGTAATTCATGTCAAATTAAGATGCTAAATAAACATATTGATGAGCATAATAAATAAATAACTCACAATATAATATACACCAATATTATATAGATAATAAACAAATACAAATAATAAATAATATAGACAATAAATATATCAAAACAAGAAAGAATCATCACTATCCTTATTTTTTATTCATTTACATTGAGCAATAAAAATCATGTGACACCTCAAAGTTTTAAATAAATCTTTTTATAAAGGTGTACTGATAAAATACTTACCTTGATATATACAGCTCAATATAATACTGTCAATAGTATATGTACTATTATTTAAATGAATATCAATATATCTCTATCTCTTCCTATATATATATATATATATATATATATATATATATATATATATATATATATATATATATATATTTGTGTATGTGAGCATGAGCGAGTGGTGGAGTCATTTTGCCTTGAAGCAGTCGTTATCAAGTTCATCTTGCAGGTTATTACTTTTGTAGAAATTGTTTGATCTCAACAGAATACCTCAATCCCACAGACTTGGGACTGACTAACCAAACGATAGTCAATATACATATAGCGATATCTATCTATCTATCTATCTATCTATCTATATATATATATATATATATATATATATATATATATATATATATATAATATATGAGTGTGTGTGTGTGTGCGACTATGTGCCTTCAAAGAAAATAAAATTCTTTAAGATGAACTGTAAAAGGCTTGAGGGTCTTTATTTGCGATATTGAAGTCTATTTCTACTTTTTATCCCCTTGGCAATAATACTGTAGTAAATTTACAACTTACATAAGAAAAGATTATCCTCTGTCCAGAAATGCAAATACTGCAGCTTTCTTAATAATACTTACATTATATGCCACATCTCCACCCTGACATTTTTTTTACGTAGACTTTGTTAATTACAATTTTGTTTTCACTATCTTCGCCTGTATTTCTGTCACTGTAATTTCCTGTACTTGTTAGGACAGACACTAAAAGAACGAATTCATGCAACGTTTCATACTTGAAAACCCGTGAAAAATTCACGGTTACTTTTTTCTAATTTTCTGACAAATCTCTATTCTTAAGCTAATTAATGTGTCCAATAAAATATCCGTAGAATTTACCCTATCGCATCGTTAAATATTTGAGCATAAGTTTTTAACAAAATATTGCAATAACAATGCTGGCACTTTTTTTTAAGAAGCAAGGGGTACAAATGAACATATTTGAACTTAACAATCTTTTCCATCTCACTGAAACATGTTAAAAATTTCTGTATTTCTCTTCTGTTCTATTCTCTCTTTATTTCATTTCTCATTGAATCTAAATAACATGTCTGGCGTGTCTGTTCGGTCTTTCCACGTTTTCAAAACGAAATCGCCAGTTATGTATGAAGTACTTGCGAGTGACGTTAAACAATTCTTTATTTATTGATTGATTTATTCATTTCTTTCTTTCTTTCTTTCTTTCTTTCTTATTGAATCCAGCTATCGTCTGTGATATGTCTTTTACTTTCCACAAATTCGAAACTGAATAGTTCAGCATTTACGAGTTATTTACAGGACACATTAAACACTTCCATCTTCCATTCTTTCTATATTCCTTTCTTTTTTTTTTCTTGGAACCCAAGTAACGTCTGTGATATGCATTTTCTTCTTTCCACAAACTGAAAAACGAATAGTTCATCATTTCTGAGTTATTTACAGGACATGTTAAACACTTCCATCTTTCTTTCTTTCTTTCCGTCTTTCTTTTTATTCTTTTTCTCTTAGAATCCGAGTAATGTCTGTGATATGTTTTTCCCGTCTTTCCACGAACTGGAAACGGAATAGTTCATGATTTTTGAGTTATTTGCAGGACACGGTAAACACTTCCATCTTTCTTTTTTTCTTTCTTTCTTTCTTTTTTTCTTTCTTTCTTTCTTTCTTCTCTTCTGTGAACGTCTGTGATATACCTCTCCCGTCTTTCCCCTAAATCGAAACGAAAAAGTTTATCATATATGAAGTATTTGGAGGACATGTAAAACATTTATATTTTCCATTATTTCTTTTTTCAGTTTCTCTTGGAATCCAAGTAGCATCTCTGTTCCACTTTTCCACGAAATCAAATCGGAATAGTCCATTATTTTTTAAGGTATTGGCTAACTCATGGAAGGACACGCAGAATTATAAGTTGACCAAATAAAATACAGAAGAGAAACATTCAAAATACTTTCACTCTCTGAGCCTTCCTACAGGAAAGGTAGATACTTCAATTGTTCCCGCTCGAAAATATAATGGAAATGAAGAATAAATGAAGTAATTTCTTAGTACACATGTTCTAATACCTTTTTGATTAAATAAAAAAAAGAAAAAAACGAATCCGAAATCTTAACAGATCCAGATGAGATATTCAGACAGGACATTAGAATGTAGTTTAGCTTTCGAAAATATGTAATGACTGTAAGGAACAAAGAAAAAGAGCGATTACATTGACTCCATCTAATAACAAAGGAAATATTCTCGATGTAAAAGAGAATTGCATGTACCTCGGTATTTTACAAGTTAAACCGAACAAGTAGAATTAGTTAGAGTAAAGAGATTAGCAAAGTATCTCATAAAAGTTCTAGGAAATTATAAGAAATTAGACTCATCGGCAGAGTCTTGATCAAAAGAATGAAACCTTGAGATTCTTTTGGAAGTTATACATAACCCGTCTTAAACTATACAAAACGGGGATCAAGAAAAATGGAATAAATGCAAATATAGAATGATCAGAATAAATAACATTTTGATTCCAATAGATGAAGGTGAAAGGCAGTGGAACAAAATGAAGTGGAAACAGAATTCGTTGTTATCGACAATTCTATCGAAGCTGTAATCTAATCTATACAAGACACGGAATACTGATTAGAGTAGACAATGTTTCTAATAGAATAAAAATGAAGATAAATAAAGAGCCAGGAAAAACAAAAAAGAAATATGAGTCCAAAAGAGGAAACAGAAAACCTATAGAAATTTTAACGATACATTGAAAGGATTGCGCATGTGTTGATATGGACATAACTACCCAGAGGATGCATAATGAAACTGAATTTCCTTTAACAAAGGTTTATAAAGAAACCCATAAGAACTAATTATATGAAAGTAGGGTGGGTGGCGGCGCGGTTGCGATCCCCAAGGCTATCGGAGTTCTAGGTACTAAACAGAGACCAAGGAAAGTTCATAAAATCAATTCAAACAAGAGAAAAAGTCATGTAGGAAAATTTAAGTTGCTTAACAGAATCACTGATTCCTGATCTTGAACGAAAATAACAACAATAAGACCAACAATTGGTTCAATTATTATAATTCATTAATTTAATAATAATTATTTTAATCGTAAATTTATTTAAAGAGAATTTTTACAAATGCATATATATCAAACGATGTCAAGATTAAAGACTTCACGGTCAATATTTGCCCGTACCAAACAAACTGATGCAGACAATACCATTGGGCGTTCAGCGTTATTTTAAAACTAAAGATTTTTGTTTGCAAAAGGGAAAATCATTTGCCAACTAGAAAGTATCAAGAATGATGAAGCGTTGTTAGCCGAAAAAACTCAGGATTCTGTGATAAATATGCAAAAAAAAAAAATGGTCATACAATGAATATTTTCTTTAAATCAGCATGGAAATATTGCAACTTTTGAAACAAATGGGTATCAAAACAGAATTATTGAGACAGGACCTATAACAATATATAGATTTTATAATAAACGGAGATCGAACAACCAAATCTAAGCGAGTTGACGTCGTGATTAGAGATCTCAACGGCAAAATGTGCCTCCTTACTGATATGACAGTCCATACTAGTTTTATGTATCGTTGAAGATCTTAAAAAAAAATTCAGAATAAAGAACCTTGAAATCGAAATTCAAAATGTAGTATAGGATATTAACAATTTTAGTTATAGTTGGAGCCCTCGGATCGATTTCTAAAAAAAAGATTAAGACTCATTGAAAGAAAGCCCTAGTAGCCCATGGTTAAAAAAATACAAAAGATTGTACACTCAAATACAGCCCAAACTCTTACAAAGGGTTTTATCTATGTAAAATATGTGCGATTCGTGTTCAAAACTGGCCAGGAAAAATGTCATAATGCAATTTCTGACCTTAGGTCTCTGGTCGGGACCCGTAAAGAAATGTATAAAAAACCAGCAACGAAAGCAAATAATAATAATAACAACAATATCAATAATAAATTGGAAAATTCGTTCCTGAGAAATATGTTAGACAATTGGTCGAATTTTACTTAGGTTATAAAACGTCTGCAATAAGTTGGATCATTGTATTTTACAAGAAAATGTTTTTTTCAACAGAGTCTATCTTTTACCATTTGTCAAAAATATTGCTCGGACATTTATGCCGGTAAATGTATTTTAATATTGTTTAAAATCCAAAAAAGATCTGCAATTTTTCGATCTTGACCTGGCATCTCGCTTTCATCTTTATGCCCAAAATAACAATTTCATATACCTTTATAAATATTTAAATTTTTCTGAAATATCTTCTTTACATATAGACATTAAATTAAGTTTTCGGACCTCGTCTGTTATTTTTCAGTTAAAATGCTAAGTTTAATTGTCTGTTTTCGTTGAGAGTTTCTTCTCACTCAGGTTTCATTTATAGAAATATCTTCCAGGTTCTTGTCTTCCACTGAAATTTGATCTTCAGACATTAATTGCTGTGCAAATAGACATCTACTGACTTAGTAATTTCTATTATTTTATTGTTCTCTTTTCTAAATAATGTTTTATTTTTCTCTTTTCTCTCACACTCACTAATTACCTTGCCTTAGGGTTATTTTACCTTCTTCCGTGGGGTGAAATGATTAAAAAAGATTAGTTCATGAGCGTATGACGGTTCCGAAATTAAAACTGTCGAACTTCACTTATTACACTCTACTGACGATTCAATTTGAGAAGGAATATATATTTCTTAAAATATGAGACATTAAAAACCATGTAAAAGATAGCTCCTATTCTCTAAATGATTATCAGGAAATTATAGTTATTTGAATATAATATTAACCATTGACACGAATTATTTAAAATCAAGGTTTAGATTTAGTCGTCATAAAATAATTCTCAGGATTACAGATTAACATTTCCATGTAAATTAAAAATGTATTTAATAAATAAATTGTAACGGAAATGTTCTCTCTTGTCTGGTTTTCATATATAACAATATGACGTCGACTTGGATCTCACAACTATTGTTTATTCACTTTTTTCTTCTTTTCGATAATTCCGGAAAACAGAAAGCATCAAATTATGAGAATCCATTAATTTAAAAGATAAAATCCACAAATTACAGTAAAAAAGCGTTTGTTTGTTTATATATATATATATATATATATATATATATATATATATATATATATATATATATATATATGTTCGATTTAAAAAATGAATTTCTTTTTATGACCTTTTTTTTGGTGGCCGAGTGGTTAAGGCACGTCAAACAATGAAAATATGATATCACTGCAAAATGGTTCCGTATGGATGCAGGTTGGATTATTAAATTAAATTTATTTTAATCTAAAATGTATAACGAATATTTTCATACCATTTTGGCGTTAAGTTTTCATTTTCATTGTTTGTTTAAATTCAACGAAAGCCTTGATGAAATGTTATTTACCTAAAAAAAAAAAAAAAAAAAAAAAAAATAAACAATAGAAATTCATTATATTTTTTGTGGTATCAAAATATTATTCCAATATATATATATATATATATATATATATATATATATATATATATAATATATATATATATATATATATATATATATATATATATATTCTTTTTATAGATACAAATATTTAAGCAAATATTCTGTCTATAATAAACAACATTTACCGGCCTGAATAACCGATAAATTTTCCGAGAGGAATCGAACCGGCATCCTTTACAGAAGCGTCATATAGCCTGACGTGCCTTAACCGTTTCGGCCACAAAGGAACGTCCGGATAGTAGGATCGATTTTACTGTTAAGGCACGTGAAGGTTCCGTATAGGATACAGGTTCGATTTTTTTCTCGGATTTTCAGGGTGGTAAATGTTGTCTAAAAATGGTTATTATAAAGAAGAGCCTTTACTTAAATATTTGTATGTATAAAAAGAATGTATAATCATAAAAAATGTCTTAAACAATTGTTGACTTTGTCCATTTAATAATAAATAATATATATATATATATATATATATATATATATATATATATATCATAACTATCATTCTATACTGACGGTACATCAGATGTTCAATCGCCACCAATTGTAAAATAGTAGAAAATTTTGTTTAAAACCAATACCTTCCGAGTTTGATAATACCTTACCGCTTTCAGTATCGTTACCTTTCTTTCTCCCTGAAATCACTCTTCCTTTTATTGCCTTCTTTTGTGCTTTTCTCTCTTTCTTTGCCTCATTATGATATTCCTTTTTAATCCGCAAAGCCTTGTCCGTTTCCTCACCGATAATAATGACTTGTCACTCGTTTCCAACTAAACGTCATTTTCCGCTAGCAGCACAAATTTAATTTACAAACGCCTAGCGAAATGGACAAACAAAGTCACCTTCATTTTTATTCCAAGGTCAAAACGGTAACAGCTACCGTAATAGCAGTTTCGCGGACACTTCTTTTTGTGCAAATGCCCATTACTTCCCTTCCTTTTGGAAAAGCAATCGATCCATCTTGGAAGCCGTGAAACCTGAATACATGGTGTCACAAACGCTAAAAAAAGGCTACAACGCTTATTGTACAAAATGGCGCCGATAACACTTCTGCTTGTCAACTTGACCTCATTTCGCTGTTGATGACCTCATTTGTATACAAAGAACACCTCTGTTCGTCTTCCTTTGCTCCTGTTTAACAGCCGCTTTGAGAACGCTTGGCTAAATTACTTGATTGGCTGTAATCATAACGAACTGCCATGACCCTATCAGTAGCACAAAACATGAGTCTTGACTAAAATTATTTTTCTCATGTGTAAAAGAGAATTATCATCATCCACTAGGTCACTTGTAAAATATTTGCAACGGATACACCGATACACCCTATCGCCACATTATACAGTTGAAATGAAAAACATCTTACCTGAAAATTCTCGAACACTTAACAAGATATACCTGAAGAAAAAAACAGAATTCGTGTCCTTGTGCTGGCACATATATATATATATATATATATATATATATATATATATATATATATATATATATATATATATATATATAATTGAGAGAAAAAAATATATATATATATATGCTCTTGAAAAATGTATTTTTGTTTGAGCTCTCTGAGGAGGAAGTGTGAGTTTGTAAACAATGACAATTGCTGCTAATATTCAATTCTCTTCGCTAAAGCGAATCGATTTCTCTCAGTCAATGTGTGTTTATCTAAAAATAAATACTCTTAAATTCACCTTTATCACTGCCGTGTACAAACGGCTAAGTGTTGTAATCCTTGACTGACGGTAATTCAGTCTGGTTTCCATCCTAGCTAAAGGCAACCGGACATCTAGCCACATGATCTGTGATACAGTGAAACAGTGGATGACTATATATATATATATATATATATATATATATATATATATATATAATTCACAGAAATTAATGCATATGGAATTTAAAAGTATAACCTGAAAATTATAATAAACACAAATTTAAGAAAGTAGATTTCCTCGATGTAACACTAGACTTAGTCAAAAGTACAAACCGATCCTACATGAAAATTAATGAAAATCCATTACGTATCCACCCAAATTCCAATTACCCTCCATCCATAATCAAACACATGCCCTCCTCCAGAGTATATAGAATCAGCAATAACTCTTCAAGTGAATATGTATATTATAAACATAGCAAATTTTTCAACGCTGCTTAAAAAAAGTAATGGCTACAAGAGCCCTGACATTAAAGATAGGAAACATAACAGTGACAGTGGGGAAAAAAATGAAAGAGAAAAATCATTTGCTACATACACCCATTTAATCAAATTGTTAATACACATTTGGGACAGAAGCTTCTGAACTTAATTGAGAAACACTTCCCTAGTAATAATCCTCTTAGAAGTTTTTTTAGTAAAAATACACTTAAATTAATATGTAGTTGTACAGATAACATTGAAAACAATTATGAAAACACACAAAAATAAAATTATAAATGTACAGTTAAACCTAAGTAACATTAGACATTTCATAGCAAAAATCAACAATTGTACCAAACTCCGTAAATGTAGAAATCCTAGCAACCGTCCGTTACAAAATACGTGTCTAACAGATATTTTTAATTCTGACATTATCCCCCTTTTAACTTACGGAATGAGCTAAAGATTTGACTTTAAGTTTCCCTAATAAATCATTTTTATCACACGTTATCTACCATCGCCTGAAGAAATACAATCTTAGTACTAAAACCTGAAGATTTTTGCGTAGCGACGTAACATGTTTTTATAGTAATTTATCATAATAAAAATTATATAACAAAAATCTATCTATCCATCTATCTCTCTCTCTCTCTCTCTCTCTCTCTATATATATATATATATATATATATATATATATATATATATATGTAAATAAACGAATTCTGAGGTTAATACACAGCGGCGACATTCTGTTTCATATTTCATGCCATCTTCATGGCCTGAAGACTGAGTTTAAGCACGAAACAGATCGTCGTTGTTGGATTTGAACTCAATGTCTACTTTTATATTTACATACGCTCTATTCCAGACATTGACCAATTTATGTCATAAATTATATCATAGCATACAACTATATATATATATATATATATATATATATATATATATATATATATATATATATATATATATATACACACACAGACAAACGTTCTGTCTGTTTTATCTTTTATATTATTTTTACAATTTCCGGATGTATTGAGTGAGTATTGTGTTCAAAGTTTATTTTTGTTCACGTACTTTCAACTTTACCAGTCCTTATTAAGAACTTCTGTGCTGTCTGTGTATAAATTAAAATTCTGTTGTCTGCATCCTGCTTTTCATTGAGAAGCTAGACGTTATTATTATTTACCCGTGAACAATGCCACACAAAAAGAATACGATTTATTTATTTAATAATTGAAATAGTTATATTTATCTTATTTTATTTTTATTTTTTTATTATAATATTGATATAATATTGTGCCATATTAATTATATAATTTGCACTTCAAGATAGTTTCCGAAGTAAATGAATTATTTTTTTCAATGTGGGCTGTCGATTTTGCTTGTATATCTGTCTATTTTTCTGAGATCTGACTAACGCTTTTATTCACTTTTAAATCATGTGACCGGACTAAAGATTGTGAGTTCAATACCCGGTTGAGGCAGGGGAGAACATTCTGAGGAAAATTAACAGGAGATAACTGATAACTGACATACATTAAACATGGCACGAGGAAATAGAACAGTCTCCCCGAGCGAAATAAAGGGTTCAGTTCGACATCCCAAACACCTGAAGAAGGCCGGAGCGTACAACGGTCTAAACGTTGTAATAAATATGCCGACAAAGATGAGGACAATAGTCCGAATAATGTAAATAAAAATTTCTATATTCTTGAGTATTTCCCTGAAGTGAGTGCTGTAAATTATTTTGTGATTTTCATCTTGTAATTTTTAAAAAATAAAAATTAAAATATGTAAATTACTTGTATATAACTTCTCAAAGAATTTGAAAATACAGTGTTAGTTCTGTATCATGTACGACTCAGTTTTGGAAGCATCCACTTTTTCTTTGCCTTTAAATACCCTGTGTGAAAGATTACCATGCCTCAGTGCTAAAAGTACGTAAATATTTTCTATGTTTCTCCTTGATAAGGTTATATAATTTTAGAGGCGGAAATCAGTGAACAGAATTCGAATTCATATCCAGAATTTAAAAGTGGTATAGCTCACCGGATCAAACGTTTTTTTCATACGTAGGGGTACGCAGGCTCCATCACTACTGATGAAAAACTTTTTCTGTAATAAGTTTTCTCGAATGCGCTAGCATTCACTGTTTAATATATAAAAAGAGGCGTCTATTTCAAATACGATTTATCCACTATAAAATTCTTGGGTATAGTATGAATAATTCTCTTCTCCCCCTAGCTATAGATTAAATAGCAATACTAGCTCCACTCTCTTGTTGCGGTTGGTAAATAGTATAGAAGGAAAACTCTCATTTCAAAAGATTATCAGCTTTGGTGGTATATATACACTAAATGTAGCTACAGCTCGCACGGAATCGTTGCAATATAAGCCACTATTAAGTTGTTTCGGTGTTGAAGAATCAAAAATGGAGGATAGCAGACGAACAATCTCAGAAAGGAGCAGCCATGATAAAGTTGAAAGATCACACTGATTTATAGTGTCCCTTCAAACTGAAGCAAGAAATTTATAAACTGTTTACAATTCTCATCCGACTAAAACGTTTTAGAGATTTCTCAAAGTAGAAGTACAGAGCCGTTTTTTATATATGCCCATTCATGACGGGACGCAGGCATACATAGGCGGATTCTGGATCCTGATCCGTAGTATGGGATTTTTGAGGAAAGTGGGTCCACCGCTTAAATGCCGTTGTTTCCAGGTACAACTTAACCCAGAGTGGTATCAACTGTTAGGGTTCCAGCCATGGCCAAATAACGGACACCCAAACAAAAAAATATCTGTACATGTTTATAGTAAATGTACAAGCAATAAAAAATGGCCAACAATACACGTTTATAGTAAATTACATAAAATACATTTTTGTATTAAAGTTACCAGCAAAATGACCAACAGTAAACTGTTGGCCTGGCACATCATCATTTTTGGTCAGTCGTTGGAATTGTAAATTTTATATCAGTAATTTTTTTTTTATTTAATAGTGGTTACTAAATCATAAATTCTATTCGTAATGGATAGAGCTGTCAGTTATTTTCTAAGACAAGTCTCTAAGAACAACGCCTAGAGGGATACATCCGGCGTGTAAAAAATTATTCGTTTCTTTGTAAATTTCATCGATGTATTGTGCTTTTAATCGTATAATAATGACGATAAAAATAAACATTTAGAATAAAACAGCTTCCTTCATTTAAAATTTATACATTCATTTAGGAAATCTATTTTTCTTTGATCCAGGAAAATATTCAAAATAAAAGATGCTTTCCAAGAACTGAAATGTTATAAGAACGCTAACGACCTAAGAATATTCTCACATGTGTGTATTAGCTATACTAAGAATATTCCCAAATCTTTATGCGGTCTAAGAATATTCAGAAAGCTTTATTGAATAACTGTACCCTCTAAGAATATTCTCAAGTCTGTATCAAATAGCGGCTCGGATCGAAGAATCAGAGAGCAGTGTTCGAATTCCAGTCGAATCGATTGCATTCACTTCAGTGCTAATAACCTTCTGAAAGGTATGAATCCTCATCTCAGCACCAGCTGTGGATAAATAGCAAGACACCTCGAGTGGCTGTGGATGGCAACTGTTCCAACACAGAAAGAAATGGCAACCTACTTTCTACTACCTTGGAAAAGGTATGAATCCTGTACTTCTCCTCCAGCTATGGGTAAATAGCAAGACAGACCGGGTTGCTTTGGATGAGAACTGGTCAAGCAGAGAAAGAAATGGCAAACTACTACGGGAAAAATCTGCTTCGTCAGTCATATATCAAAAGATACATGATTGCCTAAGCGTGTATCAAGCAGGGCACATAACTGACTGGCTGACTGTTTAAGGATATTCGTAAGTCTTTGTTAAGTAATCATAATGTCTAATTCTATTCTCAAATCGTTATTTAATAAAATTATCTGTCTAAGAATATTCTCAAATCTTTATTAAATACTTATATACTATATGAAGCTTCTCAATTTTTTTTGTTAATTATTATTTCAAGAATAAAATAATGAAACCTAGTTGCAAATCTAGTAGCTCACTTAAATATATGCGGTCGCGGTACGAATGAAGTACTTTATTTATTTTTTTATCAATCTTAGTCTGTAAGAATGTTCTCAAATCTCTATCTATAGAAGGCAGGATGTGTCTGTGCGTGTCTAACGAATGCACGGCCGCAATTTTCGACGGATTTGCACCAAAATTTACCTGCACATACTCCAAGTTAGTGGGCCAAGAACGACTTTGCACTTCCCAACTCCCAATGATAGTAGAAATAATCGATTTTTTCATGCATCTACGGCATTTTTCATGTAGTTTGCGGCCATTTTCTACTGGCCAGAGTGAGAGCCTATAGCTGGCTGCCACGAATAGGCAGGAAGATTCTATTTGCCAGCGTGACAGCCAACAGCTGACTGACACGAATGCTAACTAGGCATGCTAGCAAGTAAAAAAATCGATAGCTGCAAGTGGGAAAAATTTAAATCTCCATGGCACTTTACTCCAAGTGGCTCATTCACTTACTTAAACTCAACGTTGATTCTGATTCCGCAGAACTGGGTTGGGTGTGAAAATTATTTGTTGTTAACATTGTTTTTCATTCGGTTTTTCCAGTTACGAGTCCTTTTATTAAAGCTGATCGTTTTGTGTTCATTTTGTTTAGTTCTTTTTTCGTAACCGGTTTAATGTTTAGTATAGAGCTTAGAAAAAAATTGGCAGTGTGAGATAGGCAAGAAGTAAAGCATGTAGCAAAATCAGCATGGCAAAGGGCACTCCTTTAAAGGCAAGGAAGGGCAAAAATATTTTAAGTCAAATGATAGCGATTGCTGTATGAGTCTTACGATTTTTGAATCAAGCACGGCCAACGCCGGGCCATGCTGCTAGTCCTTAATAAATAACTATGCTGATGATGCCAAATCTTATGGGTGGACCTCTAAACCTCTAGATGATTAAATCCTGCTAACTGATGTCTATTAGTGAGGAAAAAAACCCTTGTAATAACGAATAGTAAACAAATATGAAAGTTATCTAGTAGACTCTCAACTTTTTCGTTATGATGGGTGGTTGTATACAATAAATATAAAACATCTCTAAAAAAGCTGAAAAAAAATTGATTATTCCTTGTGCCCCTCCAAAAAGCATAACTCTCTCCCAATTTCTTTAATAGATGAGAGCAAAAATGAAGTATTGTCACCTATTTGTTATGTAGCTATATAACCCTCGTTTTCCGGCCTTGAGAGAGTTCAAAAGCAATTACGCGGCGTTGTAGGCCATGAGTTTTTTTCCAACCTTGAATTCTATTTATATAGACTAAACGTCGCAAGACTATATCTAATCCATCTATATTTCCATTTCAAATATTCAGACTAGATAGAATCCTGAATTACACCAGTTCAGACACATAAAATCTAGAAACTTTGTATTCTGTTTCTTAAAAATGTGTTTCCTTAGTAATATTCTTCACAACAACCACTACTTGGGAACTCATTCTCGCGAGAATGCTTCATCAATCTTCACAATATAAATGTTTTTTTTAATTCTAGGGTCAACTGTTTTATTTTCTATGCATTCTTATTATCAAATCTACATTCTTTCTCTTACATCAATGCAACAAATTCCTTCGTTCAGTTGTTGTCCTTGTGTTAAATCAGCATTTAGTAAAATAAAAACATATTGATTACATGAATGTAAATATATTGGCTGTGAAATCAAACATGTATTTTCCTAATATGCCATTAGATTTCATATTTATTGATGAAATAGATATGTGCATGTGTTCAAAGTTGGAAAGACTAGAAAATCGGCATCTTTGCATTTATAAATCTACCTCATTCGACCGTGGATTGAATAGTACTGCCATATATGGGCTAGGTCTCCAAAGAATGTTATGTAATGTTATCGATCCTGATCTGATATCTTTATAACAGTCACTTTCACACCGCCTTGACGTAACTTTCTTGTGAATTATCAATAATTATTTTCATGCCGGCTATTCTAACGAGATATCCTCATTTGTACCCCGGCCGTATATATTTAAGGGTGCTAACAGATTTGCAACAAGGTTTCATTATTTTATTCTTGAAATAGCTAAATATAACCCTAAGTTATATTTTAATAGTTTCTTTCCTTCCTGTGGAAATGTCTCCATTTTTTGTTTGCTTCTCTGCCATCTAATATCTCCAAAAACCTAAATACAAAATACATCGCCAATATTTGTCTCCTTGAATCTATTTGTTTTTTGTCCTTTCTACTCTACTTCCTTCTCCCTAACTCTCATTTCTTCTTGGGTTTTAGTGACATTATCGGCTTTCTTGGGTTAAACTGATTTAAAAGGAAATAATCTTCTAAAACACGTCTCTGAGTTGAATTTCTTATCACAATGTACTTATTTTAGTACCAATATTTAAATGCCCTGTTAAGTTACGTATAATTTGGAATGATAACTGAAGGTCGTTTTAGTGTGCAGCCTGGAACCAGGGGATGATTCTTCGCCAAGAATTTATAAGCGTTCAATTTCGCCAGTATAATTCGATATTATCAGCTTTTCCATCCATTAATGTATAAATAATACTTTTAAACCAATGCTCTCCACATTTTTTCTTTGTGCAATATTTCCGGAATGAAAATTTGTTCGCACCTCAGCAAAAGAAGTCCCAGTGAAAATGAGCAAGCAGCCATACGGAGGAGGTGCAGAGAGAGGGTTAAATTGGGATAACTGCGGTTTCGAAAAATCAAAACATTATCATTGATAACTCTCTCCTCCCATTTGTAGGTCCTAGTTACTATATTCTTAATACTTGATATAAAATCGGTCAATAATTATTTATAAATGTTTATACTGGGATTCATGTATGGAATCCAAGTAATTCATAATAATATTTTGACATCATATTTATTTTGGACTGATTATTTTTTTTTAAATTGCTTCTAAATCTTTGACTTCCGTCTCACCTGCTATCCTCTTCAGCTGCAACTATTAGGCCCGTCGCACAGTTTGTTGACTTAACATGTACTTTCATTACTAACGTCCTTAATGCCTATAACAGTTTAATCAACATCTAATAAGTACATTCATTACCTTTAGTTTTGTTCAACCTCCGGGATCTTTTGTTGCTTGAAATTAAGGCGAATATTTTGCACTGTTTACGGTAAACGTAACAAAATATTAATAGAAATGTATTTTTAAATAAAGTTTTAAACAATTTCACCCCAAGCAAGGCAATAAACACATCAAGTCTCATGTGGTTACAATGCGTGGAATAATATTAAAAAAGAAAATAGTAATAAGTATTAATAAAAGAAAAATTGTGACAAAAGAAATCATTGGAATTTCATTTTATTTTTTCAGCATCAGAGTTGATTGGAAACCAAGAAGCAAGAAGAAAATTCCACAAGCGAGAAGTACAATTAAAGAAACTGCTAGCATAGAACTTACAGTTACAACTAGATATTACGATATATCGCTGCGCTTAAATTCGTAACGTCATAGGTGTCAATAGGGAAATCTCATTTGTACAATTATCGTAAAAATATTTAGAGCAAATGCAGAGAGAAGCTACGTAACGGTGGTAGAAGGACGTGATGACAGGCCAGAAACAATAACATTGCAGATTCCTCTTTATTTTAGATGTACAATAACTGTTTAAATCTTATCTAAATGTAAATATTAGCACAACAAAATATTTCAATTACATATATATTACTAACGGGAAAAAAGTATCTACGGCACTAGATTCCTGATCACCGCTAGATGCACATTATTACAGCTCTGATGAGCGAAGTCATATCCGGTTGAACAGAGTTAGATTGGTCCCCAGGGGCGTCGGTTTCGATGACGAGCGGCCAATTTTAGAGTGGGCGCGTTTCGAAAAACTTGAACGGAACTGCAGCTAATTTTTATCTACTTCGCTTGCACCCGGTGCTAATGAAGCAATTACGTCACATTGAAATCCATGTTGTACATAAGATATTTCGAACATTCATATGCTAGGAAATATTAAACATCTCATTTTTATAACAGTGTTAACAATTCTGCGGCAATCATTATTATTTTTGCATGCTCACCTTTAGAAAACGGAAAATTCGTATCTTCACAAAATTTAATACACAGATCTATCACAAACCAATGGATGTTCTTTAATTGAAATATATTTCAGTATAGAAGCAAAGGAATGTATCAGAATGAACACAAATTTCAAAATCGAATCTCCAAGTATCTACATACTCAATCGTTGTATTTTATCTTGTATAAGACTTGTGGGAAAATTAATTAAAATCGATGAATAAAATAATAATAATGAAATGTAAATAAATACATTTTTCTCATGATGCTAAGAGTAAAGGAACAAGATATATGATTGCCCGCCTTGTCTACGTAAACGACATTAGGTGGCGCTGTTGACGTTTATTAAAAGACAATCATTTTCCTGGCGCATTCTTTTTCTACCATTGGCTCCATGTAGCACCGTATGATAATAATGTTCCTGGTGAGGAACTTTAGTTTCCCCAGTCCAATGACGACTGAAATCTCTTCCCAAATTTCAGCGCATGGCCCTTGCAGGTGCCTTCGATATAATTCAACCTATGATGTAAGTCAAAATTTCTCCAACTCAACACATGTTTAAGCTAACTTCTGGAGTAAGAAAAAGAAAACTTACATCCTATAACAATGAATGAATCTTCCAACGATAAGTTAGGTACAGACCTACCTTTGCTTGTCCCAACTATGCGCAAGGCTTACTTGAGCTCGACCATGAATGTAATTTTTATACGTGCTTAAACTAAATACTGAAGCAAAAAGATCTTATAACAATGTTTGTATCTTCCAAAGATAAGGTAGGGACAATCCTTCCTTTGATTGTTCCAAATATGCGCAAGGCTGATTTGAGCTCGACCATGAATATTATGCTTATACGTGCTTAAACTAAATCAAAAAGATAACGGGCATACCCAAAGACAGTGACAACTACTGTTTATATATAAAGAGCATAAACGGTCGATAGTAGAAATCAAAGTTTGTGTGTGATTTTTATTTGTCATATGAGAACAACCAACATCTAAAATACACAAAAGCTCCAGATTCAATGATGCTGCATGATTTATCGGGAAATTGTCTGCTTCAGGTCATCATGCGATGAACGTTTTTCTTTGAGGGTTATCTCTGTTGTGAGGAACGAAAAGATCTTTGCCAGCAGCCGTCGTTTCTTTTCTTCATGTATTTTTCAACATTTCCGCAGAAGATCGAGTATTCAAGACACACCACAAAAGTGCAGGCATTTATACGGTCCACCTGATGGCATTCAAAATGCTGTACATTAGTGTTTCTTCTTTTCGCTTCATTTAAACTTTTGTTACCCCGATATAATGTCCATGAACCACTCAATTTTAACTTGTTAGTGTTTGGTGTTTTATGGGCGTAAGGAAAGGCAAGAAGTACAGTTTATAGAATAATAGAGCTCAAGTTTGTAGTGATTGGAACATAAATCCTGTCGGCAATCAGTTTGACATAGCAGCTGTTCTAGGGAATAAGCTGTTCAAGTGGAATTTACTCCTTATTAAATGAATACGATAGAAATGACGATGATTCAGTCTTGTGGACTTACCATGGCGGGTCACAGTTGTAAATGTCAGCGGACCTTGGACTAAGGAATGTTGCTTGTCTGTTGGGGTAAACCCTCGTTTAGTAGAACGAACTCTTCCTCCTCTCATAAATACTAACTGCGAGACTTCCTAGGGGGGAGTCATAGGGTAGCGGAGACACAGTGTTAACCTAACGTTCGGATGAACCCTTCTAACTACTTATTACTAACGCTCTTGCTTTGTATATATCTGTATTTTCAATATACTTGTTCAACCTACCTTCGTCTTCCGTATCTTTCTGGCATCTAAACCGGCCACAACATTGTCATAAATACATGGCATGGAAATATTGATAGACATGCGCGAGGATATTTATCTCTATTAAGATATGGGTGCCTCAAATCTAGATATGGCATGAACACTCAATATTCGACAGCGTATAACAAGGAAAGCAATATACTTCCTGGATCGGTGAAATTAGCCAACCATTCTCCCAGCATATTTGTGAAAGTGATCTTATATAAGTTTTTCACCTGAGGTGTGGATAAAATCCAAGTTCAAGACAAGGAGCCTCCCTGGGAGAAAACCCATCTATCATGATAGATGAAATTTCAAGGTCTGTTCGGTGGTGGTCGTGGAGTAGTTTGTTTCTGGTCGTATCAAATTTTAAAAGCAACTTCATTCTTCAAAAGTTAGGTCATAGCAGAGATGAACTATGAAATTGATAGGTCCTGGACACCCAGATTTTTGGAGGGTTACCCATAAACTCTAGTATCAATTCGTATATACTTTCAAATGAAAGGATTATGCTCTTAATGGTAATATCAGGTTTTTGATCTTATGATGATTGAGAGCAGCAGTAGCAGACCTGATATTCTAATACCTTTCAATAATGTTAGTTTTCTATTGCTCTTAGGATTAATATTAACTCTGCTACATATCTCCATAGAATGATTATAACAAATGTCCACAGGGGATGTTCGTGGCGTTTCATCTTCCAAAAACTCGAATGCCCTTTGCTTTTTTCCCTATGGATGAAAGATGATTAGGAATAAGTCAAACAGATATGGTAGCAACACTCAATTTTCGACAGCGTATAAAAAGGAAAGCGATATAATTACTGGATCAGTAAAATTAACCACCCATTCTCCCAGGATATTTGGGCAATAGAGCTTACATATCTTTTTTTATCTGAGGTGTGGACAGAGACCCAATCGAAGTTCAAATCAAGGAGCCTCTTTGAGAGAAAATCCATTCATCATAAGTGAAATTTCAAGGTCTGTTCTGTGGAATGTGGATGATTCACTCTAGTGGATGTACGATGGACGTACGTTATCAGGGTTACTTTCTGTGCGGTGTACTAATGTTTATAACTAAATAGTTTAACATTAGATTTAATGTGTTGTTGCGTTTTTAATTAACATATTTGATTTCAGATTGTATATGAAACCTCCTTACAAAAACACAGGTAACAAGTTGGGACATGAAAACCTTCACTTTTGATATTTTTGGCCCAGTGCTCCTGTTGTATATCTCAAGATCCTTGACAAAATTTAAAGAATGATTTCTAATGTAATCGAAATGAACGAGGAATCTCGATTCCAGTCTCAGTCTCAACGATCTAATATGGCTTCCCTCAGTGTTTTCTATGAATATTTTCATGGCAAAATTTCAGAAGAGATTTTCCCTATAGTAACTCGACTACAGGAATTAAAGCATGCTGCTAGATTGGTAATGAACTCTAATAGTCTTTCCATTGAACTCGCTAGATCCAACCATAACTTATAATCTAAAAGTTTCTTTTCTCGCACTCCCCCATCCCTTGCTTTTCACTGTCATCCGGTTTATTGCTTTAATCTTTAAATCTTGATCTTGATAACAGTCTATACTTCTGAGATGAGGTATTATCTACATTATTCGGACAATTGTCCTAATCTTTGTCGCCATATTTATCACAACGTCTCGGCCGTTGTACCCTTTATTTCGCTCACTCTGGTAGACTGTTCTAGTTCCACGTGCCATGTTTAATGGATGTCGGTTATTAGTTATCTCCTGTTAATTTCCCTCTGAAAGGTCTCCACTGCCTTAGCCGGATATAGAAATCACACACTTTGGGTCCTGTCACTGGATCTAAGTAACGTCTTTATCCACTGGGCCATGGCACAGTGGATAAAGGCGTTAGTTAGATCCATAAATAATGTCAAAATTAACCAAGTATAAAAGTCCGAATATATTAGAATTATTCAAAATGATGATGGAAAATATGACAACGAAATTCGAAGACACATAAAAACAACAAACGATGTCGTTGTAGGTTCCTTCTACTCGGTTTTTCGTTTGTTGTCCTTTCTGCAATCTTTTCCAATAATTCTTAATCTATCTGCCTTCCTGCAACCACGTACGCTCTAAAAACGCTATAGCCTTGCTTTAAGTGAAACGAATAAAAAAAAAACATTTTTATAAGACATTTTGTGAGAGTCCATTGTTAATATTTCAAGAATTATGTCTAATACTCTAATACTACCACTGACAACTTAATAGGTATACATATTGACCATCTCTGACGCACACCATGAATATGTGGATGATTTTTCATATCTATGCAGCCTTTAATCAAACACGTGAACCTCAGGAAATGATGGGGAACACAAAATTGGAGTTGCACTCGTAGAAAATGGAGAGCTCATCGGAACATAATAACAAACGTTATGACTGATAATGCTGTTTTCAGTTCAGCTGAAACATGGACAGTATAACGCCGTGATAGGGATATATTTGAACGCTTTCACTGGATAAAATATCGTTTAATATTGAACAGTGGTCTGGACAACTAGCAACAATGGATGAGTCAAGGGTTCAACACCATGTCTTATTCAGCGAGCTCGCTTCAGCAAAAAGACCATGGCATCGACCTGATCAAAGATACAATGACCAACTCAAAACACCAATGAAAGCAACTGGAATTGCAATTAAATCCGTTGAAAGAAGAGCCAAGATAGTACCAACAGAAGAGAAAAGGAAGATGCCAAAATACAAGACAGAAAATAAAACGGACTCAACATAGTTCTCCTCAGACATTAAAATAGAGAAATTGCTTTTGAATCTTCCATACAAGAACTGGACTTGTTAGTCATCAACGTTATCATCATAAAAGAAGCGATCAGTAAAAAAGAAATTTCATTATTGGATACAAGATAAAGCCGACGACAGCCAAAGAAATCAGAACAAGTAAATATGGAGTTGATCCTCCAAACATCTTGCGCTTGCTCAGGCTTGTAATGTCTGATTAATTATCAAGTCTATAATGAATAGAGCTCTTGTTGGAATTACACCTGAATTTAGATGATAAATGAAATTTTATTCAAGAAATTCGATGGGAGAAATGTTATTTTTATCGTCAGGATGTATTCAGGGTGAGCCACGTTAGTGCAGTAAGGCATTTATCAATGTTTCATAGATGATAGAAAGTAATTTCTGCAGAGGATGTGATGCTGGTGCAATGTAATCATTTTTTATTGTTTTTGCATATTGATATGTTATTCTCATGAATGGCAAAGAGTGAATAAGTCTGAGTAAAGCGGTTCGTTCTCTAGATGTATTCTCATGAAACGCGTTACACATTTTTTCGATATATAAATAGTCATACATCATATTTTCACTCTCTCTCTCTCGCTCTCTCTCTCAAACACGCACACACACAAATATATATATATACATTATAATTTATTATTATTACTACTTAATATTTTTTGTGGATACCCATATTGAGTAGACATTCTATTTATTTATTAGACTGTATTCGAATCCTCCGGCAAAGCGAATAATAAGATTTATTGAATCGACGAAAATAAATAAATATACGGTTTAATAAACAAACGACATATTTAAATAACTCAATATATATATATATATATATATATATATAATATAAATATAATATATTTAATTAAAGGACATATTAATAAATAAATAGCATATATATATATATATATATATATATATATATATATATATATATAGTGCTGTGCAAAATTAAGTTATCCTCTAAGTTAATATTTTAAATAATTGTATCTTTTTTTCAAAATGATCAACAAGTCTTAATTAAACTATATATTCGTTAAGAAAAAAACTTTTGTTAAATCACATTCAACCAAATCACTTTCAATTTTTTTATCAAGGTGGTATAAAACTATTAATTTAAAATTAATAAAATTAAGATTGCAAAAGTAATTGAACCCTTACCTTTACACTATATTTTTGTTTTACATGGTGGCTAGTGCATATATTATTTGTGCACATGTAAAAATCAAAATGACACGTGTTTATCTTTATTTAGTAAGCTGTATATACGGCATTTGAACACTATACATCTGTATGCAAAAGTGTATAGTTAGAGAAAATTTAAAAAAAAATACATATGCAGAGATCAAAAGAACTTTCTTTAACTTTGAAATATTTCATGGCTCAAACCTGTAATGAAGGTGAAGTCTACAAAAAGCTATCAAAATGATTTGGTGTGCTCTTTATCATACAACAAATTATTTATAAATGGAACACCTTTGGGATGACAGCACCACAATGAAGAAGTAACTCTCTGCAAATGAAAACAGTATGAACAATTAGACATCTAGGTCGACCAGACCAGGTAAATCCTACTGTTGCCTTTGCGGTTCTCCAATGCTCTCTGGCAATGTCGGAATAAATATGCTAAAATCTACATTGCAACGAAATCTGAAAAATGGCGATCTTCTTGGCAGAATGCCTAGAAATAGACACAGCTATGCAAAACTCATATTAATAAGTTCATTCTGGCCAAAGATTATGTTTGGTCGGATGTTACCAAACTAGAACTTTTGGGGATGGAACAATATGTGTTAAAACTTGAAAACTTTGAATACGGCTTTTGATGAGAAGAATTTGATACCAATCATTAAAAATGATTTGGTGGGTGCTTTGCTGCAGCGGGAACAGGTAAAATAGTACGCATTGATGGTGCAATGGTATTTCATCTATTAAAAAGTCTTGATCTGAACCCAACTGAAAATCTGTGATTCAACAGAAAGAAAACAGTACATGCAAGACAGCCTGGTAAAATCGAACAATTGTTGTTATTTTGCCAAGAAGAATGGTCAAAGCTCTGTACTCATTACGGCCAGAAATTTGTTAAATATAGGAAATGAGTGGTTGATAAAAAGGAAAAGTCACTAAATATTAAATGTAAGTGTCCCCATAATTTTGCACATTTTTTTTAATCTTAAATGAATATATTTTTCGCAGCTCGAGAAACATTTTTAAAAGTGTAATTGATTTAATGAAAGTTTATCATAATTAATATATAATTTAATAAGATTTGTTGATTATCTAGAAGAGAATTTTCTTTTAAATATTATCTGAGGGCCTTATGTATTGCAACGTCTCGGCAGTTGTACGCTCCGGCCTTCTTCAGGTGGTTGGAATGTCGAACTGAAGAAGAGTGTGAGTTCAATACCCGGTTAAGCAGTGGAGAACTTTTAGAGAGAAATTTACACGATATAATTGACATCCATTCAAACATGGAACAAGGAACTAGAACAGTCTACCCCACTGAGCGAAATAAAAGGGTTCAGTTCGACATTCCAACCATCTGAAGTAGGCCGGGCGTGCAGCGGCCGAAACGTTGTAATAAATATGGCGACAAAGATGAGGACAATAGTCCGAATAAAGTAAGTAATTTAGATATTACCTCATCTCAGAAATATAGACAGATAATATCTGAGGGATTCACATACATTGCACACCTATATATATATATATATATATATATATATATATATATATATATATATATATAATAGTGTGTGTGCATGTGTATGTGTGTATATATGTTTACTTATATTACTTCAAAGTTTATTATAGTGGAAGCAGTAAAAAGTTCGGAATTAAAAGAAATCCATTAATTCTTTAGTAATACATATAATTATATGTAAACATAGAGACGTTTCTGTTCTGAAATGTAAAGAGTTAAGATCTTTAATGTTATGTAAAATGATTATTTTTTGGGCTTTTCACTGAGTATATTATGTCCACAAGGAAAATAAACTGTTGGTATCTTAATTACATATATTACCAGCAGGAATAACAGATGGCAATGAAAACAAAGTATAAGAAGGAAATGTACTGGAAAATATCAACATAAAAAAATATAAATTATTTTTTTTTCTAATGGAAAATATAAAGAACATGAAAAAACGTCAGAGGAAATTTGCGTGTGAGCACAGGAGGTCGCGTCTTGACGAGATTTTACTTTTTAATCAGTTCGACAAGAAATGTGTTTTAAAGTTGTGAAAACCAGTGACAGTGCATACAGAAAAAAATGTGTCATATGGTTGACAAATTGCTATTTTGATTAAAAAATATTCTTATCTCATCTGAGTTTCAGTTATTTATTCCCTTAAACGTTTTCAGTGCTCGATGTTCTGATTGACTCTTCCATATTGTAAATTTTGCTACCATTATTCTGAATCAAATTTAAATTGTTTAAAAATTTAAAATCTTCGGAATATTGAAATCTGAGGTTAATTTTGTTATTGACTTTGCTTATGCCAGCATATATATATATATATATATATATATATATATATATATATATATATATATATATATATGTGTGTGTGTGTGTGTGTGTGTGTGTGTGTGTTTCTATTCTGCGAAACGTGTAATTTAAATTATCTAATAATTTTTTTCTGTTTAAATAAGTTGGTTTAATGTTGATGAAGTTTACCTTTTTCATTGTAAAAAGAACATATGATATGCTACAAAGCAACTGATATACATACACAGTCCGTATACATAAATACATAAACGAAAACATAAAAAGTTTATCATTCAATGATAATTATCTAAAAAATCTTACAGTCTAAAAATATTTCGTGGCTTTAAGTAACCTGCAAAGAAAACCTGTCGTAGAAAAACTATTCAATGTGAGAATAAGTATATAATGTATGCACATGAAAAATATATATATATATATATATATATATATATATATATATATATATATATATATATATATATATATATATATATATATATATGGTG
Source organism: Acanthosepion pharaonis (assembly GCA_903632075.3). NCBI lineage: Eukaryota > Metazoa > Mollusca > Cephalopoda > Sepiida > Sepiidae > Acanthosepion > Acanthosepion pharaonis. The sequence continues at coordinate 341,402 of CAHIKZ030000946.1, forward strand.
GACTCTCTTATCGGGAATAATAAATTAGGGTCAGCAGTGGATAGTGCCTTTCGTTTTACACTTAGGCATAGTAGTATGGGCTATTGTGGAGAACTAATAAAGGGAAGACATAATTCATGTGTGCTGTCTAAAGTGCGACACCAGGTCAGGCGATAAAGCCACACTAACAGAAGTAATTTGTTATAACCGGATTTTGATGGAATCTCTGCTTCAGAGCTTGACGAAGCTGATCATGGTGCTACAGTCGTCTTTGTTTTTATGTGCCATATCATTTCAGGATATAGGCTCTCGTGGTTCTCCACCTCTCTCCATTGTCTCTAATTCCATCTATTACACCCGTGAGTATCATATTCTCCAGGCTCTCCTTCCTCATTATGTGTCCAAGATACTTATGGCTCTCCACCTCCCTCTATCCCTTGCACCTTTCAACAAGTTCCTTCCCACTGCTTCCTTCCTATGACCACATTCTGTCATCCACTGCTTAAGCCCGACAGATATGTCACGCTTGTTTTCCCTTGTCTCTGTTTCCGTCTTTTCAACCCGTGAGTATCAGATTTTTTAATTTCTATAGGAATTAGGTCTTGCCTGGTAAGGAACGACGTGCGCATCAGGTGTCACCTGGCCGCCAACCAGCGACTGCTAGCATAAATGGGGTAAAAAGGATAAAAGTCGTCGGAAACTATCCCTCGTCCGGAAAGGAACGACATGCGCGACAGGTGTTACCGGACCGCTATTTGGTGACTGCTCGCATCAAACACAAATTAACACTTGAACGTCCGACTCAACATCAGCATTTTAAGTCCATGTGAAACCCGATGGCCAAACAACAGTGATTTTGGCAGCGACAAACAAGGGATAATTTATGCAAGCGGTATGAAGAACGACAAACGAATAGGACTAATATTAGAAACTGCATTTAAGAAATGCTTTCTAGGATAGCACCAACTTTCTGAAAGAATTCTGTTAGTGAACCTGAAAGGGAAGCCTTTCAACTGTGCTATTAGTTTACACACCGAATGCACAGAGAAAGGAAGGGAACATCGAATCTTCCTCTTACATTCTGGACAGTGCCAATACTTTATGCATATCACAGGAAGTCATCATTATAAGAAGAGACCTAAATACCAAATTAGGCAGGGAAAAAAAAGGATATAGCAGGAGGATTCGGAGTAAGAGCCCACAAAGAACGCGGAGAAAAATGGATCCAATTGGGCAAAAACAACGATTAGGTCATAGCCAACACATTGTTTTAAGATCACGCGAGACAACTATGGACAAACTAAAGAGGATAAACTAAAAATCAAATTGATTTTACAACCATCAACAAAAGATTCGGAAGTGCAATGATTCACTGCAAAACTTACCCAAGTGCCGACTGCGGAAGCGATCATCGCTTTCTTATATGTAAACTAAGAGGGATACTGCGGAAATTGAAAAACCCTCATAGAAATACAACAGACTCTTGAGCAACCCTGTCATATATTTTGATTTTTATTTTTATTAATGTTCACCCAATGCTATACTCAAGAGATGAACACAACAGAGGCTTAAGTGTGTCATATGAATTCTAATTCGAATGTAGAATGTGGGCATGATGTAGATAGGGATGATACATCACGATTGGTCGAATACTTTTAGTGATCAATATATTCACACGAGGCTGGGGGCCAAGGAATTGTTGTTCTCATTAATGAGGAGTCTGAGTAGACCTTCCATCTTACCAATAAAATACGGAGGAAATGAAAGCTATTAGACCCTGTGTGCATGGAATAATTGGTCCTTACACTTAAGGTATGAAATGGTGGATTAAAGAAATTTAGATCGTCTGAAGATATGTCATGGAAATAGAGAAAATTTAAAGGAATTGTAGGTTTGAAAGTAATTCATTACCTGCAAGTCTGCGTAAAAGTTTTGGAATCTATGAAGTGAGGATTAGGCAGCTCTTGCCTGTATGGTATCAAAAATCAATCTGCGGTTTAATTCCACTCTTACAAACATCGCCCCTACCCCCGCCAATTACCATAGCGACATTATCTTACAAGTCACCAAATTTACATAAAAATTGGCCAAATTGAAAAGTCCATGTAACGTATTTGCTATCTATTAAAAGTGCACGGAAAAGGTCTTTTAGTATCTGTCTGTGTGTATATATACAAGGTCACCGAAAAGAAACTCCATATTTTATGTATAAGTACCCACCTAGGAGTCCTGACGACACGGTGTGACTTTTTCCTTGGCGGTTGTTTATTGGAGCAAGTCTACTTTACTAAATCAAAAATATGGAAGAAATTTACGGGAGAATACAAGAGGTTATGTCTGTCATACCACAAGAGTTCCCGGTGAAAACAGTTGACGCCATTCCTCGTGTGCTCGTGAATCTGGTATCAATATCAGGTGCTCATATCGAATGTTAAATAAGACCCCATGTTGAACGCGTTCCACTTATATCCATTTAAAATGGGGACTTACTTTTCAATCACCCTATATATATCTATATCTATATATATCTATATATATATATATATATGTATTTATATATATGTATGTATTTATATATATATATATGTATGTATTTATATATATATATATATTATATATATATATATATATATATATATATATATATATATATATATATATATATATATATATATATATATATATATATATATATATATATATATATATATATATATATGTTGCCGAAAATAAATGCTCATTTCAGAAGGTACATAATTAAATAGATAATAAATTAGGAAGAATAAGTGATCGAAAAAAAGACAATATCCCGAGATAGGTATATAGATAAATGGAAATATTCAGTGATAAAAACATATAAAAGATCAGTTAATTTGATATGGAAATGTGAGACCAATTCACAGATTGAAATAGAGATCAATATGGTGAAATGAACCGATATAAAAGCAATTTGGTGTCAGTAATTGCACTTTCTGGACAGATGGTTACTGTACCTATCCCTATAACACTAATTGGAAATTGCACGAGTCCATTTTTAGAGATTCTCATAACTAAACCCGATATCTTATTTGTAACAAGAGAAAATTACATCTTTACATCTTAGGATTTCTTACAAAACACATCGGTGATTCTTTTGTAATCAATAAATTCATATAAAAATACGACAAAATGAAGTTAATTGAGACTTTTTTTATTAAATAAAACGTATTGATTAGCAGGATGTAAAATATATCTGACAAGGTATGGGAGTGAACATTAAAGTAACACTTAAAGGCGAAAGTCCGTTTCATGCTAGACGCAAATGTCAGGCCACATGTGCTATCATTTTTCTCAGCTATTAGGTTGGTGCAAAAATAATGTCGTTTTCTCACATATGTTACTTTTATATATGATTTCTGAATTAATTCATTGATATATATATATAGTCATGTTATATATCATTATGAAGTGCGTTTTTCGCTCTATCGAATCGTGTTATTCGTTACCGTTCTCAATCTCTTCATTCATTTTTTGCAGGCTTTTTGACAGCATGGACAAAATTCAAATCCGCACGATTTTCTTGTTCCAGTTCAAACTAGGCCGAAAAGCTGCCGAGACAGCTCGGGATATCAATGATGCGTTTGGCCCAGGAACCACTAACGAACGTGTGGCAGAACAGTGGTTCAAGAAATTTCGCAATGGTGACGAAAGCCTCGAAGATGAAGACGGTCGCGGCCGGCCGACTGCGGTTGATAACGAACATTTGAAAGCCTTAATTGAATCCGATCCTCGCAAAACCACACGAGAAGTTGCTGTTGAACTCGAGGTCGACCACTCAACAGTTGTTCGCCATTTAAAGTAAATAGGGAAGTCAAAAAAGTTGGATAAATGGGTGCCGCATGAATTGAACGATAATCAAAAAATCGTCGTTTTGAGGTGTTTTCTACGCTCCTTCTGCGCAACAAAAACGACCCATTTCTCGAGCGGATTGTGACGTGTGATGAGAAGTGGATCCTCTACGACAACCGGCGACGTTCGGCACAGTGGTTGGATGCCGGAGAAGCTCCACAACACTTCCCGAAGCCGAAATTGCACCAAAAAAAGGTTATGGTGACTGTTTGTTGGTCTGCGGCTCGTCTCATCCATCACAGCTTCTTGAATCCGGGCGAAACGATTACGGCAGAGAAGTACTGCCGACAAATTGACGAAATGCACCAGAAGCTCCAACGTATGTGCCCGAGATTGGTCAATATGAAGGGACCAATTCTCCTCCATGACAACGCTGGCTCGCATGTTGCTCAACTGAACCTGCAGAAGCTGAACGAATTGGGCTAACGTAGTAAAAGAATTGTGCCTATCACTTATTTAATAGTTTTGGTTTGGTTTGGTTTGGGAAGATAATTAAAGCTATGTATTCAATTTTGGGGTTGATTTTTGCAATTTATTCCATTATTTTGACAGAAGCAGTTTTTAATTTGTTTATTATTCCATGTATTTATTTAGATTGATTTTCTTTATTTGTTTTTTTTTTCTAACGGTTAATTCATCGGGATCGGTTTGTTAGTTTGTTTATATATTTGGATGAAATTAAATTAATTTATTTTACTTTTTTTATTATTTATTTACTATACAGTATATTTTTCTTTACACGTTTCGGTTTTCGATTTTAAATAACATAGTATTTTTTATCGTTATATAACAGTTATAGCTATTTTTTCCGTCCTATTTTATATATATATCGTCTTTATATATATATATATATATATATATATATATATATATATATATATATATATATAATATTAGTGCTTAATATACACAAAACACACACACACACACACACATATATATATATATATATATATATATATATAATTTCAAAGAGGATAGAATCCAGGTAGAACTCAATTTCCAAAAAAGTCTAAGAATATAATAAAAAAGCTTAAACACTAATATTCCATGGTTATAATTTATTACATTGGAATCGTAATTACGATCCAATCCATCCGACCTACAAATTCAAAAAGAAATCACTTTAAAACTTCTCTCTGTTAAATTTTAATCCCCACCGTTTAGGCCTATCTGTTCTTTTTTCGTCTGTTACCCCCCTCTCTAGATCTTTCATTTACTTCTCACATTCGCCCCCCACTCTCATAACTACACTCTCACTAAATTTTATTTTTTATTCCAGGAGTTATTTTTTCCGATTTCTTTTTGAATTTGTATGCCTGAATTGTAATTACGATTCCAATGTAATAAATTATAACCACAGAATATTATTGTTATGATTAAAAATTTAAAAAAGAAGCCCTGAATATTTTGACAATTGCGATATATTTAAAAACTGAATGACATGGAAAACAGTGATTATGAAATTCTACGATCACGTGGAAAGGAATAGCAGAAAAGTCATTGGGAGTAATAAAAAAGAATGCCATTTCAAAAGATAAGAAAATTTAGAGAGCTATGGACGCTCAGATCCTGAAGGGAGACGAAAAATACCATAAATGTTGTTCAATACGAACTAATAAGTTAGAGAGTAGGGCAAACTCAGTTTTCTAACCATGGATTTTAACCAGTCTAGAAGAAAACGAGTGCTGTATTGAAATCCTTAAGAAGATAACAGGAACTATTTCATCCTGTTTCATGATTACAAACATGTATAATGCTGATATTAAAACTGAGGAAAACCATGTACTTCTTCAATGAATGCATCACACTGGAGTATTTGTTGTAAGATTAAAGTCAGTATATGGAGCACACTTTAGTTTATAACACTGGCTTAATCTTCTCAAATTCGATTACGTATTGATGGAATATTAATACAATCTCTAACCTCGATGTCCGTTCTCGCTATACCGAAGCATACGTGATTCTTGGTGTGACTGAGTAGCGTAAACTCCTCCACGGTCAATTGCGTTAATGAAATTCAATGACAAACAGAATGGTGTTTTATCAACAAGGTTTGGCCAATTCTCTTGGAAATGGACCCAAATTTTAACTGTTTACGCGTGTCTTCTTCTTACATGTGTATATATGACAGAGAAGGGAGAAGAATAAATTTTAGAAAAAAGGTAGAAAAATAATGAAAATAATGAGACAGGCCTCTAAAGTGGAAACCCTGCTAAAAACGCTGAAAAGAAAACAACCAACGCCATTATACATGGAGCTGTCCAACGCCTGTTTCTCTATCTTTTTTATCAAGTATATATTAACTGAAATTACAACATGCAATCGGGAAGATCTTCACTCATTGGGAAACAACTGATTGAAAAATGATTATTAGTGCGACAAAAAAAAAATCGAATCTCCAGTCGATGCAAGAAAAGAAACAAATTTTGATGTATCCCTGTTAAATCAATGCCAATTTGGTGTCCACTTTGATTACTTCATTTATATATTTTTTTTTTCCTTCGCTGCAAATGATACGGAAGGCAAGTTAGTAGCAACCCACTTTGTGGAGGAAGAAATTACTATTTCTTTTCCTTATTAATTACTATACATAGTACATTATGTGCACAAGTGCGCACATTTCATGTCTCGTAAATAGAGGACGAACTAACATAATGTCAGGTGACGCACGAGATATTTTAACATTCTTATTTTTCAGGACGGGAGGACGTATCCAGGATTTTCTTTCCGTTATCCCATTCAATTAACAACCTCTATTCTAATACACATAATTTATTCTCCGATATAGATAAATTATTAATATACACGAGTTTGATTGGGCAAAGAGCAACGATAATAATTTCTACCCGTCATAATAAAGAAAATGTACCACTCGGGAGGGGAGGGTCGAAACTACGATCAACTTACAATTTTAAAAATAGCATTTAACCTTGATGCAATTTAGAACTCACCTCCATGATAAGCAGGGCTTCCTCATCGAATCTGGAAAGCAGATTTAATAAGAGGCAAAAGGTATCATGTTTCATCAAAACTTTAGACTACACTAGCCAGATGATTTCAATTTTACTTTTTACAAAATGTAAAAATAAATAAGGTTACGAGTGGGCGCTAAATATAATTTTGTAGCAACAAGAATAAGTGTCGGATTAAAAATATTAAAATATTAATTAAATAAATTTTAAATACACACACACACACACACACACACACACACACACATATATATATATATATAAATATATATATATATATATATATATATATATATATATATATATATATATATATATATATATATATATATCGGTGTGACCGATAGATTAATTATCGTCTAAATTAAGCAAAAATTAAAATAGTATCGGCACCTCAATTTTAACAGAAATATTTACCAAAATTATAGAAAAAATCTTGAAGTACTAAAGAGTAATTTTAGCCAATAAAATCGCCATTGGCTTCAACCTCCAGACTACTTCGGAATCTTCTGCAACTCTTCTGGACGTTATCCTTGTTTAAGTTGGTGAATGCAGACATAATCTTTGCCTTCAGTTTATCTTTGTTGTTAAAGGAGTTGTTTTGGTTTCTCGCTCAGCTCTACACCAGATAAATTTATCAAGTGGGTGCAGTCTTGGGAGTTAAGTGGTGATATGAAAGGGGTAGTGTGGTCGAAAAAATTGTCTGAGAGCTATGAATGGGTTCTCCTGCTTGTGTGGCATAGTGCTGAGTCCTGTTTCCAGATATAATGTTTCCCAGCAGACACCCTCTTGACCCAGGGCAACACTAACTCTTCAAGTTACATTGGTGTAATCGTCCATATTGGTAATCCCCAACAAATCCTGCAGTTCGTTTTCTTATCAGAACGATCAGAATGAATTTTTCGAGCGGTCGGATCTTCATAATCCCATTTGGACTAATCCAACTCTTTCCAAAAATTCTCCAGTCTCTTCGGATTAACACTCGGAGATTCTGAAATATTCGTATTTGAGCTTCCGGCACGAATGTCAATCCCTACAGAATGACGTTTCCAGACGTCTGGTGGATTGAATTACGTCATAGGGCACAACTGACCCCGTTATACTGTGCCGTCGACAAAATTAAAAACAAAGAATGCGCATGTGTGATATTAAAAATATAATATAGCGATAATTTATCCATCGGACCCGATATATATATATATATATATATATATATATATATATATATATATATATATATATATGGTTGATTTTTCAAAAGGAAACTTCCTGACTTTATCGGTCTGGACGTTGGGCGCTCCCAGCTTGCGGCAATTTGCCTGAAATCTATACGTTGGTTTGACCCAAGCTTTTGAGTAAAACAGAGTAGACGGAACACTTGGAAGCCGACGATAGCTGTGCTAACAGGATGTCTCAAGTCATCGTGACTGAGGGTTTGAGCGTGCTGACGTTGTTCAGATTGATGATCATGCTAGATAACACGTTCTCTCCCAGGAACTGTAACTAAGGTTTGCTCATCCTAGATAGTGTATAAACCAAAATTGGCTGAGCGTGAGTCTGCAATAGGGATCAGTTAGCCATATATATATATATATATATATATATATATATATATATATATATATATATATATAGAGAGAGAGAGAGAGAGAGAGAGAGAGAGAGAGAGAGAGAGTGAGAAAGAGAGAGAAAGAGTGAAAGGGAGATAGACATAGAGAGAGTGAGGGACAAAAATGTTTTATATTTATCATGGATGTATGAGACAGAGTTTCACTTCTTTATTTGCTATGACATCCGCTCTGGTTCCGCCATTCATTTACGTAAACCAGTCAGGTAAGTAACTCGTCAAAGTAATTAGCCCTTTTAACAGAAACTTCCTTAACATAGCTTTCTGCCTTAAGTAAATTTCGTTGTAGTTTTTTATGAATTCTATTACATTGCCAAATTTAAATAATGTTGTCTCTTCGGAAATGGAGAGCTCTTTATACTATTGTTCTCCCAGTGCAAGTTCAAAAACACTCAAGTTTACTCAATATCTTTTAATAGCGTATAAAGCGGGAGTAAGAGGTACATAATTAAAGGATATATAGCATATATAACGATTTCAACTGGTTGCAGGGAGTGAAAGTGAATACTGATAGATTATGCTGAGAATAGAGAAAACTGAGGAAAGGCCAAATGTAGAACGGGGTTTCAAGAAGACAGAAGATGTTGATAGACGCTGCATTTATATTTCGATGATTTTAATTACCACGGAAATAAGTAAATGGAAGGGAGTGCCATAGGCGGGAAGTGCAACCAAAGAAACTGTTGGAGTAAAAGTGGCGGTTAGAGTTTTAGCAGTTAATGGGTGGGAGCTAAATGCTAATCTAGTACAATGTTTAAATTCAGGTAGTCGGGATCTCAGTGAAAAAAAACTCGTCATAACTGTTGATATGAAAAATTGTTTTTAGTAAAGACAGAGGAAAGCCATGTTGCATATCTTTCAAGGAGATATAAATTGGATTAAAAGATTCATATTTTGAGGATATCTAAAATAGATAACGGGGGACTAGGTTATGATTATAATGATTGTGGAAACATAAGCAATATTAGTCACCTACTAATCAAATAGTTACTGAGGCTAGCAATCCAAAGCCTGAATTCATGTAGTCCGACCACCAAAGAAAAAGAGCGCTTGCCATGAAAATTATTTGTGAGGATAAATTAGATTGCAGATTATTTTTTGAATTTTATCAAGAATCTGGAGATGTAAAGTAGGAGTATCAGACTAAATATAACAGCAGTATTAAATGCACGGACGAATGGTAGGTTTGTAAATGTGCAAGAAAATAATTCTGTTATGTCTTAGCGACCCAACGTTCAAAACAGCAGAGATAGTAAATGAATCAACCTACTCGTTCCACTAGAAGTCAGTGGAAAAAGTGTGGAGCTATGTGTTGCTCTGAAAATAGTTTTCTTTTGGTGGCGTTAAATTTTACAAGACATTTCTTACTCCAGTTAACCAAAGGCGGGGGGCGGGGGCTTTATGAGAGCACCTGCCAGGTTTATTTTGTGAGATCTATTTAACCTCAAATTTATTTTGTCTTTTAATTAGTGGCTGTCATAATTAGTTAATCAAATGATTCATGAATAGTCTTTGTATTCCTTCCTGCTAACAGCATAATTCGCATTCGCTTCCTTATTCATTATATTGGCCTTGGCTGGTAAGACACATTCCATAGATGACGAATGATCCTCGCTTTTAAAATTTCAAAACATACTTTTGATTTCCAACATATTTAAACTTCTATTTTAGTGGGCGGCTGATGTCACTCTTGTAAAAAATTGTCACAACGACATATGTTTTTATACGGGTTTCATAATGATTTTTCCGACTAAAAGAAATTTCACTTTGGCTAGTTTTGAGCTTAGAGGTTTACTACAGAAGACAGAGAAATTTAGTAGATATAAAGCATTACAAGTAATATATCATGTTTAGTAACATTTCTCAGAAAATGTATTTTCTAGTATGTTACTCCTAATTTATTTCAAAGTATGAGTGTTGTGGACTCTGGCAAGACACAACACTTAACTCGACAGAGTCAGCCGTGATTCAATACTCAGCTAAGTCACTGCAATAAAATTATCTTCTTTTTTTTCTAGACAATTACCCAGGACTACTTATCATGAATGGATCAGTCAATTCAGCAAAGTAAGGAGGGTAACCGACACTTAGCCCAGACTCTCCCCATTTGAGACTTACTTCCAATGGAAGATATACTTTTACTTTTGGGTTTAAAATCCAACCCTTCTTTATGCCGTCTTTTCCTTTTACTAGGACGTGTGATATCGAGAGATATCTGAGGCATAAATACAACGAAAACATCATACAGAACCACCATCGGCTCATCCGCTCGGATGCTCTGTTCGTCCAAGTACATTTTTCTTATCTGATTTGATGTCTTAATGTTCCGTTGTTTCTGGCGTAAGTTGTTTTTTTCGACGTACTGATTTCAAAATTCATAAAAAATTGTCTAGCACAGGTATGATAAAGCGTGAGTCATTTTCGTCGTTAACTGTTGTGATGTGGGGTCTGTCATGACAAAAGACTTATTTCGACCGAGTCAGTCGTGGTAATAATATAAAATACCCACCTAGGCAAGTAACTGTAATTATATTATCTTCAGTTCTCTAGGACTATTTGTCAGGAAAGGGCCCGTCCATTCGTGATAATAAGGAGGGTAACTGACCTTAAACACAATAGTTAATTTAAAAATGTTTATTTAACAGAATTTAGGCAGTTCCCGACCAGATTTTATAAGTATATTATTGATTGTTAATACATAAAAATTACATAATCACACTGTAATAAATAAAAATGTTAATTGATGAATGAATGATAAATATAAATGCGATTGAAAACGGTTATCATCACATTATTCCAGGCGGAATCAAAACATGTAATTGATTGTAACCTTTTCAAAAACAATGATATGAATATTCTAATACATATTATGGACATTCCTGATGTATAAATAAACTTCCTTATTTAAAAAAAAAAATAATGGCAAAAAAAACAAACAAACAAAAAACAATGCCTAGTTATTAGTAAAATAACAAATTGGTCATTAACAAAGAAAAATCCACGTTAATCGACATATCTTAACTGCACTTGGGATGTAATTAGAAAGCAAATATGAAACGGTGACATTTTGTTTTGTCTAATCATAGGTATTTCTCATAAATATATATATATATATATATATATATATATATATATATATATATATATATATATATATATATATAAATGTGTGTGTGTGACTGAGAATTCCCTATGAATAGACAAACACAATGTTAATGTTTCATAATTCTATTCTATATATATATATATATATATATATATATATATATATATATATATATATATATATATATATAATGTGTGTGTGTGACTGAGAATTCCTTATGATTAGACAAAACAAAATCTTAATGTTTCATAATTTTATTCTAATTATATATATATATATATATATATAAATGTGTGTGTGTGACTGAGAATTCCCTATGAATAAACAAACACAATGTTAATGTTTCATAATTCTATTCTAATTATATATATATATAAAAATGTGTGTGTCTATGAGAATTTTTTATGATTAGACAAAACAAAATGTTAATGTTTCATAATATTATTCTAATTAATTATATATATATATATATATATATATATATATATATATAAGTTTATAAGTTTAAATGACAGTATAGTGGGACTAAATAGTGGGACGCGTCAGATCACATGACAGGAAAATAACGATATAGCAGAGGGAGGCTCACGATATTTCGTCTGTTTAAAAGGGATTGTAAGTTGGAAAATAATTAATTACAAGGAGAAATAGACGCTTTTCAACTCAGAGTTCCAGTCTGGGTGTTGGTAGCATTGTTCAATATTTGGTCAGATATGACTATTGGAAAGATACGATATATCAGGGGAGTCTGGTAATTTTTGGAACGGCAAAAGCAGCCGACCATTTTTCCCGCATCTTTACCAATAGTATAAAGATAGTTCGGAATAGCAGAGAAAGCGTGAAGTAAAAAGATTTACTCGTGTTTGTAGATCAGTTGCGGACCGATAGTCACGCCATTTCAAACAGGGATTCACAAATGAAGACAAATTTGTTTTGCATAGAGTTTTATTATCTAATTTAAAAACGCGCTTCTTAGAATAGCAAAAAATGACTGTAATCTTCTACAATCCACGTAGAAGGTGCCGTAAATCAAAAGTTGCCGTAACGCTGTGATGATGTTTTCATTGGTCGAATATTCTCATCAGTTCGGCCGAATTTCTAAAGCCCATGATACAGAAATTATAATTATGTAACAGCATATATATATATATATATATATATATATATATATATATATATATATATATATATATATATATATATATACAAATGCAAAAACACATTGTTGTATTGGTTGATTTTAGTAAAAGAATAGGTAATTATTGTATCGACAATGTGTATAAATATCTATTTAATCACTGAAATGTTTAGGCTTTGTAGAGTGAGTATCCATGACTAAATGTAAGTAAATATCAGAAATGCCCAATAAAAAGAATGGACAAATTTGGCAATAACAAGAAAAATAAGAAGATGAAAATAAAATAAAGCAAGCAAACTATATATGTAAGATAAATTAACAGTAATAACGAAAATCGTTCACAAACTAAGAATTGGGTTTGACACAAAAGTGGAAATTCGGATAATTTAACGAAGTGTTTTGACTTCAAGACAAAACAGACACAGAGTGAGTAAGATGAAACCAAGAACTGACCGATTTTAACAGCTAATAAGAAATCCCAGCATGAAATGATCGGCTTCTTCCTATCAATTTGAGAGAGGAAAGTGTTTTGCAGTCATTCCCAAATTAAAAAAAATTCTGATGAGACAAGAAATCAGCAAACCTTACTTTTAGTACATAATACATCAAATATGATGATATTTTCAGAGGAATAAATGCTGATATTAAAGATGATACAAGCAGTTTAAAAAGTCATGTCGACAGGCAGACCCAACAGCCTAATTCACCGAGAATGGGTTGGTAAATCTGCTCTCATTTTCATTGGTTTATTCAGCTTTCCCTGAGGCCCCAATTACTTGCACTTAATTTTACATGATTCTCTTTAATTCTTATTGTTTTAAAAAATATCTCAAGAACTCATTACTTTCCAAACTTTATTTATAGAATTAAATGTTTAAACAGCGTAAATCTTGTCTATAAAATCATCCACCCTCTGGGACTATTCCTTTAGTATCACGGACGCAGCCAAATATTTCGGAAGTAATTCAGTACACAGAACACTGAATACCAGAAGACCGTGTAACGCAGTAATTAACATCATTTCTTATGATCTGTGAAGCAACTGAAAGAATTGGCCTGCTGTATTAACACTTGAATATTTTCATTATCTTTAACTTTCTAAAGTCGTATTTAATTTATATTCTGAATTTTCCCTCGATTCCAGAAAGGTTCACTTCACAAAATGTCAGTTCGCTGCTTCACTTCTAGTCAAGAAATAAGTTTAATCAGCAAAAACTCCTTCAACATCAAAGAGTTTATTCCATTTTTTGTTGAAGCAATTTCACTGTATTTTACCTCTTAGACTCTGTATCGCTGTATAACAAGCTTGAGTCATTCGAACATTTTTCTCATCGACTTTAGATCGGCGCTGTGTCCTCAAAAATAAATAAATAAATAAAAAAATAAACTGGCAACCAAAGCAAGATTCCTACTCTTTACAACGACGGTCGTTTTTCAAGGAAGTATTTTAAGTTTGAACACCTAAACTCTTAATTACATAAGACGTATATGTTATAGCCGAAAGATAGCATTCGATTTTCATTATAAAATAACATTTGTCATTCATTGACGGGTAGCAACTATCACTGTCTATTTAATCTGAAACTCATTATCTTTAAACGGTTATTCAGAAAAATAGGTTTCTCAAGTTCAGTAGCTAATATTTTCCTCTCCATTGACGGAGTTTCCTTCCTAACATTTTGTTTGAAGTAGTGTGGAACGTCAACTTCGGGATTATGTTTTTATTGCCCTTCGAGTTATATGTGATAACCATTCCCGTTTCTGCTTATATTATTTACAATATTTAGACTGTTTCGGAATGTTGTCTCCATCTTTATTGACATATTCCTGACGTTTCGGATGTTGAACACGCCAGTGTTCTTCAGGCGATATACGTTTGAATTTCGAGCCGAACAATTTATCTAGCCAATTGGGGTAGATTGTTCTCGTTCCACGTGACATGCCTGCTTTACTTCAACCAATGCATTAATCCATTTGACTATGTGTCTGCATACACACATATATATATATATATATATATATATATATATATATATATATTATAAAACCCAGGTTGTGTGTGTGTGTGTGTGTGTGTCTGTTCGTTTATATATTGTATCGGATTTCCTACATTTTTCAACCGATTTCAACAAAACTTCACAGAACTACGTAAAACTACCTTGCGATGGTTCTGCCAGCGCCAAAGATTGGAAAAACACAATTGTTTTTGCAAGAAAACACGATTAAGAGGCATCGCTTTCGCGAGAATGAAAGGGGGACAATTCATATCGAGTTATACTTATTATAAAATCCAGGTTGTGTGTGTGTTCGTTTATATATGGGATCGGATTTTCTACATTTTTCAACCGATTTCAACAAAAATTCACTTTTTTTTGGCAGGTAGTGTTTCTTATTGTCTTGCACACTTTTTTCTTTATTTTTACATTCAGAATGCTTTAAAAATTACAATTACAAGACAATTGTTTATAATAAAATTCTATTCAATCGGTAGACTCATAGCGGTTGTAAACGATGTTTTTGTTTGAGTTTGGGTTTGACTAATTCGTAAAGAAAAAACAAACAAAAACCTGTCAATTTTATTTTTCAGTCTTTATGATGGTCGGTACTTGATCTATCTCTTACTGTTACATCCCCGGGCAACGCTGGGATCTACTGCTATATATATATATATATATATATATATATATATATATATATATATATATATATATATATATATACACACACACACACACACACACACACGCACGCACTGGGCTTCCCTGAAAGTTGTCCCGTTTATCGCGAGAGTTGTAGGTTCTGGGTTCTCTTGGTTATGCATTCATGTTAAATGTTAAGTTTTTCGAGGCATTGCATTTGACCAGCAATTCTTTTCGGCAATCTTTTTAAGCTACACTACAGTTCAATATTTTGAAATCACCCGAAGAATTATCATGGGATTAACTTGGCAGACAAAGCGAGAAACAACAAATGAAAAAGAGCTCTTGGAATCATTGAATCAATGAAAGGAATCAATTATGAAACTAATTAATCTTTAAGGAACTTTTGCAACGAATGCCAAAAATTTGTGCTGCAATGATCCTGGCTAAAGGAGGATATTTTGACGAGAGCAAAAATTAATCATAAAATGCTTGTCTTCTTTTTGTCAGAATAAAATTTCAATTAAAAAATCATGCCTTATTTTTAAAACATGTATAATAATTTTATCCTATTTGAAGTAAAAAAAATAATTAAAAAGTACCAGAGGTGTACACCAAATTTTGAACTGTAGCGTAGGTTAGAGGACAGATCAGCTACTAAATCCATATAACGTTGTATCATCAGCATAGGTATTCAAAAATGATCAGTGTATAGGATTAAGCAGATCATTTATGTAAATTAGAAAAAGGGTAGGAACAAGTGATCCCTTTGGGAGGCCAGAGTTGATAACTCGGGCCGTCAGAAGACTGGCTATTAACATCTATTTTCCTTACAAATAACTTGGTAATTGCGCAGACTCTTCCAGTGATTCCATAGCTATACAGCCTGTGCAGCAACCTTCTATGCCAATGAGCCTTTATGCCACACCTTGTCAAAAGTCTTTGAAATATTTATTTCGACCGTGCTTGAGATGTATTTACTGACTAGTGCCTTAGTGAGTAATGACGATATATCAGCAGCGGACGGATATGATTGCTAACCGTCCGGTTGGTCGCTCAGGAGTTTGACACTACTGAGGAGATCGACAACGTTCTTGTTAATTATAGCTTCAAAAATTTACTAATGACACTGAGGAGGCTGAAGTGTTTATAATGTGACGGGGATGCGTTCTCACGCGCATTCTTAAAAGAAAACGACTCACACTTGATAACTTTTCCCTTTCAAGCATTTGTTAATTAATTTTACTAAGAACAACGATAACTGGGGGATTTGTTCTAGACTAAAGTATTGTTGATCTATTCCTATATAATAATGAGCAAGATTGTTATTCGTGATTTAAACGAGAAAATGTTAATACCAAATAAGAATTCTTGAAATTAACAGAAATTTGCTTTCTGTATGCAACGAACACACGGTAAATAATTTGGGTGACCTCATGTATCAACCAGCTTTCATTTAAATTCACTTTTGTAAAATCGGGATTTTTCGCGGTTCGAAAAGGAAATACACATCTATTTAAGCCACGTTGTCTTTTATATCTGATGACTATCATTAGTAAAATAAAATGTTTGATAAATCCGTAAGAATATGGTCATATTATTTCAGTAAAGTTTCTAAAGAATTCTAAATTTATGCCTGAACTGTAATATAATACTTTTTTGTGTTGGTAACAGAGATATTCGAACCCTGCAAAAACGAAAAATTCACCTTAATATGAGTTGGGACTAGGCTAGACATTTAAACTTAATGTAACTTCTCATCGAAATCGGTATTTAAAATATTGAAATGAAAGAACGATCAAGTTTTATGATGTTTATCAGCTGCCGTTACAAACTGAAGACATCAAATCGAAGAACTTGGAAATGTAACCATTGTTTAGGGGTATACGCAGAGTTTTTTGGTTTGACAAATTTGAATAAATGCATAGCTCTTATCTGAGAACAAATAATTTTCTAAGAAACTCATTATAAACTTTGAATTGACAAGTTAATGATGAGTATGTTTTATTTGAAATGTTCAAAACTACATGTTACAATTGACATCTGGCATTATAAAGAGACAGATGCAATATCAAAGAAGTGTGTGTTATCTATGACAATTTTAACTAATTAATTTAATTAATTAAATTAATTTAATTTTAAATTTATTTAATTTTAATTAATTTTTAATCAAAGAAAATATGCTTTAGCCCTTTAACATAAAATTTATTTTGGGGAATTAATTAAAAATAAAATCAAGATTTAAAGAATGAGTTTATGTTTATCATTGCGTCTTTGTCCAATATTATTTTTAATCGGTATCACTCCCAGCAATGCTGTACGGTCACTGAAACGCAAGGAGATACGGGATATGGAGGAATTAGTAAGAGAAACATTAGTAATGAAAGAAAGAGAACCGAGTAATCAGGGGGACAGTAGATAGCGATTGGCATTGCACTTAAATATTTGAAGATTAAAGTTGTTTGGAAGGCGGGGAGAAGGAAGGGATGGGCACACGCCATAAGTTCGCGAAAAGAAACAGCATAGATATTAAGAGTATATCTAGGTAGCTCAAATGTAAATTGATGAGATTTCAACGTCAGTCTAGTACTGCACTTACATTTATTCAGGTCTTCACTATGGTACCTCACTATAGCGAAGAGCTGATCCGAACAATTACCATGAAGGTATTTATAAAAAAGGTAGAATGATAACCTTACGGCGTTAGGCAAGTGCCTGGATCCGAGCTACCAGATCAGGACCAAAATTTGTGCTAACTCTAGTATGGATTTTTCAAGGAGCTCCAGGTAAATAGCAGAAAGAGGGAGGCACCGGACAATATATGGCAGCAACATTCTAAGTATGGACAAATGGCAGACTTATAGATATGCAAGATAGATTCCGTAATCTCTGTGGACAAAAAATAAAATGCTGGCTTCACAAAAATACTGAAAAATGTTCCCATTTCCATGATATATTTGAAGAATCCATTGAAAGGCTCATTTTCCAACATTAAATATGTTGTCATCTATGATAGGGAGAGAAATTCTAAATATATGTACATCAATTGATGGATAAATGAATACATATGCATTATTCTAACTTCGTCTTAGTTACTCAGACAAACTAATATTTTGTACTTTGTTGATTTTTTAGTGGCATATCAACGACTATGGACTGTTTAATAATGAATTCTAAATATTTTCTACGAAATTTTAACATAATGTTTGAGGTAATAATCGTTTAGTGACACCAACCTTACTAATTAACCCATTTCTGGGGCAGAATAGGTGGTTACTTCCCAATGGCATCTGCGCGTAAATGAATATAACGAACCCAACTGGAATTGGAACTCGGTTTCTCCGATTAACAATTCCGAACCATTATCCATTACACTACCATCACATTCAAGGTAACATCATATCGTAATCCGAAGCATTCACTCATCTAGGTACTGACTAGACTTACCTCCCGGATATCGTACGGGAACAGGTGCTTTTAAACGTAATGTGACCGTAAGCAATTTGTACTTTTGTTTTGACTAAGATGAGTTATTTTTATTCCGTTAGGACCTTTTGCATTCTACGCCTGTGGAATAATCAACATTGGTCCAAAACAAAAACGCAAACAGAATTAAGAAGAGACATTCATTCCTAAAATGCTTCCCAAGAAAAGGCCCAAGAGCATATCGGGGAAAAGGTGTACAACATGAATGTCAGAGGTGGGAAAACGAAGTGAACAGTATGAGGATAGATAATGACTAACCATTGATTGAAGAAGCTGATAATGTCCTCTTCAATGTATCAGCTCTTGAGAAAAATATGAGTGAGACTTCCCCCTTGCATATCTTTTTTTATCCTGTACATGGCCCAGAAACTACAAGAGGGTTAGAATTAAGAGACAAAGATCAGGCGGATATGGAAGGAAGATTATGCTTGATCTTAGGACCAGGTTAAGATTGTAGCGATGAGCGAAAACCCACTTTGGGGGCCTGTTTCCACAGAACTGAGGTTGGCAGGAAGAAACAGCTTAAGTGGAACTTACATATTCACAAATGGAATACAAAGAGAGTATGTGTTGTTCGGTACTATGTGCTTATAATTGTTACTTTTAGTCGCGAAGGTTAGAACTAGTGTAACTAAGGAATGTACTCTGTCCGATCACTTTCAATGGAAATATCAAGAGAGAAGGGAGTGACATGCGGCATTTCATCAGTGAAAAAGGGGCTGTAGAGTTGAAAATTTTTTATCACACACAAGGACGTGGAGAATCTTTGGAATCTATTGAGACTGAAAAGTGAAGACTAGGAGACTGGAAAGTGAAGACTAGGCTGATCCTGTCCACATATGGCATTCAGTCAGTCAGTTAAGCTATCATGTATCTTTCGATACATGACTGACGAGGCTGATTTTTTTCACACAGTAGGTTGTCATTTCTTTCTGTGGTAGACCAGTTGCCTTCCAAGGTTATAGAACCTGTCTTGTTATTTACCCATAGCTAGGGGGAAGAGGAGTTATATCTTTGACAAGTCTATTAGCACGTAAGCTAATTGAACTGGAATTCGAACTCGTCTCTCCGATTCCTCAATCCGAGCTGATATTCATTACACCACCATGGCTCCTATATGGCATTGGTACTCCAATTTAGGCCTTATCAGGCTCGTGTGAAGTTAGAGAACATCACGAATCATCAGGTGCTTAATTCAGCGGTACAAGGAACCGAACAGGCATCTTTAGCAACGGATCGTATTTATATGCTGCATTTAAGGTCCAGGTCAAATTTAAGGCCCAATAGTCGTTCAAGGCAAAAGGCCTTCAGGTGGAAGATCTATTTATGGTGATTTGAGATAAAATGGTCTGATCGGTGATGATAGAATGTAACTATGGTTTTCGAGGCATTGAATGCAACCTACCACTTTCCTCCCGCCCACTGAGATGTTAGAGTTCGGTAAGAGGAGAGATGAAATACGGAGGGAATGTTTAACTTCTGACCGAATATGGACTGTATCATTTCCGTTTGGCAGGCGCTTATTGACAGCAAATACGAAATCATATTTAAACAGAAATTTTCTTAAATGTCTCTCTAAATTTCCGGATTGAGTAGTTAATATTTACACTATTTAAAAGTGGATTATCGTCCACAATTAGTTGTTTTTATAACATACTTTCGACCGTTGCGCACTGCGTCCTTCATCTACGTTATTGTGAGTATAACCTAAAGCGTCGTTTCGTGAATTCCGTGATATATTGACTGTGAGTTCAATCCCTGCATCGAGTAGTATGAATTTGGGTTCAGTTAAAACAGGGCGTGCAATACCAGAGAAATAATAAAAGAACTAAGCGAGATGTCCCTAGACATGGGCATTGGAACGAGAACAGTCTATTCACGTAGATTAAATAAAGAGTCCCGTTCAGAATTTCAAACAGTTTTTTTTTTTTTTGGTTGACATTTACGTAATGAAAGCTGGTGAAGTGTAGGATGGCCGAAACATTGTGGTAACAGCAACAACATTTTAAATAGTTTAAATAGACAGTTATTTTTTTCCAATATATTCTACTAGTTTAACGTGTATCCCATGCTAAATAACCGACGCATTGCCACGAGAAAAAAATCCATAGATAGACGAAAAAAATTACGAGAACATAGGTATTGGATAATGAAAATAAAGCTTAAGAAAAAGAATAATTTATTACTATTTAATCGGTACCTTCAGGTGGGTCTGACTATCACATATTCTTGGAATTAAACGTTACTTTCATTCCCCTCATTAAGAATCATTTTGCTAAAGAATTGTTTGGTTAAATCTCAAAGGCCCTTCCCTCTTCATCCAGTCAAACAACAAGCAAATCATTGTCCAACAATTACCTGTTATTTCCTAGTCGTCAAAACACAAAGAAAATTTTGTTTTTCTATTACTCTTGAGCAATTTTTTTTATTTGATCAGTTCTAAGTATCAATAAAAGAAAGAAGTTGAAAATGTCCACTTCATTTAAAAAAGAAAAAGTAAAAGAAAAAAATAGAGGCAAAAAACAAATGGGAAAATTGTTTCCTTTTGTTCTTTAATTGCACTGACACAAGTTCAGGTGAGTCTGTTGAGTTTCCAATACTGATGGACATATGATTGGGAAACTTTGACAGTTTACTGTTGATACAAGATGAAAAGAAGTTAAGAATTATAGCAGAACAATTATATTATAATCTATCCATTTAACTCTATCTCTTTTATATATATATATATATATATATATATATATATATATATATATATATATATATATATTTATTATGATAATTTTTTATCTATCTATCTATCTATCTATCTATCTATCTATCTATCTATCTATCTATCTATCTATGTGTTTGTCGGTCTGTTTTCGTAGTTTTCCGCTGGTTTTATGTGCGTGTATAAGCTTACGTAAATTTTAACGGCTGTGATTTTATTCAGGTATTTTAGATTTTATAAAACTTTTTTGTTGGTTATTTAACGCCGAAGCAGATATTGGATTGCACGAATAATTATTTATGCAAGTGAATATTCCATTAAAAATTTGTTTTGAATTATAAAGACTTTTTCAGAGACACGCACGCGGACACACAGGGACACAGACACAGACACACAGAGACACACACAGACACAGACACACACACACACGCATCGAAATCTTAAGATATAACCCGTGTCTTTGTGTGCGTGTGTGACAAGATCTATGATCGCTTAAAACAACGCTCATAATGCAAAACACACACAGATATACAAAGCACACGGAGTATATCTTAAGATTTTGATAGACGGCTGATATCTTGAGATTCTTTTATGTGTAGTATGTATCTTAAGATTTTCATACAAATATCTTTCATAATGTTATATTATATAATAATGGAATAAATGTTGCTCCATCTGTAACGCTTTTGTACATACCTCATTATTAGTTGATGTCAAAAATTAAAAGAATTTAAGAGATTTAATATGAGTATTGTAAAATTTCAAGATGCAAGATAAATCATTTGAACCATTTAATCATTCAATATTTCATTCCACATATATTTTTTTAAGAATTGTTTTATTTGCAAAATATATGAACGCTTTGAATGCATTAGACTCTAGCGATTTACTACTGGAAGTGTATTCTTAGGATTGAATGATCTTCGTTATTAGAGAGACATATAAATATATAGAAATAAAATTAAGAGAATATATATATATATATATATATATATATATATATATATATATATATATATATATATATATATACATACATATGTATATATAAATATATACAGACAGAATGAAAGAATATATATATATATATATATATATATATATATATATATATATATAGATAAAGGCCTTTTTCACAATTTCATTGATTTCAAAGAAGCATTTGATAGGGTATGGCACAATGGCACCAGGAAGATCCTCTGATTATTCAACAGAGAATAATGACACATGCAAATCATACAAACAATCCATCATTATGACACCATGCATTCTCTATCGACGTCAAATCTGGATGCCTAATCTCTCCAACAATCTTCGACATGTTTCTGGAGTGAATCATACAGGTAACCCTCGAGGCTACAATACTACTATCTCTATCACTGGTAAATTTGTTTGTAATCAGGGTTTCACAGAGAATATTGACCTTATGGCGAAAAGTAATATTAGGTACATGACCTGACGAATATACTCTTCGAAAGAAATAGTGGATATGAAATGGAACTCCGCACAGAGAAATCCAAGTTAACGATGAATTGTACAAGTCACACCAGTGCCAGCCTCACTGTGAACGGCAAACCATTGGAAAAGTGTGCCCTTTGAATACTTGGCAGTAGTTCGTTCAAAAGATATCACCTGTAATGCAGAAATCCACACAGAGACCGCCACAGCCTCAGCAGCAATGGCCAGAAAGGAAAGGATATGGAAGAGCAACATCAGCTTCCAGACCAGGTTCAAGCTCTGCAAATCACTGGTCGTATCCATCCTCCTCCTCGTGTGTTAGACTTGGACACACGTTGCTGAGACATGAAAAAGGATGCAGGCGTTCGAAAACACATATGCAAGATAGCTTCTTATTATCTCCTACTGGCAACAAAAAACTAATGACTACGTACGAAGCAAGCTCAAAATTCTCGATTAATCTCATATCCGAATGTTTTTATAACCGAAAGTGCTCATCTTCTAACGCCATAGAATTCGAATGTCCTCATATCCGAAGTTCTCAGTGTTACAATTTAGATATTGTAGGTATATGTTACATTAAAATATGTTTCCTATGTAGATAATTGTTAGAAACATGGAATTTTTTAACCCTTAATAACTCGCAATGAAGAAAGTTGAAATGGTAAAAAGTATATGGCCCGTGGAAACAAATGCAATTGAAAAGAAAACAATGAAGGAAATTCCTAATTTGTTGAATTATCGAATTAAAAAAAAAAAGGATTACAGAATCTGAAAGAAACACTAGAATCTTGCGCCTGAAAAATGTCTACTGAATACTCACACTGCTGATGGCATAAAAAGAATGGATAAATGATGACGTTAATGAATTACAAAAGAATTCAAAGGTAGAATTAGTTCAGAGTGATTTGGATTGTTAAGAAATAGAGGAAAACTCAAAATCTTCCGATAATGGGGAAAATTTAAAAGATGATGAAGAAGTTTGGCGCTCAGTAGAGAACGCTCTTGATGTAGACATGGAATTCATAGAGAAAAAAAAACATTGTTAAGTAGTAGATAAGGAACAAGTTCACGTAAATTGCAGAAATGCCTTACATGAAAATAAAACAGTGAAAAGTAAGCGAAATGGGAAAAGAAATAAGAAAGACAATTGAAAATAAAACTTATTGAGCATTAAACATTGAAATTTAATTTTGACTTTCTTGTAACACTTAATGTTTGATATATTACGATAGGTCCTTGGGTTTGTTAAGTTATATGGAGATTAAACATGTCGCATTATGTCCGAACGCGACCTCTTCTCCGAACTACTCTAAAGTTCAGATATGAGGTCTTCTACTCTATATACGTACAGAAAGGTAGAGTACGATGAGAAAGAAAAGAAAGTGACTTACATATAGAATGGAGAAACTCCCGGGTCTGGAGAAGCCTTTTTTTTAGGATTCCAGATTCAAATGATCCCGATACATCTGTCTTAGGCAGTTAGATATCACATGAACGGGAAACAGAAAGTCTTAGGTTTTCCCCAATTGTGTACTCTGAGCTGGAATTTCATTTTATGCCTGTGAAAAATATAATCCCAAAGGAAAAAAGCATCATGGACTTTTAAGCTGTTAGGGAGGCAGACTTAACCTTTGCGCTGGCCATGATGGGCCGAGTCTATAGTCCTGTAAAAGAGCAGAATTTGGATACAGCTTTGGTTAATGTATGCAGTTATGTCCCTAAGAGATCATCATATGATTCACGTGAAATATGTCGAGCAACGGAAGACAAGCGTCTTCTACATCCGTACAGATAGATATTTTACAAACAAATTCGTAGAAATATTTGTTGATGTTTTTTTACGGATGTATTCTTCGTGATTATTAAATTTCTATCTAGCAAATGATAAATAAAAATTATTTTTCTCGAGGTTGGATGGGAGATAGCTCGAATATATTAGTTTGGGGTTCTTATCATCTTCACGTCAGATTTTTGGTTATCGTTTCTCTAGAATAATTGCTGGCATTTTCTTCATTTCTTTTACATTATTCTAATATTTGTATATAACCTTAGAAGTAACTGACCAGGTTTTGGGCCAAATACTTCGAAAAACAGAAAATTATTTCGGTCATCAGAATTCATATAAAATGTTAAACCAATAATATTCGTTAGTCTTCAATTATATATATATATATATATATATATATATATATATATATATATATAAATATTTAAAAATAATAATTAAAAAAATAGACTTTTTTTCCCTGTTTTCAGAAAAAGACATTTATCCATCTTGACAGAATTTGTTGTACGAGTCACTGGAAAAAAAACTTTTAGAATCGTTTTGTGTCAGCTATGCCTTCCAAAATGAGCAATGGTGAGAGGAAAAAGATCTTTTGGATCTTCAGTAATGGTAGCTAATTTCATAGTCTGATGATAGATGATTGAAGAAATAACAAGAGGAATGTGAATAAGTTTAATAAAGAGGGAACGGTAGAGAGGAAAACTGGATCAAGAGGTCAGAACAGCAAGAGAGATGATGATTTCAAATTAGAAGCTAATGTAATCAATTAGAAAAGATCTGTCTCAATTCATAAGACGTTTGATTCTTGAGAGAAGAGTATAAGCTATGACATTCTAAAGAGTAGTAAAAAAGCCATGAAAATGAAATCCTACGAGAAACATTTTTTGCATATGGTTACTCCAAGACAGAAAGACTCCGGGACAAAGGGATCAAAGATCAATGTAAATAAGTTAAAAAAATCATGCTGGAATAATCAATTTCAATCCTTCGTGAGCTTCCAATCATTAGCTATGATTAATTAATGGTGAACATGTCATTTTCATTTATGATCGATTTTATTACACTTGTTCTTTAAAAGTTGGAGAGAAATGATAAATTATTATGGCTCGAACAAGAGTCAAATAGTATTATACAAACGTTGGACGATTCAAGTAAGTTATCTTTCATCGTATTTAAGATAACGTTTCAAAAGTTAATCTAACACTTTGACAACATCGGTGTTACACGATCTGCTATTTACACCTTATATATATATATATATATATATATATATATATATATATATATATATATATATTTTATATATATTATAGATTTTATATGTGCACAAAATGCATCTTTGCAGTGGGTAATTGTTTTTGTACACGTGTAAAAATCTATAATATATAATTATTGCTCTAATCTTGGCTGAGCCCTCTTGGTTTGGTTTATTAACTTCTTTGACTAGCGAACGTATATTTTGAGTTTTTTATGTGGTACATGTAGTAGTTGCAGAAATTCGCATAGCTTATTTAGGTGGAGAGAATTTTTTGACAGTTTTTACAGTTTGTTTTGAGAAAAGAAATTACTTGTACGAACACAAGAAATGCGCATTTCTAATTTCAATCTATCTATCTATCTATCTACCTATCTATCTATATATATATATATATATATATAAATATATACACACACACACACACACACACACACACACACACACACACACACAACATATATATATATATATATATATATATATATATATATATATATATATATATATATATATATATATATATATATTCCAAGGAAACATTATAATTATCTTATTGAAGATATTTAAAATTATAAAATAAGATAAAGCCCTGAAAAGAGCTTATAGCTGAAAAATCATTAGTATTTTGTAACTTTCAACACGTTTTCGTAAAGAAAACCTAAGATTCAATTGTTTTATTCCACACTTTCTTTTATTTGTTTTTGTTTTCTTTGCTATGAAAGTTTCCTGGACTTAATAAACTTCTTTGTTTGTACAGAACGAGTTTTTTGTTTTGTTTTTTTTTCTAAGTTTTGTAATTTTTAAGAGCCATTGTCTGAGGGTATCGACGCGAAGAATTTAATTTTATCATCTGAAGCTTAGAATATTGCTAAAGTAGAATTAAAAACGATTTGCATAATTCCAAGAGGACATGACGCATACCTAATGGATGTGAGTCGATAAAGATTTGTTGATTTGGGTAAGAGAGGCAGTATGGTAGAGGAAACAAGTGAAAGCAGACTTATTTTAGTAATCACTACAAATCTCATACCGTCATCAACACTTTTAATGCAGCAAGTTACTGACAATTTTTCTTCAATAACATTAAGAGCAAATACAAAAACAAGAACTACATGATTATGATAATAAAATTAATATTATATTCCTGATATATAAAATGCAAAGTCTATCAATTTATCTCTCTCCCTGTCTCTTTCGCTCTCTCTCACTTTCTCTGTCTCCCCCTCTCTCTCTCTCTCTCTCTCTCTCTCTCTCTATATATATATATATATATATATATATATATATATAAGGAGAGACAGAACTTTCACATACACATATATATAAATGTAAATATGCACACACACACACACACACATATATATATATATATATATATATATATATATACAGGTACAGTTATATAGACGTCACACATATACACATAAAACACACATATATATATATATATATATATATATATATAGATAGATAGATAGATAGATAGATAGATAGAACAACAACATTGCGACAGAAAAATGAAATAAGTAGCAAATTTTAAACAATTTTTCATTATTAAATCCTACTGAAAGTACAATATTGATAGGAATTAGCTATAAGCTCTTTTCTTTCTGTCGCTTTCTTTCTTTCTATCTATCTATCTATCTATCTATCTATCTATCTATCTATGATTATTATTATTAGCAGCAGCATGGCCTGGCGTTGTCCGTGCTTGATTCAAAAATCGTACGACTCATACAGCAATCGCTATCACTTGACTTAAAATATTTTTGCCCTTTCTTGCATTTATAGGAGTGCTTTTTGCCGTGCTGATGTTGCTACAAGCCTTATTTCTTGCCTATCTCACACTGCGAATTTTTTCTAAACTCTATACTAAACATTAAATCTGTTACGAAAAAAGAACCAAACAAAATAAAAACAAAACGATCAGCTTTAAAAAAGGACTCGTAACTGGAAAAACCGAATGAAAAAAAATGTTGACAACAAATACATTTTCCCACCCAACACAGTTCTGCGGAATCAGAATCAACGTTGATTTTAAGCAAGCGAATGAGCCAATTGGTGTAAAGTGCCATGCAGATTTAAATTTTTTACCACTTGTGACGAATGCAGGTATCGATTTTTTTTGCATGATAATTGATATTCGTGTCAGTCAGCTGTTGGCTCTCACGCTGGCCCATAAAATCTTCCTGCCTATTCGTGGAAGCCAGCTATAGTCTCTCACTCTGGCCAGTACAAAATGGCCGGAAACTACATGACAACTGCCGTAGAAGCATGAAAAAATTGATTATTTCCACTATTGATGGGAGTTGGGAAATACGAAATTGGTGTTGCCTTATCGGTAACTTGGAGCATGTGCATGTAAATTTTGGTGCAAATCCTTTGAAAATTGCGGCCGTGCATTCGTTACACACACACACACACACACACACACACACACACACACACACACACACACACACACACATCCCACCTTTTATAGATAGATATTATTATTATTATTTTATTATAATATTTCGATTTCTTGTATGGGAGACCATAAGCAAGTAGCTGTGTCCTAATATGGCTACATTTCATGATTTGTTTTTTTCCAACTTCCATAAATTCACATGCGTTACATGGACACATTTCTCCTTAGTGTGTGGGCTATACTTATCAAGACAATTTTACATACCCCTTAAGCTGGGATTTCCAGGGGTTTTTTTTTTTCAATATATTTTTGGATTCCTTTTTTTTTCATTCCAAGCGAACTTAATATGAGTGGTACTATTCTAGTTTTCAATTTCCACATTTTTCTATTTAGGTTTCTACGTCTTTATTCTTCGTTAGTTTTTCAAATTCCTTATTTGCTATGTTAAATTTCGCAGAGTGAAAGCCATATCAAGTAGTCGACATGTTTCTTTTTTTTTTTTTTGTTTTTTCGGCCTATGTATTTCAATATTCCTGACTATAAAGATGCATAGAACTGTGATGTCTTCTATTTCTCTAGTCGTTGCTGGGTGATATTCATGTTTATTAACATCTTTTCACAAATTTTTGCACATTGTCCCCTATATTGCCCCATTCTTGGGTTCAATTGCAGAACATCCTGAAATAAGATGGTCTATGGTTATCTGATATTTGTCACGCAATTTGGATCCAATCTATTATGTACAATATTTGCCTGTATGTTACTAATGAAAAAAATCCGGTCTTGCTCTGCAAGAATATAGCCTCCGGTTTCAGCCTTTAATCAACATATTCGTAACCATCGATAGGACTTAATTTTTTCAACATCGTCTTTATTAAACCGCTCTGAATGTTGGTTATTGCCTGTTATGCTTAGAATGAAGTTTTCTTCTCTTAGAATCCATTCGTTTGATATCATTCAATTTCCAGTTCACGATTTGGAAACTGTATTAAACCACTTGGATGGCAAGGCTATTAATGGCCATAATTCTGTCATGAGAATTCAATTCAGTTCTCAATATGAGTTCCAACCTTCTCTTTTACACCGAGGTATTTATGAACTTTTTCTTGCCATAAATCTTTGATTTTTACCCCAAAGTCTAAGCCAATCGATGTTTAATTGCAGTGATCCACGTAGTATTGTGACTTTAGGACATTTATCCAAACTGGATTCCATTCCAATGTTAACGTTGAAATATTTTACTCTTTTCAGGAGACCTTACATCTCACTTTCATTCCTAGATTACATCTTTAAGAGATCCATGCTCATTTTCTCTTGAGACATAGCCTTATTCTTTCCCGTCAAGTTCCCTGGTTAATGCTATTAGCAATAGACAAAATAGTAAGAGACAAAGAACCACCTAGAAATATTTCTCTGTTTTCCAGACTTCTAGACTGATTTGAAGTGTTGTATTCCATTTCTACATAATTTCTTTGGTGAAACTGATGAAGACGAGTGCTACCTTGTATATATTTAAAGATTTTAAGATCTATGAATAGGGTACACCATTGAATGTCTTACGGTAAACTATTCAGGTAGTACTGATATTTTTATTTTATTGAATCAATTATCCAAGATCATCGTATTAATTACCTTTTGGCCTTCACATCCGTAAGAGATACATTTACACAGTTTTATATGTATTATTCATTTTTTCTAAGAAAGAATATATTTGTTTTGTCAAAATAGTTGCCATCAGTTTGTTAGTGAGAAACCATTTAATTATGCTCTAGTTCTTTGGGAGGTTTGTTTCACCATTCTTGGGTTGAAGGAAGGTAATTTTCTTTGTACATATGGCGGAATTTTAGTAAAATCCTTGACAATTTGTTGAATTTCTTTGGCAAGTTTTTTTTATGTGTTGCATTTAAATAATGAAGCCAAAAATCAGGGATTTTATCTATTTCTGGATATTCCCAGTTGCGAGTTTTATTCAGTACACATTCAACATCCTCTTCTGTGATCCCCGCTTATGCTTTTTCTGATTCATTTTTCAACCGTCCTACATGTGCAATTCAAGATTCGTCTTTGTTCTGTTCTTAAGGGCATATTTTTTCCCAGAATGTTATAAAGGCTTCTAATTTTTTTTTCGTCGGGTGGACACTTCATTGTTTATGGTAGATCACCTCTCTTCCCAGTACAAGTCAGCAGATGGGTCATTTACGAATTCATTAAACAAAGAAACAAAAGCAAAGATCAAATAAACTGATTTTACATTTGGGGCCAATTCTCATTCTCTTAATAATACGAAGCATGAAAATAAAATTCTCACTGAATAAAAAGAAAGAAAAAAAATCGCCCAAAAGAAGAGCATGACCGAATTAATCTAGCTGTAGACATATTTGAACAGAAGAAAGTACAAGAGAAAGAACAAAATAAGTAATCTTCCAATAGCATCCTTACACATGAGAACACACACGCAAGCGCGCGCACAGACACATAGACACGCACACATATCGACACAGATATATTGTGCCGAGTTAAAAAATCTACCGATATTACTATTTGTTATTATTATTATAATCATTTATTATTATTATTATTATTATTATTATTATTATTATTATTATTTTCTTTGATTTCTGGCGTTTACACATTTCTTTTCGGGTCCCGCCCAGGGACCTAAGGTTGGAAATGGCATCATGTCACTTTCCACTGAAAAAAAAAAAAAAAAAAGATAAAGCCCTTCGTAAAGTGTGGGCTGTACTTGTCAGATTATTATTATTATTATTATTATTATTATTATTATTATTATTACTTCCTTTGATTTCTATTGTATATCAGAGACCTAAGGGTAGATTTTTTTTTTTTTTTTTTTTTTTTTTTCATGACATTATCATTAATATTTCTAATAATAATAATAAATAATAATAATAATAATATAATGTGTTGTTTTGTTCCATTTTTATTTCTAGTGGGTATATTATTTTGTTTTCCTCTCGTTGCTTTTAGTTTTTAAATTTTCTTAAAAAGTAATATAAAAATAGTCCTGTCATCACAAAATGAAAACAACTAAAATAACGTTTATAAAATGGAAAAGTCATGTCGAATTAAAAATAAATTTACATAAATAAATTTACATAAATAAATTATATATATATATATATATATATATATATATATATATATATATATATATATATATGCAATTATTGAATTTTTTTTTCAATGGTTGAATAATGTCAGTGAAAAGCAAAATCATCCCTCGGCATGATTACTTAAGTTCCTTTGTAAACACCAGCATCGACGGATTACGAACAGTTTCTGTCCACCAAATTCAATTATACGATTTAAGTAAACCTGATGTTGTTTTTCGATCACATCTCGGGTTATATCAAAAAGTATCTTTATGACAAGTCCAATATGTTGATATTCGAACTCGCGTCCGAGGAACGAAACAAATAGCTGCTGACTATTAGGCTTCTTAATTTACGTGGATGTGCTGAAAATTCATCGGACTTAGCAACAAGAATTTACACCTTCTTCTCTTGGATTTTTTTCTTGAGATTTTAGGACCATTCGATGTGTAATTCTTACACAAAACCTATATTCTTTTAGTATATATGGCTATTGGAAAAGTAAAAAGATGTCACATTATAATCAAAGAGCAAGCAATAAACATGACATTCTGATCCTTGAAAAAGTGCATATTCAAATGTAACCCAATCTGTCATTTTCTTTCAGTACTCGTGTGATAATAATAATAATAATAATAATAATAATAATAATAATAATAATAATAATAATAATAATAGTCCCTGGAGACTGTAATGTATCCTTGAAGATCTTCAAAATACAATCAAAGTACAAAGACCTATCAATAGGAATGTCAAAAATAGGACACGTGAGGACATCAATATTTCCAGTTGTAGTTGGATCTCTCAGTTTGATTGGTAAAGGTTCCGATAGACTCACTGATGTCTGGTAGCTAATGACTTAAATGACCGAGAAAGAATTGAGTATTCAACAGAAATCAAAGGAAGCAATAATAATAATAATAATAATAATAATAAAGCTAACCGCCCAGACATTCTTATTAGAGACAGCAAACAAAAACGTGTCTCCTTATTGATACGGCAGTCACTGCGGACTGCAATGTGTTTTTGGAGATCTTAAAAAAACTATCAAAATACAAGGTCCTTGAAATCGAAATCTCAAAAATGTGGCACATAGGGACATCAAATATCACTGTTGTAGTTGGAGCACACGGATGTGTTGGAAAGATTTCAGTAGACAAATTGAAGTGATTCCTGGAAGCCTATGCGTTAAAGAAATAAAAAAATAAATGTTCTCACGAGCACAGTGCACACATTATTGTGTGTGCGTGTGTGTGTGTGTGTGTCAGTGGAAAATGACATGATGCTATTTCTAACCTTAGGTTTCTGGGCGGTACCCAGGAAGAAATGACTACAAACCAAAAAATCAAAGGAAATAATAATAATAATAATAATAATAATAATAATAATAATAATACCTCCTTATTGATATGGCAGTCCCAACAGACTGCAATGTATCTTTTAAGATATTCAAAAAAGCTGTCACATGTGGTACATGGGAACATCAACAATCCCTGTTGTAGTTGGAGCCCTAGGATTCGTGGGAAAAGATTCCAGTAGACTAATTGAAGGGATTTCTGGAAGTCCATGCCTCAAAGAGATACAAAAACTTGTTCTCACAAGTACAGCCCACACTTTACGAAGGGCTTTGTATATGTCAATTTTTTTTTCAGTGGAAACTGTCATGCTACCATATCTAAACTTAGGTCCCTGGACGGGACCCTGAAAGAAATGTGTAAACGCCAGATATCAAAGGAAATAATAATAATAATAATAATAATAATAATAATAATAATAGCAGATATGTTGTTTTGATGTAACCTTGTGTGTATGAAATAGAGCAAAGTAAGTTCGCATTATCATTATAAAAAAAATGTATCTCATATTTTTGAAATAGTTTGTATCTTATAGGGTCAGTTCACAGCAACAAACAAGCCAAAAACAGTTTAATAACGTATTAGAATTTAGCAAGAAGGAGATATTTCCTGTTAAATGAAAAACTAGTTTCGGCCTATAAAATGATTTACTTGGACGTTTCATAATGTAATGAACATATGGGGATAAAACTGCTACGTTTGCAAAGTGTCTCGCAATTACCTCTCTTTTTCTGTCACTAAAAATTATCTGCAATATTTCTTTTCGGAGGACAATAAAAGTATCCGATGGAAACCATATGTATTGTGCAATTTGATACTAAAAAATAAACTTTCATCTGATGAAAAAACGGCTGATGTATTGATCTGAAGATAGGCGTGAAGAGTAAAGTAGCAGCACAAAAATCGCCCTAGTACGGAACAACAGAATTGCTCATCAGTGACACTTTATTGGCACATACTTTAACACATATCACGGTTTTACGATATGACATTGATGCGTATGTGGACTATCGTATATTTATTTGCACACTAAGATTAAAGCGAGAGAAGAAATTCACTTTGATGGGTGAAGCAAAGTCATTAAGACAATGAATTCATGGGACTGATTGATGAAATAAGACGTGAAATCCAGAACAACATGCCATCCAATAACAAGGCCTGTATGAACATGCTGTTTGGAAGTACATTTACCAACAATTGAATTCATACAAGTGCAAGCTGTGATGCAAGAAGGTAGAACATATCAGACAATTTATTAAACGTTTGTAGAATGCTCGCAAATAAAGTTTACAAGTACAGCTACGATAATTTGACCTCTCATATGAGATTGTAGGAATCATGGAATAGAAGTCGACGAGAAATGCTAGAGTCACAAGACGTAGAAGATGAGCTAGAATGAGTCAAAATCTTGAGGGATTTTTTTTTTTAAATCTAAACAGATTATTATTTGAGGCCATTAATCGTCATATTTAGGATTGGGGAAAAGTTCTATGTAATCGAACATAAGATGGTACATAGTGAAAACTGGAACGAAGCCTTGTATATCATCACTCCTAATATCTACGTTGCTTGGAAATAGTCTTCGAATGTTTACTTTGTCTGAGTTCGTATCTCTTGAGGGAGAGCATGCATAATGCAAAATTTTAATGAAAATTAAAATTACACGAATTGAAATAATAATAATTATAATAATAATGTTTATGATAATAATAATAACAACATCAGCATTCTATTTCATTCGTTATATTTCTTATAATTTTGCTTAATAAATATATAGATTATTATACTATAGTACGCATAAAAATACCCTTAGAAGTCACATCCAATTCTTAAATAAAAATAACATACTCAGATATGTCTCCCATGTCCGTAGATTATATTTCATATCTTTTTACTGCTATATCCCTTATTGGCTTATGCTAGTAGGGCTGCCATTTTTTAATATGTCTGGAATGACATACTGGGAAATATAATGGAATCGCTTTCGTTTTCGTCTATATATTTTTAGCTTCTTTTCTTTTCTCCATGCTTGACATTTGTGAGCACTGACCACGCCCTCATAATAGTAATTTATGTCGGCACACATCCAAAATATAACTCGTCTCTTGCTGATATTATAAATAGATACAGGGAAAATAGAATTTAATTTTATTAGCAATTCCCATATACTATGACAGGCATTTCGCTGGCAATAGCAATGTAATTTCCCTAAAATATATACGAGTTGATATTGACAGAAAAGAAATTTGGATATAAAACTTAACATATCTTATTAAAGATTAAGATTAATCAGTTATATTACCACTACAACTACTACTAATAATAATAGCGAAGTAATCGATTAATGTTGATGAATTGCACTTATTACCCTTCAGATTTGTTTTTACTTAATCCCTCTAACCCACGAACTAATGAATACCTGTTAGGGGATACACAGATGACGTCAAACAACTTGCAACGTGTCGAAGGGTCGACTCAATAATGTAAAAAATGTGTTTCAGTGACGATATAAGCATGGATTTCGGATTAGATAAATGCACAAAAGTAATAGTCAGGAAAGAGATAATTACAATATCATACGCAATAGATTTAGATTTTGTTACAAGGAATAAGAAACAAGAGGACGCCTGGGAATTAGCGAACGATGTGAAATACAACATACGTAAATGCAGGCAAAAGTAAGGCGCGCTGAATACTGAGCTGGATTTAAAAAAAACAACAACAACAGAATATCTTCCATAAACACCATGCCTATCGCCGTGGTTCAATACAGTTTCACCATCCTTAAACGAACAATAGCTGATATTAAGCGAATGGATACCAAAGCTTCTCACTTGCCACCGCATGCATCATCCCAAGGCTGATGTTGATCATCTGTATGTGCCGAGATCCCAAGCAGTTAGAGGATTATTTCAACTAGTCGTATTCGTCGTTGGCATCCGTCCGTCTCGAGAGACGATGGAGTAGGGCGTTGCGCTACGAGCCTGGGCGGGATATATGGAGAACTCGGGCTGACCAGACGTCTAGCTCACCATCTTGCCCTTGCTAGCAGAGTTCAAAGGAGAGGATAACCCAATACAGTTTGGTACCAGCGCGGCTGCAAGAGTTGCCGGAAAATAGCACAAAGTGCCGTCAATCCGCCTTAGGGGCTCCACTCCGGGTTTGAATTCAGAGTTGTCCTTCTCATAGACCAGTTGCCATCCCAGGCTATAAAACCAAACAATCAGTCTTTAACGATACCGTGAAACTATAGAAGGCTGGATGAGGATATATATCAAAGAACAAGAGAGTTTTAAGAAAATTATTCAGTAAAAAATGAAGCTAACAAGATCAAAAATTATTTTCAAGTGGGTGAAGAAATGCAAGTAAAACATTATACATCTACTGCAGGTGATAAAACCTTAAAAAACCAACGAAGCAATGGTAATAGATCAGCTACAGAAATGATAGCAGTGTAAACCTCTTCCCGGTCAATATTCTGCCCATACCAAATAAGGTGATGTACACAAGTCGTGTAGGCAAAAGTGGTTACGTAGTGCAGCGTTAAAAGATGAAAACGAAGGTTTTATTCTTACTGCACATAACCAAAGGTTACTAAGTAGAAATTAACAAGCACACATACTGAAAAGTTATGTTGGACCCAAATGAGGACTGTGATAAATATCCAGAAACAATTGACCATCTTGTATCAGGTTGTTCGGTATTGGCACTCATTGAATATAAATCATGGCATGACAGAGTGGGCCAATATCTGCATTGAAAAATTGGTCATATCCACGGACATGAATCTACAAGAAATTTGTATGAACACCACCTAGAACTGGTTAGGGAGATAGGTCCTGTAACAATTTTTATGGGAATTTACATTACGCACAGACAGAACAATCATAGCTAATTGCGCAGTTATTGTTTATCAGAGAGCGCAAAAAACAAATGTTGCCTTCTTGTTGACATGGCAGTCCCCGCAGACTGTATTGTATATTTGAAGATCTTCAAAAAGTTCTTGAAATCGAAATCTCAAACATATGGCAAATTAGGATATCAAGAGCACCAGGTGTCGTTGGAACTCCCGTATTAATTGGAGTAGATTCCAGTGGACTCACTGAAGGGATTCCTGGTAGAACACGACTTAAAAAAGTGTAAAATATCATACTAACGACTACAGCCCACACTTTACGGAGACTTTTTAAAAATATATGTGATCTTCGTTTTGTTTTATCTTTCTCAAAAAATGCTCAGTGGAAAATATCATGATGCTATTCCTGACCTTAGGTCTTTGGGTGGGACCCAGAAATAAATGAGTATACACCAGATGTCAAAGGATATATTATTAGAATATTAATAACGAATTAATCGAGTAATAGGGACTAATACTTATTTATTTTATTTATTTAAACACTATATAACTGAATTTAATTACAGGTCGATATTTATTATGTGGTGTAAAAAATTAAGTAAATTTAATTACGCATAAAATATGTTTGACTTACAAGTTCATATTAATCACACGTAAGCGCTAAATCGATTTTTTTATGATTTCACACCAAACAAGGAAAAAATACCATGAATTACTGAGAGTTAAATAGACAGAGGACAATAAAAGAATAACGTTCAAAAAGACAGAATTTGTAGATTGATATTGCATGGAAATAGTTGCATCTACGTTTTTGGAACAATAGAAAACAAAGAACTATAACACACTGTGCCACAAGATTCCAAACAGACATCCACAAGTTTGAATTTCAGAGGCAAATAATTATTTTCATTCCTATATACGTAAATATATGAACATATTATTTCTGCCCAGCTTTAGGTTTCCTTCCATGAATTAAGACATTTCTATCTATTTTCTAGTGAATCTTACATTTTGAATATTTTATTTCAGCAGAGTTTATGACCTCTATCGCTTTTCCAATGGCAGTGGTCCTGACCAGGTACATTCGATAGTGCAACCATACCATGTAAAGTGGGACAAAACAAACATATCAAATTCGTATACTATTAGTAAGAAGGAATTTCAATTCGTAAAGCTTTTTTCCCAAAGTTGGCTAGTATGTCTGATTCCAAGAGACTGTTTACTGCACACAACAATCTAAGCGTACGTTTAAGCTTAGCGTTATTCATTTGTCTATCTCGTAAAAACTAATGGTTTTGAATCCAGAGTTGTCATTAACCAATACCGGAAAGTGAATGCTATTAACTTGACTGGAATACGAACGCGTGTCTTAGACATCTAATTCTGTATCGCAATCCATTACAACACCGCACAACTATATATATATATATATATATATATATATATATATATATATATATATATATATATATATATACACACACACACACACACACACACACACACATATATATATATATATATATATATATATATATATATATATATATATATACATATATATATATATATATATATATATATATATATAAAGAAAAATTACGGAATGGAGTTCACTTTTCAGGCGTCAGCGTTGGGAAAACTGACACCTCTTAAACTAACTGTAGTGTAGTGATATCTAAGGTTATAAAGCATAAGACTAGAGTAAATTTCCAATTAATGCCCATTGCCAATTCAATCGCTTTTTTATGTTATAAGAAAGGGCCATATCTAACCAGAAAACCTTATTACTGTCTCTAATAATTCTTGTTTTTCAATATGCAACATCTCTTCAGGCCACAGGTCATCATGGTTTTCCCATACATCCTACATCCTGTGGCCCTTCGAATTTCTTCTCATTCCGCCAAGTCTACTCTCCACCATTTCTTCTTGGCTTCACACGTTCGTCAGGTAGGTGGCTCGCTTCTTTTCCTCATATCACACCATCAATATGCCCTGTGACTTTTGATTTCAATCACTATTTCCTCATTATGCTGTCAATGAATTTCCTCCGTCTCTCTTCATGAATTTGAGCCTAAGACTTCTTGATGAGGCCATTTTCCTTAAGATGGCCTCATTGTTTATCCGACCCAGCCACAGAAGTCTTTGTACCCTTCATTAGAAACATTTCTCTTGTCTTCAATTCTCTCCTCAGTCCTGGAGAGATTGCCCGCTTTCCATATAATATATGTGGGTGTATATTACTTATGAATCCAGGAACCTTTATTTTTCTAAAGAATTCTTTCTGTTTTTAAACACTAAGTTTAGTTTTTGCAATGCCTCTTTCGGATTTAACTGTCAGATTTCCATCCGCTGTTAAAACACTTCCCAGATATTTAACCTTCTGTACTTGCTTTGATGATGACATTTTCAATTTATAACTCGCATCTTGGCCTTTTCTACTTGAGCACTAAAACAAATACAAAAACATGTTCTCAGCATAATAAAAGGTTATATGTCACATGGAAAAGGCATTTGGCATCGCAGTCAGATCTCTCCTTAGAAGAATTTTAGCGAATTCTTCAATATAATTATTCACCTGCGTAAGGCTGAGTCGGTCTCGCAGCAAAATCTCAAAGTATTTCTCAATTTCTGCCAGCGGGAAACAGGAGTGTGTTCTGCCACCCTTATAATTACCCAGGATTCTTCATTATGCTGCTGAAACATGCATATATGAAGATAGTGTATATCCGAAAGAGTGTGAAATACTATCTTATTTGATGTGTGTCCAAGTATCTTGTTAATCTGATGCGTATTTGGGCATCTCAATGCGGTGTCATGCTTAGCAAGACAGTCTCGCTAGAACAATTACGACCGAGTAGTGAGTTTGATCCTCAATGGGTGCCCCATACTTTTGGCCTTGTGCCACATCCAAGCTACGCTTGGAAAATTGCTAATCTGATGTGTATCCAAGTATCTTATTAATCTGATGTTTTTCAATGATCTTATTAATATCGTTTGATTGCTAGTATCTAATTAATTTCTTGTATATCCAAGCATTTTATTAATCCAATGTCTCTTCAAATATCCTATTAATCCTATGTGTACTCAAGCATCTTGTTAATATCCGCGTGTTAAAATATCTTGTTAATATTGTGCGTATTCAAGTATTCTATTAATCTTATGTTTATCTAAGTAATGTATTATACTGATGTGTGTGTTCAAGTATCCTATTAATCTGATGTGCATCCAAGTATCTTATTAATCTGATGTTTATTCAATAATCTTATTAATCTCCTTTGCTTCCAAGTATCTAATTAATTTTTTGGGAATCCAAGCATCAGATTAATTCAATGTGTTTTCAATCCTATTAATCTGATGTGTACTCAAGTATATTGTTATTCTCTGTGTGTTCAAATATCTTGTTAATCTTGTGCGTGTTCAAGTATCCTATTAATCTGATGTGTATCCAAGCATCTTATTATTCTGACGTGTGTCCAACTGAATGCAAGAAACTGTTTTATCCGTACATTCAAAGTCGACAGAAAAATTAGCTTTGTAAACCTGTATATAGGAAACGCAACTTCAATCAGACTCCCAGTTAAGATGACTATCTAACTACGTAGTATATAATTTCCACTTAGTCCGCTGTACAATATTATACTCTCTTCCGATAACCTCAGAATCTAAGCTAGACGAAGAAACTGACAAGGGATATAAGAATATATGTCAGAAAATTATCTTGGTATCACATCACGTTTACCCTGACTACTTGTTCATACATCGCCGTCATTTTTACCTTACCTAAATCATATCACCAGTAATCCTTCCTCGACATTCACAATATGCGCTGTACCGATTTCATTATATGTCACAGATATTCTAAGTACCACCTCCTCCAGTATTTAGGTAATATATATATAAACGGCTGCCTGGGATAAACCACATATAGACAACAGAAGACAATTGACTGTTCGAGGATATTATATCAGGGCAAGGGTAGAGGAAAACACCGCGAATGTGATGGGTATTACTATACGGGACACTTTTCTCTCTCTTTTAGAATCCAGTTCTGGATATTAGCGGCAGAGATTACCGAAATTTTGACAAGGCACCATAAGTACTTTCCGCCGATCTCCCTAACTGAATCCTTCGGAGTAATCAGAGGAGACTAAAGAATAAAATCAAGTTTTTAATTATTCCAACTACGATTGGCAATGGAAAAAACAGCAGTAATAACATTCTTTTGTCCTTTTCCTATTATTTTTCACATTACTATGTGTATTTAATTTAATTACTAGTATTTTTCTTGTTTCCTCTCACTTTCTTTGTTTTAAAATTTCTGTTAATATTTGATATAGTGTATATATATATATATATATATATATATATATATATATATATATATATATATATATATATGTGTGTGTGTGTGTGTATGTATATAGTTTTAAGGTGTGTTATATTTATTGGATAAAGTACTGAATATCAGAGATACGGTGTATGTAAATATAAATATAGAATTGAACATTGAAGTCAACACTCAGAGGCGACAGGCTGTTTCACGCGGCCTGATGATTGCGTCTAGCATCATTTGTAGTTTGGACATCACTGCATTCAGAACTACCCACAATCGATGCAAAATAATTCTAGAAAACGCCAAGTACAGCTG
Organism: Acanthosepion pharaonis; assembly: GCA_903632075.3. Taxonomy (NCBI): domain Eukaryota; kingdom Metazoa; phylum Mollusca; class Cephalopoda; order Sepiida; family Sepiidae; genus Acanthosepion; species Acanthosepion pharaonis. Next base: position 382,846 of record CAHIKZ030000946.1, read on the forward strand.
CGCATGAGCAGTCTAGACGAAGGTTAAATAGAAAGAAATTGAATCTTGTGAATTCTGGAAGATCACAAACCAAATCATGAAGAGAGTTAAAGAGGCTGTACCCCCAATTATAAATGACCCCTATATCTTCTTCTACAGATAATGGGAATCACTTTGCCTTCATCTTTGCATCTAACTCAACTTTAGATCCATTGCTATCCTCAGTATCATCAGCAACGTTTTTGGGGCCATAATCCATTAGAAAGTCGTCGAGCCCCTAGAAAACAATAAACTCTTCAGCAATGAGTAGTGTGGGTTTCAGTCAACCCCATCCAGACGTCCTCCCCCACATCCGTTGACACTCATTGAACCAAATGATCTATCTAACTAATTTATAAACATAATGCCAATCATACGACTATATATAGGCGCTCCTCTAAATTATTCATGATCAGAGATTGGCGACTGATCTCATTCACGATGCTTATAAACTAACCAATGTTGTAAAAACAGACCGGTTACATTCAATGCATCGAAAACCAAGATTGTTACATTATATCTTCGCAGACCTGATTCAGAACTACACCAATCAGGATGAACGGAGGTCCTCTCAGGGAAACACCGCGCCTTAAAAGACTGCAGGGTTTTAAAATCACACTTGAACTCAAGTGTAACTCATACATAAGATCCATTGCTAAGGATGCAGTTAAAATAGTCTTCTCTCTGTACACACCCTGCTATCCTCTCCCTTTACAAGGGACAGATGAAACCCAAAAAATGAAGTACTGTTGTCATATTTGGACGGGAGTTGCACAGAACACAATCTCCACGCTTAAAATAAAGTTCCCAGGGTCTTTTGAATGACGAATAATCCCCCAACTTTCAACCTCTGTCCCACAGGCGTGATGTAGCAAGCATCTCGCTGTCTATCGCTACTTCCAGGGAAAGAACTCGTACGAACTACATTCCTTAGTCGTGCCGAGGCAGACCATCACAGCATTCTACCCACATAGAAGCAAACCACCCACATGACCTCTGTATTCCATAGGTGAGAAGTACAGCTTCTTTCTGTGAATCACTGCCCAAGGAACCGACAACCAACAGAAGATTACTCTGATCACTACAATCATAAGCTGTTCAAGGCTAGGGTTATCTTCCCTCCTTTATATAAAAAAGACCTCCAAAACACACACACACACACACACACATATATATATATATATATATATATATATATATATATATATATATATATATATATATATGTGTGTGTGTGTGTGTGTGTGTGTGTGTGTGTGTGTGTGTGTGTGTGTTCACGTTTGAATACAAAACTGTGCAAGTTTTAGAAGCAGGAAATTTAGCCTCGCGGGACAGGAATGTAGATACAACAACAAGCTGAAAAGCAAATTGTCAGCAGTCAATATACCACATAATACCCTTGAGCGCTTACCTTTGGAGCGGGTAGAATGGAGATCAACATGTTTTAGTGGACTCAGCAATTTTCAATCTGCTTGGCTGAATCACCTTCAAGAAGCGAGAGCAAGATCTAAAAGGTCAGCCATTCCCACTGTGATCTCATTTCACAATCCTCACACTTGCTATACATGTGGCCTCCTTTGTAAATCACCAGCGGTTTTAAATGCCACTTCAGATTATCGCACAAACATTCATAACTGAATCAATACGCTATCAGAAACCGACGGAAGAGTCCACTATCATTATATATATATATATATATATATATATATATATATATATATATATATATATATAATGTTGGTATGAGAACAGTCAACTAAAATATAAGTCAATAAAAAATCGCGGATAACGAAAGTAAAAAAGTGTAAACAACTTCCTATGCTGTAAATTAATCTGAACAGGGTAAAAACCGGTTGACAACGTCATCACTCAACGAAGGACGGCTCAAGTTTGAAGGTCTCGTGATATACAGGCGACTAGAATACCTCAACCTCTTTACCGCTTCCTTGTTTATTCTTTTCTTATGGTCGAAGGTCAATTTCCTAAATTTATATATTTTAGATTCTAGCCGCCTGACGATCATGAGACATTAAGTAGCGATATATGTCTGTTTACACACACAAACACACGCTCACATATATATATATATATATATATATATATATATATATATATATATATATATATATATATATATATATACATACACACATACATATATATATATGTGTGTGTGTGTGTGTGTGTGTGTGCAGTAGTAGACACTAAACTGCATTTTTTTGTTTTTCCTCTTAATTCCTCTTAACTCATTTAAAGTTTGGATTTTTTTTTTTCATAATATACTTTTTCCTCATTATAATAACAAGTTAGAATTTGTAGATAACAATATTGTGGGTAAGTAAATGATGACGGTAAAAAATTCAGACCTGTTACGTGTTTCCAACCTCGAAAGTATACATCAGAACTGATATTAGTTTTATCAATGGAATCTGATATATATATATATATATATATATATATATATATATATATATGATTTATTTTGCGATGAAAAAATATATATATATATATATGTATATATATAACATTTTTCCATCGCAAATAAATGCTGATGATACAATAGCGTTTAACTTTAAAATAAATTTTAATTTATTTGGCGTCTCGCGTATCCAGAATCCTAGGCTCGCTGACCTCATCCAGTTTTTCTATCATTTTTGCCTTTTTTATATTTTTATCGTCATTCTTTTAGTATTACTGGTTTATCAGTTAATCTTTATTTTTTTTTATTAAAAAATAGTTTATTCCAAGGAAAGATGAAAAAAAAAAAAAAAAATAAACAACAAGCGAGTTTCGAAATTCATATTCACAAATTTTATTCTGTTATAAACTCTGAGAAAAAATCATGTTTATTTAACAATAAATGTATGCAAATTTATTTTGAAGACGCCTCAAACATTGACTTGTTCAGCAGGATAAGATGATTGGTCCTCATTTAACCTCTGATTTCTGACAAGGGTTTGTTTTTTTTCGCCATTTTCCTTCCCGTATACGATCAACTTTTCTCAAGTTAACATGTTCTATCTAGCTATGTTTTGGATTTCCAAGTGTTCAATATTCTAAACTTTTGAAATCTTACAATTTAATCCATATTTAGGTAAAAAACAAATGATGGGCTCATAAATGCTAAAGGTTTATTTGTGCGAAAGTGATTGCAAGGTTGCCGAATAGAATTCGAACACAGCTGACCGATTTCTCGTTAACCATTACACCGCATTTCTGTCAATTAATCACTCATGAATACAATGTGAAATTCTTGTTTGGTTTGGTTTTTTTTACGGCATATCAACCTCAATGAGTCATTTAATGCTGACATTTTTTTCTGGTAATATTTTTGTTTTGTCAAAAATATTTTTCTTTTAATATTTTTCCTCAAAATGGTATAGCTGGTAATAAGATTTTTTCAAAAACATATTGTTGTAATATTATTTTTTCAAAAACATTGCTGGTAATATTTTTTCAAAAAACGTATTGCTGGTAATATTTTTTTTACAGAAACATATTGCTGGTAATATTTTTTTCTTCAAAAATTTATTTCTGACAATAATTTAAAAAAAATATTTTTGGCATTCAAACCTCTTTTTACACTTTTATAACGCCTTTTACCTCAGTTTCTGGGTTAACTATTTGCCCATACCTGGGACCCTAACGGGTGCTACCGCCCCGGGTTAGGGTGGACCTGGGAACAATTAAGAGAAGGTTCTACGCTCCTCAAAGCCTCCTGATCAGAGGCCCTGCTGTTGGACGTAGTTTATCGTTTTACCCTGGATACGGATGTACTTTATCGTCATACCCAGGACGCTGAAATTCTTGTAAAATGAATGTTTGTTGTAAAGAAAAACATTCATGATTCAGAAGTAATTTGAAGCTTTTTATTATGTTAACAAATATCCTGGAAAATCCGTTATAAGTATCCATATGATTGGATAGAAATAAAAAAAGAAGCACTAGACGAGACGCGAAATATCAAACTTTCAGCGCGGAAAGAACATTTATATTCTGTAGCCACAGGAAGCCAATTTTTTGGCTAAATCGCCTGGGTTATATCTCGTAGAGGGCCTAGGATAGTGATGCTGTCGCAAAAAGTCTGGCTTACAAAACAAAATAGTTTGATGTTGAAATGAGCTTACATTTTTTTATAATTCCTGTTACACGCTAATTGATATTAGCCATACAAATATGGAAATATTAAGTGCGATGAAAAAGAACTGAAAGGAAGTTAAATTGAATACCAGAATCTATATTCATAATGGTGAAGTACGCTTCATATAAGAGTATAATTATAAAATGTAATTTTCTTTTCTTTTAAAAACTGTTTTCTTATTTGATATTTTTTTATGGTCCGGTTCCTTGTACCACGGTGATAGTCTAAGGTAGAACCAATAAAGAAGAACTCGAACACGGATATGGAATAACACAGATATATTACAAACAGGAATATATACAGAGAAGTAGATGGTGTTAGTACGAACAATCAGGTTTAGTAGTAATTGTCTGAACGCGACTCTGTTTCGGACTGCCTCTGACTCGACTGACTGACTCGCTCGCTCTGACTGACTGACAGACTTCTGACGGACCTGACTCCAGACTTCAGACTGAACAGTATTTAGTCACCCCCTCACGAGGGCATCATGGGGCACACGGCCGGTTTAAAGTGGGATCTCCGAGCCCGTGGGATCGGCCAAAAGCATGCCCTTTGAACGCGTATAAACAGGTTCAGGGACGGTTTATTCTCCCGAGAGACTCCGCCCTTCGGCGGAGCCTCGTTCTCTTTCCTCCCCGCCCGAAGGAAGAGAGTTCAACCGATCAGCCGGTCAGCTGGTCGCCCGACATCGGACTGAACTGTATTTAGTCACCCCCCCCCACGAAGGGCATCATGCGGCACAATGCCGGTTTAACGTGGGATATCCGAGCCCGTGGGCTCTTCCAAATATATGCCCTTTGAACCCATATAAACGGGTTCAGGGTCGGTTTACCTCCCCGAAAGAGACTCCGCCCTTCGGCGTAGCCTCGTTCCGGTTCCTCCCCGCCTGAAGGCAGAGAGTTCAACCGATCAGCCGGTTAGCCGGTCGCCCGACTTCGGACTGAACTTCCCGCTTCCTCTTGAGGCGCAGTATTTATTACGTATGGAATAGTCCATTATTTTATTATTGGTAAGGTCCCATAACTATAATAAATTTATGTAGGTGATTAGTATTGAATATAGAATAAGATATAGTTCAGTAAGTTTTGCCCAAAATCTAGAATTGCAAGAAAACCAAATCATTAACTTGAAAATCCGAGTCAGATTGAAACTTTGATATTGGTCTCATGCATGAAGTATACCCGACAGGAATTATATAAATTGATAAATGTATAAAATCGCTTTCTCAGATCAATGGTTAAAATGTCATTGAACGATGAAGCCTGTGTTTGTTAGCAAAGGCCATCCATCTTCGAACATTGTGGACTGACGTTAAGGAAATGTAGACTGGCACCACACAAAGAACTGTAAAAAAAAATAGAATCTACAACAATTGGAGACTTTCAAAAGCCACAAATACTAAAACAGATGTCGCACGTAACACGAAGAGAAAATAATGACGTAATCAAGATGTGGTCATTCCACACTAATTCAAATGAAACTTTAGAAACAAAAGCCCCCATCAATATAGGAAAGTGCCATAACAGCTACGGGAATTGATAAATCGATTTTCATGAAAACTTATTTTAACGGAAAGATTTTATGAATTTCTAAAAGGAACTGTTCTGGCTGCTCAACCAATGAATGTCGAATGTTTCCTTTTAAAGAAACGCTTAGTATTATAATGCATCTGTCATCGCTACCTATCTAACATCTTTACGTGCATCAGTCATATTACAGAGGGAGTGAGGGCAAGAGAGATCGGTGGTATGTTCATTGACTGCTTTAATCATCGGGAGTATTTACAGTCAGAAAAAAACAGACTTTGATTTTTCTTGGGGTTGTTATTCCTCAGTACAAGCCAATATCAATTGTTCCACCGTGTTTTCACAGATAATAAGAAAATAATCACGATTTCTGGGTGTGGTATTATATATAAAACAATATACAGTGATAATCAATGACTGCTTCAATCAGCGGGGGTACCTAAGATCAAAAGAAACCGACTTCGATTTTCTTCGTCATTATCTTTAGTAGGAGGTGGGAAGCGATGGATTCTAAATTTCCCATTGTTTCTAGCACGTAAATGAATATAATTAACTCGACTAGACTTCTAACTCCGCCGTCCTGCATATGAAGATAAACTGCATCCAGCAGCGATGCTCCTAATAGAGAGGCCGATCTTCACTCTATACTGTTTTACATAACATACCTCATCCAGAAATCATTATTTGTCTTGTTATCTGTAGAAGCACAATGGACTAAATAATATAGGCTCAGAATGAAGAATAGCAGAGCTAAGTTAGAATTATTTGTTTGGTGTCCGTTCAAATCTTGATGGGTTATTTAATACCGAAATTAAATTTTCTTGGGAGGATTAGTATTTTTTTGACAAATGTTGCTGGTAATATATTTATTATCAAAATATATATTTACGTTTTTTCCCATAGCTAGCATCCTAACGGGTGCTACCATCCAACGTCAGGGTGAACCTTCGAAAAACAGCAATAAAGTGGTCCTCCATACCTCCTGAACAGAAGCATCGCTACCGGATGCAGTCTATCGTCATACACAGGACGGTCGAATTAGAATTCCAGTCTAGTTAATTACATTCATTTACGTGCTAGTACTTTTGGGAAAGATATGAATCCATCTCTTCTCATTGGTACGGGCAAAAGGCAAAACAGATTTTGATAAATAGCCATGGGTGAGAACCGGTCTAGATGAACAAAAGACTCTGAATTCAAAATCTGACGGCCTAGAATACGATTGGAGGGATATTTCTTTATCTTCGGTTGTCCAAACGGTTATGGGCGCCTTCACACTCTCACTGAAAAAGATAATGACGAAGAAAAGTCAGTATGTTTCTTCTGTCTTAGTTACCCCTGATGATTGAAGCAGTGAGGGACCAATGTTGATTATCTGAGATTTGTCCTCGTGGGAAAGATAGTGGAGCGTTTGATCACGATTTTGAATACTCATCATGTATAGAGCCTCTTTTAAAATATATTCATTTTATTATTGCATTACTATTGATGCTTACATATCTACGTTTTGGATAAAAATTCGATTACCATTGGATATGAAGAAATCTCTAACGTCAGAAAGTCTACCCACAAAATTAACTTGTCTTTCAACGATCGTTGAAAACTTTAGGAAAGATTGGCCAAAACCGGAGCCGTAGTTAGAAGTTAAATATTATTTCGAAGAGAAGGCGGCAGAAGTTTCTGTAATGGGAATAAGCCAGACGAATGTGAATAACGCTAAAGTCAGAATTAAGTCGAATTTAGTAAAGAGGAAACGGAATCTCCACAAGTCCGTTTGACTGTAGAAAGAGTTTAACCCATCTTTTCACAGTCGGACAGGAACAACCACAAAGACCTTTTTGATCCTCTTTTCGCTGATTACCCAACGCCGACGGACAATCATTGATTTGTTGTCTGTTTCCGGAAATCAACCCGCTGTTTGCATCGATGGCCTTGTCAGACGTTACATTCTTACGTACTAATGCACACAGATGCGAACATTAATCAACCCCTACTCGACTAAATCCTGTAACTACATACTGGTTCGTTCAGATAAATATTCTGGTCTTTGTCATTTATCCATACAACAATATTTACAAAGAAATCGATATCTAATAATTGTATTACCAATATTGATACGGGCACGTGTATATGTCTTTGTATATCAGCTAGGTTATGTGTAGTAATTGACTTAGTTTTGTGTATCCAACATCCAAATAGATCGGTGTTCAATACCATATAATAGTCGAAAATGTCAAATTCTGATTATTAAAAGAAGCATTCGTGTAATATTGATCGAGTCGGCATATTTTTGAGCTACAATAGACGTATCCATAACGCAAATTATATATATATATATATATATATATATATATATATATATATATATATATATATATATATATATATATATATATATATAAACATACACACACACACACACACACACACACATATATATATATATATATATATATATATATATATATATATATTATTTATTTAAAATATGATTCCATCGTTACATATAGGGTTCTCATGTTTCAAAACAAGAGCCGAAAACTTCAATATAAATATTTGAATTAAAGTAGCAAGCTCTTTAATTTACTTTAATTCAATTTAATTCAAATAATTATATTGAAGTTTTCTGCACTTGTTTTGAAACATGAGAACTCTTATGTAGCGATGGAATCATATTTTTAAATAAATGATTATATTTGTGCTCTACTTTTGTATCGAGCACTATTTTTTAAAAATAATGACAAAAATACTAAAGGACATTTTATTATTTACCTAACGAGTTCTTTTTTCCTATTTTCTATATATTTTTACACAAACACACACACACACACACACATATATATATATATATATATATATATATATATATATATATATATATATATATATATATTTTGCAGCGGGTTCCAGTACATTCATATCACCAATATTCGTCTAAGGAATATTCGTTTAAGAAACAATGGTTTAAGGAATGATGGTCTAAGAATATTGGGTTAAGGAACATTCGATTAAAAATATCAGTCAGTTAAATGTCATGCGTGATACACGCTTAGACGATCATGTATCTTTCGACACACGACTGACAAGGCAGATTGTTTTTCCCGCAGTAGGTTGCTATTTGTTTCTGCAGTATACCAGTTGCCGTCCAAGGATATATAGATCGGACTTTCCTGCATTTTACCCATAGCTGGGGGAGAGAAGATGAGGATTCATACCTTTGCCAAGGGTATTAACACGTAAGTGAATGTTATGGATTCGACTGAAATTCGAACTCGGCTCTCCGATTCCACAATCCGTGCATCATTAAAGAATATAAGTCTAAGAAATCTTCTCGCGAATTATGGTTTAACGTGGGTTGGTACTAACTCTTAGTATTAATATACAAACAATGTATGTCAATAAATGCTTATAAACCACATGGATCATCAGTAAATAATTTTAATATGTCTTAAATATTATTATGTAATATCGTAACTATGAATAAAACTTAGTATTGTGTACATTAATAAAGTTTTAATATAGTAAAAAATACTCTTATAGACCAATGATCCTTAGACGAGTATTCCTTAGACAAATATCCTTAGAAATGTTTCTCTTAGCCCATTATTCTTTAGATGAATGTTCCTCGATCCATATTCCGCGGTTGAATATATATGGTTCAGAGAAACAGATCTCGTAAGTGATATGCGTATTTTACTATTTGCTCCAATGTTAATTTGTACCAATGTTGACTTTTTTGTTTAAAATGCCAAGCCATATTTATATTTTAGAAAATAATTTTATATGTGTTGTAATCTAGAAATGGTGTTGAATGAGGAATAACCAAAACGGTTTTTTTGAAATGAAATGGTAATCTTTATAACATCAACAAAATACAAATACTAGCCAGCGGCATGAAGTAGCTAACCAATTGGACTAATTAGACAGCATATTAGCCCCATTTACAATAGTGACAGACATTAGTTTTCATAGGTACGCTATATAATAGATAGATAGATAGATAGATAGATAGATAGATAGATAGATAGATAGATAGATAGATCCGAAAAACGTAAATTCGTTTGTGCACTCTTGGAAGATAAGTGCAAATTTGTAAACAATGACTATTATTAGTAATATTACAAGCTCTTCCAGAATTGAGCACTCTCAGTCATTGGCATGTTCATTCACAGAATAAGTAATACAAATTCGCCTTTCTTTTAACCATGTCTAACGGGAAAATCAGTGACTGTTGCCGAATCTGGTAGGTTTCGATCTCTGTTTGAAACAATCGGATGTCTAGCTACATTGATGAGCTGTGATACAGTGAAATAGTCTATCTTTGGATGACAGTAGATAGATAGATAGATAGATAGATAGATAGATAGATAGATAATAAACTGGCAGTGATATTGATGTAATCCAGAGAGGGTTACTGAATAGGGAATACCTAATATCACCACCACTTACAATAGTGTCCAACGTATTTATGAAGATTGGTACATACACATTAGTGTTTATAGGTACAGTATATAACAGATAGATAGATAGATAGATAGATAGATAGATAGATAGTGCACAGACTGTAATATTGTTGTAACCTAGAGAGGGTTACTGGATGAGGAATAACCAAAACGGAAGTTGGAAATGAAATGATAATGTTTATAACATCAACTAAATAAAATACTCGCCAGCGACGTGAAGTAGGTAAACCACTTCTAGTGGTGAACTCCGTAGACAACGTATTAACCCCACTTACAATAGTTCCCAACGTATTTATGAGGATTGAGTTATAACTATCAGTGTTCATAGGTACGGTATATAACAATATGTTGTTTTGATATATTGTTTGATGCAATTCTGTGATGGTTATTTCATATTTTATGGTTTTCTTCTGATTGTATTTATTTCCTTTAATTTCTTAATAAAATTCCCTAATCTAATCGAAGAAGACATTCTCGTAATTCAAGCAACCTAAGAGAAATCATTTCAATAAATCTTATAGCTGATAACAGAATAAAGAATAAAAACAACAGCGCATATTAATCAACACGTGTAAACTTTTTCTTAATGTAATCCAACTTAGAATTTGCAACTTCGTATCAATATACTAAAGAAAATTAATATTAGAATGACGATGAAAATTATAATTTTGAAATGTAAGAGAAAATGTATAGATTTTAATATATTTGAACCTTACAACGATGTTACACCTCACCAGACTAATGTGAAGTAAAAATAAAGTTATAGGACATTGAATGCAGAGAATAATGATTTTTTTAAAAGAAGATAGCTGTAATCATATGGGCTTGTCTTTATCATATGCTGATATTGTTACGAAAAAAGTGTCCAGAATTTTAAACATGTCGCGTAAACTAAAACATTGAAAAGACTGATAATAATCTCTTTAATATTGTTAGCTATGCATAGAATGGAACAATCACTTGTTTATTTATATAGAACGGGTTCAGTAGGAAGGCGACAATTAATAATGCAAGGAATGGAACAAGGAATGGGTCGAGTTTATTATTTAATATAGAAGGATTATTAACAGCTCAGTAAAATGTAATGAGCGCTTGAAGCATTATTGTAGGTAGAGTCAGAAATGAAACCGAAAAAAAAAACTCTTAGGAAATATAGTAGTAAGAATGAAAGAAGAAAATTGAAGCCCATAACTGTAAGTAAAAATAATCCATGGTCGCCAGCAATAGAAAAGGTACACAAGGTATGAACGATATATCAGGTCATCCCATAAGTTCTGTCCGAATTTTAACTTTTTAAAAAATAAAGGAAATTTAAAGAGTATTTTATAATGTCTAATGAAGCTGAACATTATTTTTATGCATAGATGCATTAAAACTGATCAAATTTTATTTCAGAGAAAAATAAAATTCTGTTTGATTAAAACCCTGCTAACATGGAATTACCCAAGAATCATTTGAGGCACATAATATTTTATGAGTTCAAGAAAGGAAACTCAGCAGCCGAAGCGGCTAGAAACATTCACTCATTTTATGGAGAAGAATGTGTGAATGGAAGATCTTGCAGAAGATGGTTTGCAAAATTAAGAGGTGGAGATTTCACCCTTGAAGATGAAGATCGAACCGGACATCCAGTTGAGTTTGATGAAAAAGCTTCTTGAAGAAGCCCTTGAAGAAAATCTTGCTTTATCAGTTGAGTAATTGGCAGTGGTTCTCAGTTCAAACCATACAACTGTTCATAGTCATCTTCAACGACTTGGAAAAGTTCCTAAACTTGGAAAATGGGTGCCTCATGAATTGTCTGAAAACAACCTCAAATCCCGTGTTGACATCTGCTCTTCTCTCCATTCTCGCCAACTTGTTTCACATTTTTTGCATAGACTTGTGACTTGTGAAAAATGGATCTTTTATCGAAATTTTAAGCATCGTAGACAGTGTCTTTGTAAAGGGGAAGGATCCCAGCCAGAGCCGAGAAGGGAACTTCATGGGCAAAAAGTTCTTCTTTCAATCTGGGGGGGATCGCCAAGGAACAATCCACTTTGAATTCTTACCACCTAATGCAACATTGAATGCTCAAATATACTGTCAGCAATTAGAGCGTTTGAACCAAGCTTTGAGGGAAAAAAGACCTGCTCTAGTGAATCGAAAGGAGGTGATGTTTCATCAGGACAATGCACGACCCCACACAGCAAGAATCACGTCACAAAGATCGAAGGATTGGTTGGGAGAAAATTCCTCATCCTTTTTATTCTCTCGATCATGCTCCTTCAGACTACCATTTGTTTCGTAGCTTACAGAATCATTTGGAAGAAACAGCTTTTGTAACACATGAAGAGGTTAAAACTGACATTTGTGAGTTCTTCGAATCAAAGCCAAAGGAATTTTACAGTAATGGAATTAGTAAGCTTGCTAATAGATGGAAGGAAGTCTTAGATAATCAGGGGAAATACTTTGTTGATTGAATCTGTAATTAAATGTAACATTTGGTCATTTATTTTCTTTATTCAAAATTCGGACAGAACTTATAGGATGACTTGATCTTTTTAGGTCAAAAGTACATAACATAGACGATAGGAGCATTTTAATAACAAACGACAGTAAAAATCTGAAGAGACCAATAAAAAACGAAATTAGTCCTATAGATAAAGGAAGGAAGTCTTAATGAAAATATTAAAAGGAAAATTTAATTGAAAACCTGTAAAAGAAAACTGTGATTTTCCCTGAGCGAGGAAAGAAGGCGCAGTGAATTTAGCACTAATAGAACAATCTAGAGATGAGACGCGAAGAAGGCCATTAACCTATTAGAATACTTTAAATGAATAGATGGCAGCACAAAAACAGAGGGAAGAAACATTTAATTAGCGTAAAAAAGATGGAACATGCTTTCTAACATCCTGAATGAACCTGGAAATTAAGAGATAAAAGTTGTAAATTATTATACATAATCACCTTCACGAACGCTTCTGAGAGACGACAATGTTGACCATCTCTTTATGCTTTAGGACCTTATATTCAAATATCTGTTCGCCATTATTGTTCCGTGTAAAATAAAAGAATCTTGTGAACTTATTACATTTTCTCACAAATAGTATGGTTAATGACTGATTAAATAAGGCTACGTTTACAAAAATAACCTTTTTGAAAACAACGGTAAAAACGTTTCACAAAATTAAAATATCGCTATCAGTATTGGCTAGCTGATATTTGGCCAATTGTTAGTTTTCACGTTAAAGATTGGATCACGGTAAGTGAAACCAGAATTTCAGTTGTACAAAATGCGAATTTATTTCCACACATTTCTTGTACGTTATTATTTTCAAATAATTTTCTCAAGGACACGATTATTTTGCTCAATAAAAATAAGTTATATAAACCCAGGACATAACTTATTTTGACTGACATGCTTGACAATATTCCACCGTCATGTTTATTCAAAATGTCATTTATATTTATTACAGAAACTGCAGTTTGGAATGAAAATAGATTCTCGGAAAATATTGATACCTTGTAACCTCGGTGAAAATATTTTCTTATTCGAAAGAACAGATTAATTTTTTGTATAATGTTAGATGTCAATAAATCTTTTCTCAATACCTATAGCCTGCGAGATATGCTTGCTAAAGTTAATAGTATGAATCTATTTTACTTATCAGATATGTAAGTTGCCTTATGGACATGGTGTGAAAAATGTAAACTATCATAAAAAAATCAATGACTAAAACCGGCATGAATCTTGGAAATCTTAAAGAATACGATTCTCTTGCAAACGTGATAGACTAGTGCTTCAAAATTACAAAACAAAGTGATTTCAAAAATAAAATAGGAAAGAAAAGGAAGATACGTAGCATATGTAACTGAAAAAAAATAAAGATTAAACCAAAATGTTAACTTTCCACACAGCCAAGGACAAAACGTATGAATGGAAACTCCTCTAAATAATGAAAAACAAATATAATACTGGACTTAATGTGTCTTATCCTCCCAGCAAATGGTACGAAAGAGATTTTATACATTACAGTAACGATGACGTTTCACTCAATTTAGACGTAATATGTCCTACAGGGTAACAGTTAATCAGCCAGCCCCATAGACGATCAAAATTTATATCCTTCTCCAAACAATAAACATAGAGATAAATATATTTAACCATATGTGGGGTTGGAAATGTTGAAGTTTAAGAAAAAAAAAGGCAAAATCGATTTAATTGTCTTTCTATAGTCATCAGCCACGAGGGAAAGGTAATCAATTAATTTTTAGCACGAAGCATCCTTCTTCTGTTAAAGAAAACTCGTGACGACTTTGGAAAGGTAAATACAATGCAAGTCTGAAATACCATCATTTGCAGACCTTTAGAAACAGGTCCAGATAATCTAATATTTTATCAATATTTTCCTATTTCCTCTTGAGGATCATTCAAATTGAATTTATCTAAGGGAAATGACTGCATTAACTATTTTTGTTACCAGTGCTTCAACGGATTTGTCTTGATTTTATTACATTTATTTTCCCGCTTATTCTAAATCAAATGTTCTTTTGTTGATCAATATATTTGCCCAGTTTCTGCTTATTTGTGATCAACTTATTCGTTTACGGGGGAAATAAAACGAAGCGTTTATTAACTTAACTAAATATACAGTCATATATAAATAAATATATGTATTTTAATATACAAACATACATACGTACATGTATAGATATGTATACATACACATATATTAGATATAGCGATAAATATATATGTAAGCTTATTGGCTTGTTTATATGTTTGTATCAATAAACGCAGGGAGTTATATAAACTGGGAGTTATTTAATTTCGTAAAATTGCCATAGAAAATCATTTAGATTAATATTAAAATATACACACCCGTCCAAGCAAACACATTTACTTACCTTCGAATATATATTTAAATATTTGTATTTTTGCCATTGCGACAGTGTCTAAAAGCGTAGATATAACACCAACGCCTACACACATATATATCTCCCTACACAGAATACAGACACACTCACAAACATATATGTGTGTGTGTTGTCTATTTCAGAATAGGAGCATATTTTCAGAATAAAAATATCCAAATACCTGTATATACTATGCGTTTAAAAATTATTTGCCTCTTATTTTTCTTGTATCTATATTTAAAATAAATATTTATTTAAATCTGACTTATGATAATATATCTATCCATAAAACTTGCAACTGCTTAGTGCATCACAGATGAAAAAAATGAGATAGAAAGTTATTTCATGGAGTTAAGTTTTACACGTCATACACAAGGACGTGGTTATTTCGTGTCTCGAGAAACTTGCTCCCCATTAGTTGTGATAGAGCGTCCACACTGGCTAATTTAAAATATACACCTCGAAGTATTTAATAAGATAGATAATTTTAAAATCCATTTTGTTGAAGTTCTCATTTATTGCCGAAATAAAAACACTTTTGGGGCATCCGCCCGGGGAAGAAGAAAGAGAGAAGATACAACCTTATGGAATCGACCTCGTCAACCAAAATACCTCCCCAGAACAATGGAGCAATCCAAAATTTTACTTATTTGGCACAGAAGCCAAGACCTCCCCAGAAGAGTTGGGTATACAATACTTCCTGGTGATCTTGAATAATAGATGGTGGAGACATGATTAAGACAGACAACAGAAACAAAATTCATTAAGAACTACAAAGGACAGGAAACTGTGGTGAGATATGAGCAACGATATGCAGAAGGGACACGCTACATACATGGTTTTTTTCAGTATATCACGACTCTTGTATATTTAACATATTTTTTCTGCAAATTTGCCAATGCCGAAGCCGTCTGCTAGCATCGCTATGACACTTTCATTTTCTCCTGACGATTAATACTTGTTCCTGATCACCAATTTTGATGACACATTAGTCCAGGGCTTTTAAACTTTGGGTCATAGAAGGATAAAGGGAGTCCTTGAGGATGAGATATAAATTTACATATATATTAGCAATACAGTCCTTGTCCCAATGAAAGGTTTCCCAGTGAAAGAAATAAAAGAAAATACGTCACTGCTTGAAAGATATCACACCTAGCCACTATTTACAGTGCCGATAGATAGTCGTCTCGTGAATGTTTACCATTTAAACGAGTGTCATCATTCTCTGAACGACCCCCATCTTTTGCCACTCCATTCGAGTAAGAGAAATTTCTCAATTTCTACAGTTTATCACGGTTTGATAATCTTCCAGTATACCGATTAGGATTAATTGACCACAATTTATAGCAACCGTTGCTGGCTGAAACGTTATGCGTGTGCAGTATATATAAATGCATGGATATTTGTTATTAAAAAAAAACAGTCAGACTGTGACTATCGGATTGTCTGTCTATGAATAGATAGTTCTTAGAGTGATCCGTTTCCCAAGGGGTCCGTAACAAAAGAGGTCCGTGATTAAAGGAGTCTGTGACTCAAAAACGGTTAAGTTGCACTTCATTCGGCGTTAACATTTCAGGGTCTTCCATATTCTTGTGCATTGCAGGTTTCCCTCATTCATCGTGGAATTATGTTGCGATTTAGAATGTTTTCTTGCATTTACCGCATATATGTTTAAAATATTTCGTCAGATTATTATTATTCAAAGGAAAAAATTTCGTACGAAAATAAAGACTAGAAATGTTCAAATGTGTATATTTTAAACTATGTTACTGGCAAAATTATAAAGTCTCTATATGTAATGTTCTCTTCAAGTTTTGAAACGATTTTCAGAACTGCACTAAGAGTGGGATACAGATTTTCAGTATTTCTGTAACTCTTAGGTTTGATATATTTAAGAAGGATATTAGAATAATCATGAATTTATCCCGCATCCTGATTTATCTTGCATGCCGATAAAAATGAATTTAGTAAATGTACAAAAAGAGAAAGAGCTGTAAGACAAGGACACGTCTTCTCACCATACATCAACCATTAGAGTGAGGTGGTTTTGAGAGAATTAGAATTCATACCAGATTTTATTATTGGTGGCCATAATCTTAACATCATAACAGATATAGATTACACATGGAGTTAGCAGATATAGAAAGGAAATGACAGGAACTCCTGCAGAAGCTAGCATTGGAAATCAAGAAGAAATGACGAATCATCAATTCTAAGAAGACAGAGTGTATGGTTTTTAACAAAAATAGGATCCCAGCAAGTAAATTGCAAATAGTAGATGCCAAATCCAAGCAAGAAATATTAAATATCGTTAACAAAGTAAATAGGATAACGGAAATCTGAATGTGCAAGTGAGTAGAAAAATGTCTTCGAAAAGCTAAGCAAATTATTAAGAAATAGGAAAATCACGTTAGGATCTAACAAATATAGTACTTAACCATTATGTAAGCTCGGTCCTCCTATATAACAGTGAATACTGGTTAATCATATGACAGATGAAGACGCGATTTCAAGCAACAGCAATGTGGTTCTTCAGAAGGATACTGAGAATGCCAGGGATTGAAAATGGCAAAAATAATGGTACTTTATACTTAAAACACACACACCGAGAGAGTTAAAAGTTGTAGGAAACATAAAGAGGAAAGATATCTAAGAAGCATTGATACAGAAAGGTCATATTAAAGTCAAGAGAAAAAAGGCGGATAATCAACCTACCGAGATTATGTAAATAGTTGGCCGAACGGGGATTAGGAGAGATAGCGAAAAAACGTAAATTACTGACAGGTAGGAATGACAGGGAATTGTGGGTAGTTTAAGTCCTGAAGGGTTGCGGAGTATAGAAGTGAATTCAATGCTTATATTCGATGGTGATCATAGGTCGACATTTTCATGTTAATTTATAACACCATATTTTGTAATTACAGCTATGTTTTCCGAGTATTTTCAAAAGATAAACCCTATTTTACAATGCATAGTTATCTGGGTTTAGTTGTTTTCTTTACTGTCCGAATTATGACGAGAAATGACATCAACATTCGAGCCAACATCGTGTCTATCAGATCACATACTTAGATCATCATCTTTGTTCAACAAATATTATTTGTCAATTATTTTTAATATATGTGAATCCGAGTAAGTAAATAAGTTTAATTAGGACGAATACATGTTAAAGAATTTATCTTGACATGAAGCAACATATGATAAAATATATTAGTTCAGATAGATAATTATTAATATTATATTAAAGTTCCCTGGTGCTAAGTCGAAGAGCCCTTTCTTTTAAGTCTCTCAGATATAAAGGTTTGTAAAAGTAATACACAGTGTTTTGTAATAAATAAATAAACAAATAAATAAAACATTTATTCACTAGAACGACATTGAATTGAATAATAAATACTGTCGATTTAAAAGTCCAAACTAGTAATTCCTGATAATGTACGTTTGGGATATTAAAAAAGTCAGCAGAGAAAATCTAAATGAATGGATATACTCTTCAAAATATATTAGCATTTTTGGATCGTCATGGACTTAGTAGACGAAAAGTATAAAGCACATCAGATCAGAGGTTGGGGGACACAGGTTCGACCCCAGAACAAGAACACTTGTCCTTTAGTAAAACGTCCAAATGGGTAGGTTGGTAGCTTTAATGAACAATGTTAAAAGATCAGGACAACTCATTTTTATGCTGTTGCATTTTATGATTAATGAAGCTAGAGTCTGTAACGTTATTTCTACAGGTTGTGATATCTTGTGAAAGCAAATCATTTGTAGATTACTCCCCGTATGATGTTGCTGGATATGTGAATTAATTGCACTATTAACTTATTAAGTGCATGTTCATCGAAGCAATAGACTAAGGATTGTGGAACTAATATATGAATTCTTTTAATAATTAATAAGAGATAATTGTTTTCAAGTGGGCAATCGAATTCATATGAAAATAAGACAGTGTAAGGTTTGAAATTTGCCGCATCGCTAAACGTTGGAAGTTTTTTAATTCTTGCAGTTTGTGATGAAATTAGTGTATTATCTTTTGACAGTAGGCAGTATGCATCGATATATATATATATATATATATATATATATATATATATATATATATATATATATATATATATATTATATTTTATCTTTTGGTATTAGGCAGTATATCAATAATATATGTATATATATATATATATATATATATATATATATATATATATATGTGTGTGTGTGTGTGTGTGTGTGTGTGTGTGTGTGTGTGTGTGATATCTATCTGAAAAATAACGCGACTGGTGTCCCAAACAATTTATTTCATTTCTAAACAACATACTATATCGTTTCCCCTTCAAACTGAATATAATTCATAAAGACATTGACTTGTTCATATATTGTGATTTTCGGTGGATCATGATACGTTCATCTCCAGTATTCTGTACCTCAAATGGTACTACTAAGCATCATCAGAATAAACTATTTCAGTGACCGTCCGCATGAAAGGGCCCCATCATCCCTACTATTCCGAGGATGAATTAACGCCATTCATAACGTCGTAAGTACCAAGGAAAATCTCTCAACCATACATGAATAATAGGTAACATGACGAAGGAAAATGGGGATGGGACACCCTACACTATTAAATCGATAAGAAAGGTTTTAATATCACCACTTGGGGGTTTGGATAATTTTTATATATGTAACAATTTTAAGATACGATGGGAAAATCGAAAATATTAAATATAGAGGAGCATAGATAATTGAATACAAATATAATATAAACGAAATTGAAAAGAATGCAATAGAAAAACGTCAATATATTTCCAGTATATTGGTCGACATGTGTAAATTAGAAAGATAATAAAACTTTACTTTATACAATTGTTAACATTTATATTACTTTGTTACTTCTTTATTTGTATCAATTGAATTTTTACTTTTGCTCATCAGACTTTCACAATTTATATACATCGTTTTACCCATTATTTCCTTTAAATACGCCCGTTTGAATTAACATCAGTTCATTTGCTCTTTCTTCTTATCTATCTATCTATCTATCTATCTATCTATCTATCTATCCTACGTACATTCTTTCATTATCTAAGGCCCTACATCTATCTATCTATCTATCTATCTATCTATCTATCTATCTATCTATCACACTTCCTTTTTCCATCTATCCATCCATCTATCCATCTATCTATCTATCTATCCATCCATCCATCCCACGTACATTCTTTCATTATCCAACGCCCCACATCTATCTTATCTATCTATCCATTCATCCATCCATCTATCCATCCATCTATCTATCTATCTATCACACTTCCTTTTCTATCCATCTATCTATCTATCTATCTATCTATCCATCACACACACTTCTTTTTATCTATCTATCTATCTATCTATCTATCTATCTATCTATCTATCTATCTATCACACACTTCCTTTTCTATCTATCTATCTATCTATCTATCTATCTATCTATCTATCTATCTATCTATCAATCTATCTATCTGAGTTTGGCCACATTTTTCCTACAAAATATTCTTACGTATCTATCCTTCACCACCTCTGACACACTATCTATCTCACACATTCCGTTTTTCTTTCTTTCCCCCACTTCCTTTTCTCTTTTCCCTCTATTTCTCTATATATCCGGAAATGCATGAAGCAATATATATATATATATATATATATATATATATATATATATATATATATATATATATTCAAGCATAATGAAGATTATGTCTTTTGTGATTTTACTGTTTTTCTTTCGAAAAAAATCAAATAAATGTTTTTATTCGATTGTTTCCTCGTGTTTGTAAAATGAACGTTCTCTCTTCGAAAAGTAATTGCACAGATTCTATTTATTTTTACCAAGTTAAAAGCACACTAGAAACAGAAAGTATAACGTTATCAGATTTACCAATAATGCTAGCTATTCTACGACGATTATTGTAAGAAAACTTTTCTCCAAGTCAGCATATATATATATAACTTAATATTTATAAGTGTGTGACTGTCTTTTCGGGTGCATGTATACCGTAAGCATATTTCGTTTTGCTTCAACGAATCTCTAAAATAGTACGCTCACACAAAATTGTACGCATTCGTAATCCTGTTATGCGTATTTTTAACTTGAAAACAATAGTTACCATTATATAAAACACGGCAAAGGCCGTATAGTTTCTATAGAATGCTAGTCTTTGGCATGGGTCATTTCTCGAATATTGCTTGATCGCCTGACTCGGTCATTATCACTATATAGAAATCATCTATGTAAACATTGACAGACTATCATCATTGTCTTGTCCGTATATTGTTTAATATGTTGTAATTGACATCTTTGATAATGGCTTAAGTAAGCCGAAAGCTTAGATTGTATTAAATATGGATCAATATTGTGAATTTCTTTCTTCGTTCAACGATAATGTTATTAAACTTATCAGATGTTAAGAAAAAAATTTACATAAAATAAATAGACAACACTTGTCTATATTATTTAATGAAACGTATATATATATATATATATATATATATATATATATATATATATATATATTGGGTGTCGTGAGTTTCTGGGACATTCGGTCATTTCCTTCCTTTCAAAAATAGGCATGAATGGCCGTTGGTTGAAAAGCATTTCGCATCGCCTTCAAAAAACTGTTCAACACGCGTCAAGTTGGATTTGGTCGAGATCAAAAGAAGTAAATAATATTGCGCGCCACATCACAACCTAACATGCGTAAGTGAGATATTTGCGTGGTTTTCTATAACGATTTCTTACGAGCAATAACAGCAAACGCGTTCAAGAAACTTTCATTGCAGATAGATTTTACTTAAAAAAACGATTAGTTAGCTTATCTTAATACCCTGCCGGGTGGCAAGCGCTGCTGATGGGCCACCGAAACCGTGGTATCACCCCTAGTCGGCGGCTGATGAAGATAGGGTATCGCACGTGCTAAAAAAACGTTGTATGTTAATATATATATATATATATATATATATATATATATATATATATATATATATATAATCACGATGGATGGCCCTACACCAGTTAAACAAACAGAGACTCTCTCAGACATTTCAACTTTCATCTTTCAACATTGCCTGCACTATGTGGGTCACGGGTCTAGAATGCGTCCCACACGACTAACATGTATCATCATGTTTGGGGAACTCACCAGCGACAAGAAGCTAGGCGGATGCCCAAGACGACCATTCAAGGATCAATAGAATTTGACAGAGACCAACATCGACCCTGAGAACATGGAAGACATTCCTGCAAATAGGACTCATTGGCGAAGGAACATCTGGGCAGCGATCGACATTTTCGAGTCCAACCGTCAATATGAAGAGAACCTGCAACTTGGTGTCGTGAGAGCCTGAATCATCGAACCGAGTCCACTATCCACACTTTCTTGCGACGCTTGCAGAAGTAGACTGGGCCTTCAAAGACAATATCCGCCACCGACTTCAGAGAGAAGAAAGGGGATAAGGACAGAGGCTGACGACCTGATCATCTAATGCGAGCGGGTGCCGACTACTATTACCATTACTCATGTTTTATATATATATATATATATATATATATATATATATATATATATATATATATATATATATATATAGATAGATATATTTGTGTGTGCGTGTACGCATGCGCATGTGAGTGTGCACAAACGTGTGTGTATGAGTGTGGGTGTGTTGATATCCACAACTTACTCGGATAATTATGCGTTATTAAATTTTAAAATGTTGGAAAATCTGATAGAGACCACCTACTTTGACATAATGACACGGTTTAATAATAGAACTAAATGCCACATCGTCATCATGCGAATTATCACAATAGAGGGCAGTCGAAAAATGTGCAACAGGTAAGTAATTTACTAGTCAGTCAATTAACGTATCAACAATAACAAATCGACTGACAATCGCTACTTAAATCTGATTAAATGGACCACTCATGGTAAGAGGATTTCAGATTGCATTCCATTTTAGAAGAATGCAAAAAAAGACAAGATGAAACTCCAGCGAAAGGTATTTCCATTGACTTAATATATATATATATATATATATATATATATATATATATAGAGAGAGAGAGAGAGAGAGAGATAGATAGATAGATAGATAGATAGATAGATAGATAGGTCCAAATAAGAGAAAGAAAAATCTGGTTCGCAGCATTTACATTATATGGCTCAATACAAAGTATATCAAAATAGTATTATAATATTTTTATTATAATGCATTACAACAAAATCATATTACATCACTATACAAATGATGTCATAACCAAAAGTATATTTTTAATTCTGACCTTAACCATCAGTTAACTTCGGAAAAATGTATCAATTTCTTTTTAAAATTCTTTAATATATTCTTTCTTATCAAAAGGTTATCTACCATCGCCTGAGGAAGTACAACATTAGTACTGAAACATGAAAGTATTTGTGTAGCGATAAACTGTTTTCATTGTTCCCTATTATAATAAAATTTATAATACATATATATATATATATATATATATATATATATATATATATATATATATATATATATATATATATATATATATATATTATAATAAAATATTAATATATATATATATTATAATAAAATATTATAATAAAATTATAATATATATATATATATATATATATATATATATATATATATATATATATATATATATATATATATATATATATATAAATGAAGAATAAAATTAGATCTGAAGCATAGTTCTAATATCATTTTCCATATTGTGTTTTCTCGGATAAAATATACGAAATGATCACATCCATACTCATATTGATCATTTACAAAGTCCCCCCCATTCATGCAACATGGAAGTAAGTGTTTAATGTTATACAGACGCTCATAAAACACAGTAAACGATGCGCTAGTGAGCTTATTAGCCAATAATTGAGTCGAGATGAAGTTTTGTGGGTAATTTTTTGTCTACCTTCTCGTAAGAACGAACATAATCATCAACATTAATTCGTTTCTCAAGATGATCGATATTCACTGACCCACTGTTCACGCTAATGCGTCAAGAGCATAAAAAATGGACCAAGCATCTTTGGAAAGTTCGATATCGATCCACAAATCATTAATCGACCGAGATAAATAAAGAAATGAATGTAGGTAATTACTTATAAATGATTAATTTCCCCTTTACTCTCTAATGAGCTCTCACTACATTCTGGTAGGCTAAGCACCATTATTTTTTTTTCTTTGCTTTTGTAATTTTTTTTTACTTTTAGTTTGATTCGGGGAAAGAGGCTCAAACCGTAGCAAATGAATCCACTATTTGTCGAGCTCAGAGGCGTTCTTTCCTTTTTATTTAACTGTTTCTGTTTGACAATCTCAAGTGCTTATTCCGTTCACTTGTCATTCTCATGTTTCGAACTTTGATACGAGTGAAATCAGACCCAGATTATAAATAATTTTAAAATTACCGATGAGAATCAAGGATTATGACATAACGTAACATGTCAACATTAAAACAAAGTTCATTAAAATGTATATACATGCTATTAAATTTAAAGACGAAATAAATTTATATCCTGACTCAAATATAACGGAAGAATGAAAATAAAAGAGAATATAATAAAGAAAAATCTCAGTTTAATTCTAAGACCTGAAAAGGTGATTAAATTCTAAAACCGGAAAGATCATTAAATTTCGTCAAAATTAAAACGGCATATTTAAAAAAAAAATCTGATTTCATACCGAAAAAGATATTATGATTATACAGTATAACCCGAGTATAAGAGACCCGGATATAAGAGAAATCCCGATATAATAGAGATTTTCTCTAGTCCCAAAATAGAGCCTGTGTTAATGTAAATAAAATAGACCAAACCCGGATATAAGAGAAACTCGGATATAAGAGACTTCTTCTCCGTTCCCGACGACTATCTTATATCCGGGTTACACTGTTTTTTTTTTTTTTTACGACAGGTACTTTCTTGTCGTCATTCATATCATCATTCGAAAGCCTTTCTTTTTTGCGTTCTTTCAGTTAGATTAGAAAAACAAATATCAGACTTAATCTTCGAAAAATACATTTCAGTCATCATTGAAGGGTTTGAAGAATCATTTCTGTCAGCTTTCTTGTCGTCATTCATATCATCATTCGAAAGCCTTTCTTTTTTGGGTCCTTTCAGATAGTTTAGAAAAACAAATATCAGAATTAATCTTCGAAAAATACATTTCAATCATCATTGAAGGGTTTGAAGAATCATTTCTATCAGCTTTCTTGTCGTCATTCATATCATCATTCGAAAGCCATTCTTTTTTTGGGTCCTTTCAGTCAGTTTAGAAAAACAAATATCAGACTTAATCTTCGAAAATACACATTTCAGTCATCATTGAAGGGTTTCAAGAATCATTTCTTGTGTCATTCATTTCTTGTCGTCATTCAAATATCGTAATTCGAAAAAACATTTTCATTTTGGGTCCTTGTTTTAGCTAGTTTAGAAAAAACAAATATCAGACTTAATCTTCGAAAAATACATTTCAATCATCATTGAAGGGTTTGAAGAATCATTTCTGTCAGCATTTTTTTGTCGTCATTCATATTATCATTCGAAAGCTTACTTGTCGTCTTTTTTTGGGTCATTTTTTTAGTTAGTTCAGGAAAACAAATGTCAGA
This sequence comes from Acanthosepion pharaonis, assembly GCA_903632075.3. Taxonomy (NCBI): domain Eukaryota; kingdom Metazoa; phylum Mollusca; class Cephalopoda; order Sepiida; family Sepiidae; genus Acanthosepion; species Acanthosepion pharaonis. The sequence continues at coordinate 408,547 of CAHIKZ030000946.1, forward strand.
CTTAATCTTCGAAAAATACATTTCAGTCATCATTGAAGGGTTTGAAGAATCATTTCTGTCAGCTTTCTTGTGGTCATTCATATCATCATTCGAAAAACTTTCATTTTTGGGTCCTTTTACCTAGTTTAGAAAAACAAATATCAGACTTAATCTTCGAAAAATACATTTCCGTCATCATTGAAGGGTTTGAAGAATCATTTCATATCTGTCGAAAGCCTTTCTTTTTTGTCGTCATTCATATCATCATTCGAAAAATACATTTCCGTCGAAAGCCTGTTTCATTCATTTTGGGGTCCTTTCAGTCAGTTTAGAAAAACAAATATCAGACTTAATCTTCGAAAAATACATTTCAGTCATCATTGAAGGGTTTGAAGAATCATTTCTGTCAGCTATCTTGTCGTCATTCATATCATCATTCGAAAGCCATTCTTTTTTGGGGTCCTTTCAGTCAGTTTAGAAAAACAAATATCAGACTTAATCTTCGAAAAATACATTTCCGTCATCATTGAAGGGTTTGAAGACTCATTTCTGTCAGCTTTCTTGTCGTCATTCATATCATCATTCGAAAGCCATTCTTTTTTGGGGTCCTTTCAGTCAGTTTAGAAAAACAAATATCAGACTTAATCTTCGAAAAATACATTTCCGTCATCATTGAAGGGTTTGAAGAATCATTTCTGTCAGCTTTCTTGTCGTCATTCATATCATCATTCGAAAGCCTTTCTTTTTTGGGGTCCTTTCAGTCAGTTTAGAAAAACAAATATCGGACTTAATCTTCGAAAAATACATTTCAATCATCATTGAAGGGTTTGAAGCCTTCCTTGTCGTCATTCATTTCATGTCAGCTTTCTTGTCGTCATTCATATCATCGTTCGAAAGCCATTCTTTTTTGGGGTCCTTTCAGTCAGTTTAGAAAAACAAATATCAGACTTAATCTTCGAAAAATACATTTCCGTCATCATTGAAGGGTTTGAAGAATCATTTCTGTCAGCTTTTGGTCGTCATTCATATCATCATTCGAAAACTTTCTTTTTTGGGTCCTTTTCAGTCAGTTTAGAAAAAAAATAACAGACTTAATCTTCGAAAAATACATTTCAGTCATCATTGAAGGGTTTGAAGAATCATTTCTGTCAGCTTTCTTGTCGTCATTCATATTATCATTCGAAAGCCTTTCTTTTTTGGGGTCCTTTCAGATAGTTTAGAAAAACAAATATCTGACTTAGTCTTCGAAAAATACATTTCAGTCATCATTGAAGGGTTTGAAGAATCATTTCATTCATGTCAGCTTTTCTTGTCGTCATTCATATTATCATTCGAAAGCCTTTCATTTTTTGGGGTACTTTCAGTCAGTTTAGAAAACAAATATCAGACTTAATCTTCGAAAATACATTTCAGTCATCATTGAAGGGTTTTTGAAGAATCATTTGAAGGGTTTGTCAGCTTTCTTGTCGTCATTCATATCATCATTCGAAAGCCTTTCATTTTTTTGGGTCCTTTCAGTTGGTTTCTGGTTTAGAAAAACAAATATCAGACTTAATCTTCGAAAAATACATTTCAGTCATCATTGAAGGGTTTGAAGAATCATTTCTGTCAGCTTTCTTGTCGTCATTCATATTATCATTCGAAAGCATTTTTCATCATTGAAGGGTTTTTTTTGGGGTCCAGTTTTTTCGAAAGCTTTCAGTTTAGTTTAAAAAAAATATCAGACTTAATCTTCGAAAATACATTTCCGTCATCATTGAAGGGTTTGAAGAATCATTTCTGTCAGCTTTCTTTGTCGTCATTCATATCATCATTCGAAAGCCTTTTTTTTTCGGGTCCTTTCAGTTAATTTAGAAAAACAAATATCAGACTTAATCTTCGAAAAAATTCATTTCATCATTGAAGGGTTTGAAGAATCATTTCTGTCAGACTTTCTTGTCGTCATTCATATCATTCGAAAGCCTTTCATTTTTTGGGGTCCTTTCAGTCAGTTTAGAAAAAACAAATATCAGACTTAATCTTCGAAAAATACATTTCCGTCATCATTGAAGGGTTTGAAGACTCATTTCTGTCAGCTTTCTTGTCGTCATTCATATCATCATTCGAAAGGCATTCTTTTTTGGGTCCTTTCAGTCAGTTTAGAAAAACAAATATCAGATTAATCTTCGAAAAATACATTTCCGTCATCATTGAAGGGTTTGAAGAATCATTTCTATCAGCTTTCTTGTCGTCATTCATATCATCATTCGAAAGCCTTTCTTTTTTTGGGTCCTTTCAGTCAGTTTAGAAAAACAAATATCAGACTTAATCTTCGAAAAATACATTTCAGTCATCATTGAAGGGTTTGAAGAATCATTTCTGTCAGCTTTCTTGTCGTCATTCATATCATCATTCGAAAGCCTTTCTTTTTTGGGTCCTTTTAGTTAGTTTAGAAAAACAAATGTCAGACTTAATCTTCGAAAAATACATTTCAATCATCATTGAAGGGTTTGAAGACTCATTTCTGTCAGCTTCCTTGTCGGCATTCATATCATCATTCGAAAGCCATTCTTTTTTGGGGTCCTTTCAGTCAGTTTAGAAAAACAAATATCAGAATTAATCTTCGAAAAATACATTTCTGTCATCATTGAAGGGTTTGAAGAATCATTTCTGTCAGCTTTCTTGTCGTCATTCATATCATCATTCGAAAGCCTTTCTTTTTTGGAGTCTTTTCAGTCAGTTTAGAAAAACAAATATTAGACTTAATCTTCGAATAATACATTTCAGTCATCATTGAAAGCTTTGAAGAATCATTTCTGTCAGCGTTCTTGTCGTCATTCATATCATCATTCGAAAGCCTTTCTTTTTTGGGTCCTTTCAGTTAGTTTAGAAAAACAAATATTAGACTTAATCTTCGAAAAATACATTTCAGTCATCATTGAAAGCTTTGAAGAATCATTTCTGTCAGCTTTCTTGTCGTCATTCATATCATCATTCCAAAGCCTTTCTTTTTTGGGTCCTTTCAGTTAGTTTAGAAAAACAAATATTAGACTTAATCTTCGAAAAATACATTTCAATCATCATTGAAGGGTTTGAAGAATCATTTCTGTCAGCTTTCTTGTCGTCATTCATATCATCATTCGAAACCCTTTCTTTTTTGGGTCCTTTCATTTGAAGTTTAGAAAACAAATATTAGACTTAATCTTCGAAAATACATTTCAGTCAACATTGAAGGGTTTGAAGAATCATTTCTGTCAGCTTTCTTGTCGTCATTCATATCATCATTCGAAAGACTTTCTTTTTTTGGGTCCTTTCAGTTAGTTTAGAAAAAACAAATATCAGACTTAATCTTCGAATAATACATTTCAGTCATCATTGAAGAATCGTTTGAAGCTTTCTTGTCGTCATTTCTGTCTTTTGGGGTCCTTTCTTGTCGTCATTCTTATTATCATTCATTCGAATGAAGAATCGAAAAATATTTTCCTTTTGTCGTCATTCATATCATTTCGAAACCCTTTATTTTTTGGGGTCCTTTCAGTTTTTAGAAAAACAAATATCAGAATTAATCTTCGAAAAATACATTTCCGTCATCATTGAAGGGTTTGAAGAATCATTTCTGTCAGCTTTCTTTTTGTCGTCATTCATATCATCATTCGAAAAGCCTTTCTTTTTGGGTCCTTTCAGTTAGTTTAGAAAAACAAATATCAGAATTAATCTTCGAAAAATACATTTCAATCATCATTGAAGGGTTTGAAGAATCATTTCTGTCAGCTTTCTTGTCGTCATTCATATCATCATTCGAAACCCTTTCTTTTTTGGGTCCTTTCATTTAGTTTAGAAAAACAAATATTAGACTTAATCTTCGAATAATACATTTCAGTCATGATTGAAAGCTTTGAAGAATCATTTCTGTCAGCTTTCTTGTCGTCATTCATATCATCATTCGAAAGCCTTTCTTTTTTGTGTCCTTTCAGTTAGTTTAGAAAAACAAATATTCGACTTAATCTTCGAAAAATACATTTCAATCATCATTGAAGGGTTTGAAGAATCATTTCTGTCAGCTTTCTTGTCGTCATTCATATCATCATTCGAAAGCCTTTCTTTTTTGTGTCCTTTTAGTTAGTTTAGAAAAACAAATGTCAGACTTAATCTTCGAAAAATACATTTCAATCATCATTGAAGGGTTTGAAGAATCATTTCTGTCAGCTTTCTTGTCGTCATTCATATCATCATTCGAAAGCCTTTCTTTTTTGGGTCCTTTCAGTTAGTTTAGAAAAACAAATATTACACTTAATCTTCGAATAATACATTTCAGTCATCATTGAAAGCTTTGAAAAATCATTTCTGTCAGCTTTCTTGTCATCATTCATATCATCCGTCGATTCTGAATAAGGATTGCTGATAACATCACTTTTATTATGATGTTAAGACAAATTAAGAACACATATGTAGAATGTATGATATCCTTTATTGAATAAAATATTTCAACCGTGAGCCCAGTTGTCTTTCTTGGTATGATGAGGTGTAGCCATTGCCCAATTCTTTTTTTTATAAATTTTCTTCCTTTCTTTAGATGTGACAAAATGGAAAAAATCAATGTCACAAAAAACAATAACTATGAATTTTAAAACATTAGTTTTGAAAGAAAATATGTGTTCATTGGACCCATTGGTAGACCGAGTTTTACTTGAGCAACAAGTTACTTGTATATATCATGAGCATTTATCCTGTAATTCCTGAAAGTACATAGAAAATCGAGACTGTGAGAAACAATCTTGTAAATAGCATTTTATTCCATATACCCTGCCATTTTATGAACGTTATATCCTGAAATTAAAGTCATACGTCGAACTTGAAAATACGGCTAAAGATTAAAACTTATAAATTACTTTAATGAAATGTTACAATGTTCAAATTAGTTTCAATAGGAAAAGCGGACAAAACAATAATGCCGAATATATTTTTAGGGATTAAATTAAAAACAGAACAGTATATCTTTCTAATTTTTTTATTTTTTTCATAAGGTTTCATGTTGTAATTGACTCACATAAAATATTTCATGATACATGTATCATTGAAATGTTCAGTAATTTCAACTGAATAAAAACAGATTTTGTGTAGTGATTTCGATGTTCTAGAGGTAGAAAAAATATCTGTATATTTAGGAATAGGAAGGATTAAAGATCGAAATGAATTATCAATTTGATATCTATACACATCTACTTTCATGAAGTTTTTCAATTGTCAAAATTTAAAACTGTCGGAATTATATATCCTAATGTTAAATATATGCTGTCGACACGGAAAACGCATTAAAAAATTAAAAAAAAAGAAATGTTTTACTTTCAAACAATTCTGATGCCTTCATGACGATTTATCTTAGATCCATGTTCAGAAAATTCTAAATACATTTCTTAATTTCCAGCCATTCTGATAAGGAGAATGGGATTTGCCTTTAATTCGATACAAGAACTCTGGGAAATATGTTAACATGTTTCGACTCAAATTGAGATCGAAGAAAATATAATAAATACTAATGACTTTTTACTAATCACTCATTTTCTTTCTTTTTTTTTTAGGAGAACCGCTGGCTTAGGAAAAAGTACTGAGATTCGTCATTTAAACATACAAACATATACACAGAAACGTACTTCATTTTTTCGTTTTCGGTTCTGAGGAAGACTTAAATAGTGAAATGCTTTATCAAAATATTTCTAAATAAGTCTATTTTCATAAACATTTCTAAATGCTAAAATTTAAAAAAAATTTATATACCCTAATTTTCAAACGAACACACGCACGCACGCACGCACACACACACACACACAGAGGATAACCCTATGTAATTTTCTATATATTAAAGACTGTTTTGAAGGAAAGATGTATGACAAAGTGTAAAAAGTTTTCGTGCGGTGTTTCGTCACTTTGGACTTCTTCGGACTAGGTTTGTTCTTATTATTGCGACTACATATGCGCAGGGTCAAGAGTCGAAAAACGCCGCAAACGAAAAAAAAAAAGTCATTACAACAGTGATACTAACAGGCAGTCAGGGATACTAGAAAATGTAATTAAATCTACATTTCACCTTTGGACAAGGGAAGTAATAAACAAGAATTAACACCATAAAAAAAAAACAAATTATGCTAAACGGGTACCGACACATGTAAAAACAAACAAAAAAATTACTGCAATGCAACAAACTAAGAAAATGATAAGCTAGCTAATTAAAAATTAAAACAAATCATGGTATAGAGCAATAGAATACCCAACAACATTTTCTGTCTCCCTAAAACTATAAAACAGACATCTCAATACGCCCCATTATTTCAGGAATAGGAATTTTAACACCACTTTTGAAACAATCAGACCATCACATATAAAAGCAATCAGGCAACCTGGTTACGAAACTAATGGAAAGAAATAGAACTGAAAACACATGGCCAGTCTACATATAAAATCACTTTACGCTAACGTCCACGCTGAAAAATTCTTTAAAAAAATCATCTAATACTATCAAAGATCATCCTCTCCCGGGAAATAATAAAAATCTGCCGTCTCATCACCAAGCGATGCTATTTCGCATTTAATATTTTTATAAACAGAAATTTTGGATTACGATTAGGATGGCCTGTTAATGAAATGATCAAATATTGAATTAACGATTTATAATAAACATACCGTACTTTTGACTTTACAATCGTGCTAAACTTTGAAATTTGACAATTTCTTTTTCTTACATTTTAATTTAGCCTTTTTGCACCATATAAGGTTTATCTTTCTGTCAGTAAGATCAATTTCGGCGTAGTATAATTTTTACATTAATTTTCTAGTAGTAGTGTTAATATTTAGTATAGATGTATTGGTATTCTATAGATATTTGGCCATTGTGCATTGATTGGTTTTATTAACACCCTATATAAAGATCTTTCAGTTAACACTTGCATCCTATTGTCTTTTGTATGAAATAAATAATTTTCTTAGATGTATATGTTTTAATAATTTTGTTAGAACAAATTGTTTACATTTTTCATTTGTTTCTTTAATAGCTGGTTTATTTATCGACTACAAAGATAATACTCTTTTTAACTCAAATTGTATGTAGTTTGTTCGATATCTTGCTCAATTACCTTTCATCTTTCATAGCAAATGACATTGCATAATGTATAACATTGTAGCCATTTTACATCCGGAACGATATAAGTAGTCTGGATGACGTCTACGATTATAAATCTGCGGGCCATGACTTCTTTTCAGATGATTGCTCCTTTTCCCCCTTACTTTGGACTTAGCGTAGGCCAATCCGATTGGTTGAAATAAAAACAAAACAAACCCTGCAACTGCCCCCTCTCTTTTCTTTCTTACCTTTTCTTATTCTTCCTTTTCTCGTGAAAATAAGTTGTATCTTGTGTGTTTCTCTTTAATCTTGTGTATCTTGTTTTTAAATCTCAATAAATTGTCTACTCACCAATTATTTGCTAACGTTTAATGAGATGCGTTAATACGCATCGAAACATGATTGTATTTGTTCCATTCTCGTCATTGATCTGAGGAAGCCCTTCTGTACTGCTGACAGTTTATATATTTCTAAAGTAGCTCGAAAACAACCATGTCTCTGTGTTTTCATGTGTGTGTCTGCGTGTGTATGAACCTGTGAAATATGTGCTCGTTAAACAAAGAATATGTAGCCACCAATAATTCTTTTAAATATCTATTAAACCAGAAAACGAAGTGAATATCAGTTAAACCGTCTAGCGAATACCATCAGAAGCCGATTAAGTCGTTTGATATCAGGTGGAAAACTGTGAAGAACATAGAGAAATATAATGTTATTTTCACAGTACCCCTGGTCATCTTTTGTTGTTTTTAGCGTTTCAAAATTTGAAAGGAACACTTGTTAATTTGTCATAACTGGAACAGTTTATATATATATATATATATATATATATATATATATATATATATATATATATATATATATATATATATATAAGAACAATAAGATATATAATTCGGTGTTCTTATAGATATTTTTTATTTTACAAAATAGTGCTCAATGTAAATTTACAGAGCATTAATATTATAAATTGATTTATTTAAAATATGTTTTTTTCGCTACACACTTGTAACCATGTTTCAAAAATGGAAGCTAAAAGCTACGAAATTAATTTTGTAATTAAATTACAGACATTAGTTCCATTTCATCCTCAAGCGAATTTTGGAGTAACTTTTAAAATTACTGGGTTTTAAAGACACAGCTAAAATCATAATTCACGTTTCCAAAGTTACAGATAAATCCACTTCAACTGGACAACGTGCGTCTGGGTGTTCATTATGCCTGTATTATTGTATCCGTTTTTTAATTACGTTTTGGTAATGGGTAGGGATGTATTTTTCAATAAAACCTGACATCCGTTGAATGCATGTCGTCTGAAATTATTTTAAAAATTTATTGTTAATTCGTAGCTTTTAGCTTCCATTTTGAAAATAATATATTTTGAAAATATAATATATATATATATATATATATATATATATATATATCATATCACAAAAAAGAAATTTAACACATTCACGTCTAGATTAAAACAATTTGTGAGCAGGTTGCATTTATTTGCTGCAACTGTGTTGAAAGAATTCGATTGTCAGAATGCCATTGTATTTTCAGTCAAGATCTGATGGAATTTGAAAAGGCCTTTGATTTCAGTTAGGTTTTGTAGTTTAGATATAGCATTCCGATATTCCGTTTTCGTTTTGCTCGACATCGGAATGTGCATTTTGAAGATAAATATGCTATTATGCATGTAAAATGTCGGGGAAATAAAACCTGACCAAAAATGTGTTTTTAACATCTAATGCAGATGTGGCTAAGAATATAAAAAACAAAATCAAAAACTAAAGATTTCTTCAAATCGTAGGCACATTTTGATATTCAACACACCAGAAAAATGTATAAATGGATAAGAAGACAAGCAAATACTGAAAAAAATAAGGTTGTAGACATCTAATCAGAGTGGGCAATGAACCGATTGTAAGATGAAGAATCTATGCTCTTCTGAATGCATGTAATAAGTAAGCCAAACATATTCATCTTCTATATGCTGTGTCCCTTCAGAAGGTTGGTGATCATGGCTCTCCCCAATGTTCTTTAGTTCTTAATACTTATTTTCTCTTTTTTAAATATTTCCTACAACTTAACTCACCATCCATTTACTGAAGCTCGCTAGGTAGGTAATGCTTTGTTTTCGTCTGTCCCGCTTGCCTCCAATCACTCCTCTGAGTATCAAATTTTCCATTCCCTCTTCGTCGTTGCTTCCATGTTCAGTCCATGGTATTCTTAGCATCCTTCCATAGAACTACATTTCTGTTGCTTCAAGTCTCTTCTAGATCTGTGAGGAAATTGCCGAGCATTCACTACAGTATATTGAATACATTTTGGAAGGGAATTTTAGCTATCTCAATGTCACTGCGGGTTTCAATGTCTCACTTTTGGTCCCCTGTTAAAAATATTTCCAGATATTTTAATTGCTGCCAGTATTTCATTTTGCTAGATCTCCATATTGTAATTTGCCTGTTGGGCTGTTACTTTTGCTGACAACCAAACATGAATTCTATCGCTTGCAATTGAGGTTTAATCCTTTCTTCTCATTCTTCCTTTCCTACATTATGGGCACGTGGCTGATTGTTTAGGACTTCGCATTCTGACCATGAGACCCGGGTTCGAATCTCACCAAGGTCGATTTGCTAGGAAGGAGATTCCTGGTGTTATCGAACTGGAGGGGCCAATCCCACCGTACGGTACCTTTGTAAAGTATCTGAAAACCATATCACGTGTTGATCCAAGTCTTGTGAGGGAAATTGGGTAGACGGGACACTTGGGGGCGTCGATAGCTGTGCTAGTAGCAAGCCGAGTGCTTCAGTGTGTTGGCCTTGTTCAAATTGTTGAACATGCTAGATAACATGCTCTTTCCCAGAAACTGTAACAGTTGCAGTATAAACCACCCGTGGGCTCTGTGGATGGTGCAAAAACACAAATGCACCTGAGCAAGCGTCTGCAATAGGAATGGCTTGCCGCCCTAGTATCATCATATATGAGTGGGCAGCTATAAATGCATCCTGTAGTAGCTCTTGTAGTTTCTTTTGTACCTCTTGGTAAATTTAGCCTTATTTTTAACTCTCCTAAATCTTGTTTACCCACGATCTTAATGTGGGTTATTCACTGTGTTTCTCTGTGAATGGAAAACTTCCCAAGACTTCTTTCCTCATTAAGATTCTTAGAACTTTCAACTGTCAAGCAAATACCCTAAAAACCGAAATTTAAGATAATCTCTTCTTGGCCAACCCGAGAAACATTTACTATCTGCTTTTATAAATAATGCTTGTTATTCATAAACTACTTTGCAATACATATATATTTTGTATATGAGTTCATAAATAAATATAATTATTATAAAAGTTACCTACTTTACAGACACCGTCTAAAACCTTCATTATCCTCAATCTCTGTTCAAATACGCACTCGCTGAAAGAGTTAAGATCTTGAACGTATCTGTTTCAGAGTTCGAAAAAGCAGCAGACTGTTTCTAATGAAATTAATTTAGCTTGCAAAGTGATAAAAATATTATAGCAGAATCTAAATCTGATCGCGTCAAAGATGTGAATGTAAGTAATACTCAGCAAACATCTTAGAAATATATAAAAAAAAAATATAAGTTTATCACTGCGTCTCGCATACGGAATTTGTTCATGGATTACAGGAGGTAATTGTGATAAGGAAATAAAGCAATCGAGTTCAAATTCTTTTCGCAGATACACGTGGTATATATTTTGAAACACTATTTAAATCTTCGGCAATTATTATTTGTTCTATGAAAAAATGTTTATAAAAGTATATTGGTTTAGTCAATAATCTCTATCTATAAAAGGCAGGATGTGTGTGTGTGTGTGTGTGTGTGTGTGTGTGTGTGTGTGTGTGTGTGACGAATGCACGGCCTCAATTTTCGACGGATTTGCACCAAAATTTACATGCACACGCTCCAAGATAGCGGGAACGCTAAGAACGATTTTGCATTTCCCAACTCCCATCGATAGTGGAAATAATTGTTTTTTTCATGCTTCTACGGCAGTTTTCATGTAGTTTGAGGCCATTTCCTACTGGCCAGAGTGAGAGACTATAGCTGGCTGCCAGGAATAGGCAGAAAGATTCTATTGGCCAGCGTGAGAGGCAACAGCTGACTGACACGAATTCTAACTAGGCATGCTAGCAAGTAAAAAGATCGATAGCTGCATTCGCCAAATTTAAATCTGCATGGCACTTTACACCAATTGGCTCATTCACTTGCTTAAACTCAACGTTCATTCTGATTCCGCAGAACTGCTTTGGTTGTGAAAAAGTATTTGTTGTTAACATTCTTTTTTCATTCGGTTTTTCCAGTTACGAGTCCTTTTATAAAGCTGATCGCTTTGTTTTTATTTTGTTTAGTTCTTTTTTCGTAACAGATTTAATGTTTAGTATAGAGCTTAAAAAAAAATCGCGGTGTGAGATAGGCAAGAAGTAAGGCATGTAGCAACATCAGCACGCTAAAGGGCACTCCTTTAAAAGCAAGGAAGGGCAAAAATATTTTAAATCAACTGATAGCCGATTGCTGTATGAGTCGTACGATTTTTGAATCAAGCACGGGCAACGCCGGGCAATGCTTCTAGTTGTTTTATAGTTATAAACAGGTTAACTATGTGTCAAATAAGACGAATCTTCGCTAACCTCACGCTATTCCTAGCGTTTCTTTCAAGACAGATGTTAAGATGAAATACATTCCTTAGTTCTACCAGTCCAGACCATTAGAGCTAAGAACAGTCATCCCACGTGCATAGTATAAAATTATCTTTATCTATTTAGTATTCCGTTCGTTAGGAAAAAAGATTGGACAGGTTTCTTACAAAATCTAATACTCTGTGAAACAGTCTCCCTTAAATATGTTTCCCCGATCAATACGATATTAAACTTCTCAAATCTAGGGTCAACTGTTATCTATTCTACATACATTCAACTTTACTGCCATATCACTTTGAAACACTAGTTCTTTTAGAATAGGCTAAGTTAAGATACATAGACCATGACCAGTATTTACATGTGTGATCGCCTGACCATAACAGGCGGGTTAATCTTTGATATGCGGTTTATGAAATGGATGAAGATTCTCCAATGGAAATCATAAATGCGAGTTTCAAATCCAGTCGGGTTCATTATATTAACTTACACATCAAATGCCCGTGAAAAGGTATAAATCCATCTTTACTTCCCTGAGCTATAGTTTAATTATTAGGACTTATAACACTAAAGGATTATTATCGACAAAATTTTTTTTAATTTGTAATGAAATAAATAAGTAAAAATAAAGAAATAAAAAAATAAAAAAATTTAAAAAACAATATATTAATTTATATAAAATATTTAAATATTTTATATATATATATATATATATATATATATATTTTTGAACAATAAGAAAATAAAAAAATAAAAAATTAAAAAAATTAAAATCATTAGACACACTATTTTTGTAGATTAATATTCTTTCGTTTTTTATTATTATTATTCCATTTAGATTCCTCGACTAGTTTCGACCGAAATGGCCATCATCGGGAGGAGAAATTTAAATATTTCTGCTTGCTGTTAGCAGTGAACTACAGAAATGAATGTCTTTTGTTGGAGAAAATGAACTTTTGTCTTTAGTTTTTTCATTTGTTTTTTTTTTTTTTATCTTTTTTTCACATGAATCCTTTAACATTCCTTGTGTTGGTCAAACAGTCTCTTTTTTAAGTTTGTTATTTGAGATAAGAACTGGATAGATACATTTTTATCCTGAATTCTCTGGTCAGTTTGACTAGTTTTATTGGACCTGGTGAGGGATGTGACTCTGTTTTAGTGTTTGTGTGTGTGTTATTTGGTTCTTAGGGAGGGAGTAAGTATGATATGTGTAAGCGTGTGTATTGCTGTAGGTGTGTGTTATCATTTGGCTCATTAGGGAGTGAGTGAGTATGGTGTGTGTACGTGTGTATAATCGTATGGGTGAGTGTATAACAAAGGATGGCCTCCATTCCTCCAAAAGCATGTCTGTCTTAATGTGGGAGAGAAATGTGGGTAGGTTTTGATTTGTTGATTGTTACTATTATATATTGTTAAATTTATGATTTAGTCGGCTGGGTATTTTTTTTTAGACATTTATCGACTTATTTTCATGGGACTCTAAATCTTTCTAATATTATCTGCTCTGAATATATATATATATATATATATATATATATATATATATATATATAAATCATTTATTCGAAAATTATAACATAAATAAAATGTTATAAAATCACTACAAAAGCCATTTTGTTTCAACACTTCTTGTGTCTTCTCAAGTGATGGTGTTGAATGTAGAATAATGGGTTTTAAAAGGTTCAAATCAATCAAACACCCCTCGCTAAGAGAAACGCCAGGGGAAACGCTGTTACATAATCTGGAATGACGAAAGAAAATACAAATATACAAGAATTCAAAAAACTTGAGAACGAACTTAGATTATAATAATTATTTAATGCTTTAATGTTAGGGTTAGACCAAAATAGAATTCATTCTAACTAATAAATATTAAGTTATACTATAAAATACTATAAGTTATACTATAAAATTAAAAATTACCATTTTTAAATTTTAAATTTAATCAATATTAAGTTTAAAACTGAGGAAAAATACATATGTTTTTAATATATTTTCTTTTTATTAAAATTAAGTTGGAATAAACGTTAAGTTCTAATGCTGCTCTGAACTTCGTTACAACTTTTGAATACATTTGAATGGAAGATATGGTGAAATCCTAGCAAAAGTCAATACATGCACAATCAGATTATAAAACACAAACACGCAGACATAATTAGATATATAAACACGAGGAAAGAAATATGTCCATGGCCCTTCAAAAATGACAGTATATACATACAATGAAAGGCGACTATACACACATATATTGATAAAGACACGCGCATATGTACACAAACATTGAGAAAGACACGCAGATATGCCCACAAAGAAATATTCACATTTCAAAGTGTTATTAAACGAATTCTAACATACTATTAAAATATCTTACTTATTATAAAACGCAGGTTGTGTGTGTGTGTGTGTGTGTGTGTGTGTGTGTGTGTTTGTGTGTGTGTGTGTGTGTGTAACGTTTATATGTTGGATCGAATTTCCTACATTTTTTAGCCGATTTCAACAAAACTTCACAGGACTACATAAAATTACCTTGTGGTGGTTCTAACGGGAGCGAAAATGGGGAAAATACAGTTGTTTTTTAATAAAATCAATTTGAAAACACGATTAAGACACATCGGGAGAATGAAAGGGGGAGAACTCACCCACGAAAATGTAAACAAAAGAGCATAGCATGATGAAAAAAAGCCGAACTTGACGAAAACAAAATTTTATCGTCTAATATTCATATTATTATTAAAGAGGAAAGATCAAAGTATTTTGGGGGTATTTCTTTTTACAGTTTTTAATTGTTCCTAGCACGTCTGAAATTTTCGTTAAAAATATTGTTTTTTTTTTTGGTCAAAAAAAGGGCAGATAATCAATCATTTTCATTCATTATTTTCGATTTGATAAAAAGATTAAAATCTTACTTTGATATTCTTTAAAAATCAATTATCATTTTTCAAAACTGATTTTAATAAAAACAGAAATTATACTGTTTATTTAAAATATTTTGAACCAAGCTTAACTTAGCTTCTGCGAAAAAATGTAATTTGAAAATAAAACAAAGCAGGTCATAACCTTTCGCGTCGCTTGACGATTGATGAAAGGCACATTCATGACGTTTAGATAACTTACAGGAGGAGAATTCTTTCTACGGATGGAAGGAAGTGAAATTATTTAAGTGAACAAATTATTTACCTTGTTACTTTTAAGGAAAACTTTCAGCGCTCTAATTTTTTATTTTTATTTTTTTTTTTTTTTTTTTTGTACTTAGCTTTTTTTTTTACGTTTACGATGCTTTATGGAAAATATAAAAGAAATTAAAAAATAAGACTGTTAATAGTGAGATTAAATAACATAAGAAAAAGGTATCTAATTAATTTAGGTACCTTTCTTATGAAATTTTATCAAGTGTACATAAAATACTATAATTTTATGTACATTTTTACATTTTTCCTGTGTTATTTGTATTTCCATTCATTTTATTATTAATTTTGATATTTCATTTATGGAAAAATGTCATAACTGAGATTAATATAAAAATAAGATCATATAAATTAAAGTTTAGCAGTAGTTAAATTTCATAAGATGATACTGTTACTTGTAGGTACCCTTCTCAGTTGAAATTGAAAACTCAAATTAACTTCTCCATACGTGTTTCGCAAAAGTAAAGGGCTTAACAGCGGACAACAATGCTGAACTCAAATAATGCAACTAAATTGTATTCTGGTTGGTCTTCCGTACTTGATAATTACTGTCCGACTATAAACACAAAAATTACATTTCTTAATTACCATGGCTAATCTGATTGGTCCAAATTATACAATTTTCAAAGCGCTAGACAATGACAATCTCACACGGACATTTTGAAAGACTGATGTTGCTTTTAACTAATGTTAAAATATTTTTTAAAATTCAATTTAAACATTTTTAAAAATCTTTTTTAAAATTAAAGAAATAAGAAATAATTGTATTAAAAATTCAATTTTCATTGAAAAAATTTTTTGCTTTCAGAAAATATTGTCTATATTCATAAAAACAAATTAAAACAAATAAAAGCATTTGAAACTAAATAATATATTTGTTTTATTGAGTTTGTATGTTACAATTCACAGCTGATTTTTCAGGTACGTTGGCCAAAAAAAACCCAAAAAAACATGATTTGCATTCTTCAAAGCCTTGTGCTTTTAACTATTGTAATCACTAAACCCGTGGTCTCGAATTTCTAGAGTTTTTCATAAAATTAGTTATGGGGGTGTTAATAAATATAAAAAAAATATTTCTGCCATGACTAATAAAAAAAAATGTTTATAATCATTATGATCATCTGTGAATAGTTTCTGAAAGTTTCACTAACATCTGACAATTATTTTTATTTTTGCAACATTTTCCAAATTAATGTGTGTAAATACAAAAAAATGCGCTAAAATTATCTATATTAATTACTACCCCTTATTTGCGACAAAAGAGAAACAAGGTTTTTTAAATCAAAATTTAGAATATTCTAAAAGATGGAAAAATTTTGAAAAAATAATTAAAAAAATTTAGTCTATCCTCTTCATAAAAAAATAAGCATTTTTGACGATAAAATTTTGTTTTCATAAACTTTAGCGTCTTTTTTCATCAGACTATGCTCTATGTTTTTGCGATTCCGTGGAGTGACTTAGGTTAAAAAAAAACAGGTTGTTTATGTGTGTGTGTGTGTGTGTGTGTGTGTGTGTGTGTGTGTGTGTGTGTGTGTGTGTGTGTGTTTGTGTGTGTGTTCCTTTATATGGGATCAGATTTCTTAGATTTTCAGCCGATAAAACAAACATCCACTTTTTTTTTCAAAGGGTAGTATTTCTTATTGTCTTGCACATTTTTTCTTTATTTACATTCAGAATGCTTTAAAAATTCCATTTACAATACAATTGTTTATAATAAAATTCTATTCACCAATCGATAGACTCATAACGATTAAAACAATGTTTTGTTTGAATTTGGGTTTGACCAATTCGTAAAAAAAAAAAATAATTAAGACATGCGTGTCCGTAAACCTTAAACAATAATCTTTGTCAATTTCATTTTTCAGTCTTTATGATGGTCGATACTTGATCTATCTCTTACTGTTACATCCCCGGGCAACGCCGGGCTCTACTGCTAGTAACTTATATAGACAAAGATATATAGATAAAAATGGTTGAATAGATAAGGTTTAATATGGGTCGAATAGAAAAACAAATATTCGTCAATGAACAACATAAGGAAAAACAACAGTAAGATATACAGAAATGGATAGAATATATATATATTTTTAAGCGTTTCACCCCAAGCAAGGCGGGAAGCCACTAGGACGCAAGGGGTTACAGAAAATTTGGAGCAAGATCAGATAGGAGTGATGGAAGAAAGGATGAGGAGAAGGGTTGTGGATAGATCAAGGCAGTTGGAGATGTCGATTGACATTACATTTGAATAGTTGGAGATTATAGCTGTCAGGGAAACTGGAATAGGGAAGGGAGTTCCACAGGCGAGAAGTGCGAGACATGAAGCTATTGGAGTAGAAGAGACGGCTACATTTAGGAGTTTCGACAGTGAAAGGGTGAGAGCGAGATGTCAGCCTCGTAGGGCGCTTGAACTCATGAAGTCTGGGATCCAGCGAATGCAGTATTATTCCTAGATCATAAAGTAATATTTTTACCATCCACTCCGAAGTTGTTCCGAACAGAAGACAATCATTTTAACCTAGCGAGCGAATGAAAAAGAAGAACTGCTGCAAACCAACATATAAGAATAATAATCGTCATCCAATTAGAACCAAAGAAACACATTTGAAATGGATGTCTTGATATGCATATACGAAGTAAAATCCAAGTGTACAAGATTCACTGAATTAATTTTATCCATTCACCGATATTGCAGTCATAACAACATATCCAGAAACCAAATACGAGACACACGCCACCACAACAGATATTAGACATCTGCAAATTTCTGCATAGAAATTAATGAAATCATCCTATATATCCCCACCTATTAAAAGATGCTTCTGCTACATTAGAAGCATTCATACTTACTTTCACACAGATGGTTAAACTGGCGGCTACTAGATTTGAATTCACACACACACACACACACACACACACACACACACACACACACACACACACACACACACACACATATATATATATATATTGAACAATAAAAAATATCTAAAAATTAAAATCTTCATACACCTTCGGTTGTATATTAATATTCTTTCGTTATTATTATTATTATTATTATTATTATTTCAGCTAGATTCCTCGACCAGTTTCGGCCAATATTTTTCTCCTGATGATGGCCACCATCATCAGGAGAAAAAATATTCTGCTTGCTGGTAGCAGTGAACTACAGAAATGAATGTCTTGATGGAGAAAATGAACTTCTGTCTGTAGTTTCCATTTTTTTTTTATATGAATTTTGGTCTTATATATATATATATATATAAAAGAAATATGCTGTAGTGGTTCCAACGAGAGAAAAGTATGTATATTAAAAAGAAGAGAAGACAGGTGCCGCAAACGTTTTTGGTTGTAATGTGGATTTATTTAGAAAAAAAAATTATGCTTTGTATTTTTTTTCTAAATAAATCCACATTACAACCATTGGCACGGATTCTGGTTGTCTATCTGTTTATCACTCTCTAACTCTTTCTCACTTTGTCGTACGAACAAGCACATTTATATTTAAACTGTTAAACAATCAACTTTCATTTTAAACTTCTCTGTATGTATAGTGTTATATGCTTCATTCCACCTTAGACCTGACTCCAGTTTCTTTGATAGGGTACTAGTTCATTCTATCGATCGCTTTTGGGTTAAAAATTTACCCTTCGGGCAGATCCTTACACACGAACAAAGAAAAAACAATTTCTCGCATTAAACCATAATTTATACTTGGAATATAACCTACTGCTATATGCGAGCGCATTTGAGATGAGGCATACGCAAAGGGAACAGTCTAACGGATATCTTCCCTGTCTGTTCTCCGTGACCCGATTCGTCTCTCTGTGTGATTTCATGGTACTGGTCAGTTTTATAGCTAGCATATTTCTTTATTCTGTCGTCTTCGTTTAAAAAAGCATTTTATCTTCATTCAGCGACTACTCTTTGTATGGGCCGATCGTTCAAGCCCATTTCCCGATACCGATATTCATTGGTCGAAAGGAAGTAAACCAAACACATTTTGCGAGAGGTTTAGCTTTTTTTCTATTTAACAAGACCTCAGCTGACCAATATTGCTGCACACATATTAAAACTTTGTTTACTTTCTTTTTAGTCCTTACTGAAGCCCAATACCCAAGCCAAAATAGATCTATGGTGTGAACGGACGTTGTCATAAGTTTCGGCACTTTCCAGCGTAAGCACTATGCAACCAAATTCATGAATAATTGTTTTAATCCCCTAAACACATTCTCCTATGGGGAAATACATAGTACATAATTTCTGCTCTAAAATCCAAGCTGCCCGATTAGGTATTAAACAAAACAATTGCAAATATAATCTGTTTACGATATCGAGAACCTTATAACAGACAAGTGATAATATGACAGTGTAGCGATGTGATTGTCAGCTGATATCTTGTTAAATCAATACATCTAAAAGAGGCTACAGAAATTCTTTAGACAGTTATTGTCTTGGCCAAGAAGGACAGTTGAATGTGGTAAGCCGTAAAGATCAAGTCAAGCGATTTGGACACAAATGGCCAATGAGTGAAGCCAGTCTTCCAGTTCCTGATAAATTATTCTTTAGACTGAGCTGACGAAAAAGAAGGCCTGTTATTTATAAGACAGTGGCCCCTAGAGTAAAATTCCAAGAAGGTACTGAAAAAGATAAGAGACCTCACGCCACGACGCTAAAAGGAAGACAAAAGCGTTAGGGTGTTAACCGTATTAACAAGTCTCACCTCAAGCTTTCTCTTCTGTAGCAGAAGCTTACATCCAGAATAAAATGTGTCTACTGATACAATTTGCCTCATGATATTATTTCATGGGTCTGACGAATGAGCTATTTTTAAGCCACAAACGTATGACTAGAAGAAGCTGCACCCTCAGAATGAAGCTGGGGTCTGGCTTGAGCTGCAGCACTATAACTGAAAGAGAATTGGAAAAAGGGAAAAAAACTATATCCAAATCAAAAGGAAATTAGCAAGAGACAGGAAATCGTTGAAACTGAAAAAAAAAGATTGCCGAAATTATATGCATTATCACTCCTCCTTTACAGCAGTTAATACTAGACAGTTTCCTCAGAGATTAACAGCAAACCTAGAACAATCAGAATAGTGGTTTTAGAGAAAGAAACTGAGAACTCCATGAACGGAGAAACGAAATATTTTAGGAAAAATAAGATGGAAATTTCATCTATATTTAGTGTCCGAAAGACATTTTTGAAGTTTATGTGTTACATAATGCGGAAAGAACTTAGAGGATGTTACATATTGATAGTAATAGGGCAGACGGAAACAGCGAATATCCTACCTTAGCTCGAGTAAATATATGTCAGAATATGAAGTGTGGGGGGTATAAAGTGAAAAGCACCGCTTTGAAATATGAAAGAAAGGAAGTTGCAAAGAAGCATAATTGTCAATATTGTAGAAGATAATGGAACATAAATAAGATTGCAATTAAATTTGTATATTAGTAAAGATAACATATTATATAGAGAAAAAATGTGATACTTCTTGTATATACAAGGATAACCGCTAATGTCTTTGAAGTTAATTAGAAATTAATTCTGGGGTAAAGATGTTTTCTACGGTCAAATAAAATTACATAAAGAGCATAAACTTTGTTTGTAAAACGTTATATAAACTTGAAAAATATATTTAGACAGAGTAACTAAAATTCCAAGATTGTTATTTTCATCGGTTTGAAATTATTAAAAATGAAGCAAACTACAGAAATTATCAATGGCTCTATGCAACAGGCATTATTGTTACAGGTAATAATGCAGCTGAAGAAACAAAATGAAATATAGTGAGAAGGGTTTTTGGAAATGGAGCTTCAGCTAAAAAAATTAACTGACAATATTGCAGACACTTCTGACGACGTTTCGACAACAAATGGTATCAACAACCTTCTTGATATTCTTCGTAACAGGCTTCAACTGAAAGTATAGACTAATATTCTGCTCTGGAGAAATAACAAAACTAACATTTTGCACCACAGACGCAATAAACATCTAGTAAAAGAAATGCATAATTCAAAATATGCTTATCCATAGAAAGAAATTCTGTTTGAATTTAAACAACATAAGGTCCCATTGTGGCCATATTTGCCTTGAAAATTAACAAGCCAGAAATGTATTTTAAGATGGTTTCATTGTGGTTCTCTAGACCAATATTCATCATGTTTCTGCTTATTATTATTCGGCATTTTATCCAAGTTCCAAGTGGTAATGACTAAAAGAAACAACATTATTTTATCTAATATAAGGGCGTGATTCATTACGCTTTTTACGCCTTAGGGACCCAATGCAGGTTATTTAAATCCAGTAAATATTTTAGGCTGTAATGATAATAATGTTGGAAATAATAATAGTTTAATGATGCAAGTCTCACTAACTAACATTTAGCATATAGAAGAGTGTATAAAAGGTATAGAAGATGTGGCGTCATACATTTCACAAGGTTATTTGCAGGTAAGTGAAAATAACAAACCTAACTTGAATTGGAACTCCTTTCTCCGAATAAAAATTCCGAAAGACACCACCCAGACATCAAAGCTTACAGAACATGATATCCAAAAGCGGTCACCCTTCTATGTACTGACCAGAATGGATGTTGCTTCAATTCAATGATAAAACGGGATGACTGGTAAGGTTCTACGGTAATTCTTTTAATAGAATTATCTTCTTTATGACGCATATACATTTTTGGTTTTTTAAATGACTTTTTGTGAGTATGTAATAGTTACAGATGCCTAAAACAAGTTGATTTCCCATTCGTACTCCATTAGTTTGCGTGTAGAATTTGACATTGTTCGTAGAAGTAAACTTTAGTTGTGGAGGTATGCAATAAATTTTGAGAATATTAAGTTTGATGGATAGAAGTGGAGTTGAATTGTTTTTTTTTATATAAATAGTTAACGTTTGATGGATCAAGAAGGATTTGAATCATTTTTATATATAGTGTTATGGTTTTACCGGCAAAATAGTGATTATAAATAAATTTTCTAAGTATTTTCTAAATAAGTTAGGCTAAAATATCTTTGCTTGTGTAATTTAAGGATGTGGAGAATGTTATGAATTGATTTGATGCTATAAATGCTAGATATGGTGTAATGAATCATATTTGATGCTATAAATGCTAGATATGGTGTAATGAATCATATTTGATGCTATAAATGCTAGATATGGTGTAATGAATCATATTTGATGCTATAAATGCTAGATATGGTGTAATGAATCATATTTGATGCTATAAATGCTAGATATGGTGTAATGAATCATATTTGATGCTATAAATGCTAGATATGGTGTAATGAATCATATTTGATGCTATAAATGCTAGATATGGTGTAATGAATCATATTTGATGCTATAAATGCTAGATATGGTGTAATGAATCATATTTGATGCTATAAATGCTAGATATGGTGTAATGATATAATGAAGGAACAGCGTATTTTCTCACACGGATAAAGTCTATCGCTCTCAGAGTATCTAACACATTTAGATATTTGCTATTAGCCTCATAGCATCTTAATTGTGATGTGATCTTTGTCTTCGTTTGCATTTGCCAATAGATACCAATATACCATCTCGTTTTATTGCATAACATTTATGTGACAATTCAGTAATGTACCTTGATGTTGGCAATCCCTTTCGCAATTTGCTTATTTAGTATATATGGTTTGTTGTATGTTATGAAACACATAAATATAAATTAGCGTAATTTGCTCTCAAGACTTCACGATAGGTATCTCTATAAATTAAACTGTCAGTCCATAGAAAAATGTTTAGAGTAATTACCGACTCACTCCATCTAACCCTCTCTCTGTGTCTCTGTCGCTGTTTCTCTCTCTCTCTCTCTCTCTCTCTCTCTCTATATATATATATATATATATATATATATATATATATATATATATATATATATATCGATTGGCACGGATTCTGTCTGTCTGTCTGTCTGTCTGTCTGTTTGTCTATTTGTCTGCAAGGTGTTGCGATGGATATCAGCTCGGATTAAGGTGAGTTTGAATTCCCATCGAGTTCATTCTATTCATTTACATACTTGGAAGAGATATGTATCCATCTCTTCGCCTACCAGGTATGGGTAAATACCATGAACATAGGAGAAGGAATACCGGTCTTGGAGAAGGAATACCCAGAATTTAAACCGTACGGAGGTCCTTCTAGGGACCTTGGCCTATAATCACCACCAATTCTCTCCTTTAGAATATGAGATTGATCCTTCAACACTATAATCAAGTTATATATGAGGGTAGTCTGGATGTTGGTTCTAACAATAGAGCCGCTTGACACCCATACTCCGAAAAAAGGGAAGGGAGTCCAGTGTATGCGTGTATATATATATATATATATATATATATATATATATATATATATATATATATATTTAGGTTATGTTCACAGCTAAATCAGAATTACCTCATGAGTATAGTCTATTTCAGACCAGCACTTCCATATGCCAGACTTCCTCAGCCCTAGACTGACAGACAGTCTCGGAATGGGTGTTAGGAATTTAGTTTAGATATCAGTCTTACTGACTGATCTTAAATACATAACCCTATTCCTAAACAATCAGTCTGGCATATGGAAGTGCTGGTCTGAAATAGACTATACTCACATGAGGTAATTTTTGGATTTTTGCTGTATAAAATATCTGCTCTGTTATAAATTCATTAATATATATATATATATATATATATATATATATATATATATATATATATATATATATATATGTTGTGTGTGTTCGAGATTCCTCGTTGATAGTGAGCGTAAGTCTAAATTATGCAAGGAATAACTTTCCAAAACGTATACGAGCACGATATTATAGAGGCAATCATCTCGTTTACGGCTTACAGCGAGATCACGCAAAATTAATCATCATGTCGATAGTGTAGTTCTTTTTTGAGGTGTTTCCCTTTAGAATGTGAACGATCAAGGTTCTTCCTTGCAACGGTTAGAAATATCTGTCCCTTTGACGAGAAACCCACCCGTCGTTCTTGCATGCATTTCCGCGAGCTTCACATTGTTGCTGATTCTGGAGTGATGTACTGATAAAATAATGAGAAAACTGTTAGGCAGGAGTAACATTAACAGATGAGTTAAATATTTTTAGTGACAGTCCGTGCTCTCAGGTAACATGGTGGAATTAAATCTTTTGATTTGACATGGGTTTTTAAAGAAAACTGGATGTGGTGTCTTGATAAATTTGAATAGATGACGTAAATATTCCCAGAATCAAAAAGGTGTCTCTAATTCCATACTAATTATTATGTATGTTTTCACTGTTTTAATCTTATTATGAATAGAAAAAAAGGCTTCATTAAACGATATCCAAGCGGTTCTCTTTGAAAATATTTATTTACTCTGAAAACATAAAGAAAGAATATGCACGGTGTGCGATGGATAAATTGTCGTCTAAATTACGCAAAAATGAAAATAAAACTGACTTTTCATTTCAACAGACATATTTACCAAAATTACCCAGACGTAATACTAAAGAGTCAATGTATGCAATAACATTGCCATTGGTTTCAGCAACGGCATCCAAAGGATTACGGAATGATATCGGCGTTATGCATATCTTCTGGACGGTCTCCTTGTTAAAGTTGGAGAATGCTGTCAAAATCTTTGCCAACAGTTCATCTTTGGTATTTCAAGGAGATTTATTGGTCTCTCACTCAACTTCGCCCCACACGCAATAATCAAGCGGGTTGAAGTGTGGGAAGTTAGGGGGCAGAAGTAAGTAGTGATACGCTCGTGGAAATTGTCTGACAGCCATGACTGGCTTTTCCTGCTTGTGTCGCACAGTGCAGAGTCGGGTTGCCATACCTAGTTTTTTTCCAGAAACCACCCTCTTGACACACGGTAGCATTATCTCATCAAAGGCGCTTGATGTAGGCCTCCACGTTCAGTCTGAACCCTGTGGGAAGATGAATTGAAACATAACGTCATCATCATTAGTGATCACTGCAAACACTATGAAGTAGACTGGATATTTCATCCAACTCTTTCCGAAATCTCTGCATTGTCCTTAAATTGACACCCAAACATTCTTAAATGATCGTATTCGAGCTTATGGCTCGTACGACAAAAAGTAAAGCATACCATTTCCATATTTGTGGCAGAGTGAATAGTGCCATGGTTTTCTTTTTCTCACAGACAATCCCCAACCAACCCTATTCAGTCGACAATATCATAAACAAACAACGCTTATGCGTGAAATTAAAAATATAAATTGAAAACTCATCGCACCCTGTATTTAGTGTTTGCTTCTGTGAAAGGGAAAACTTGTTAGAAATAAATAATTATATGTAAAGTTTAGTCTAGAGTATCTTATTCTTCAGTAAACGTAAAAAACATGTTAACAAATTCGATTTCTTCAGGTCAGGTTGATGAACAATTTCAGAATATATCACTGATAATATACGAGACATTCCAATTTAGTTAAGAAGTTTTCCAAAATAAACAAACATCGCCATATTTTTTTTCTCTCAGATATGCCTGTGGCAAGGGTTATTGTCAAAAAATTGAACGCATGTTCTAAAAAATAAAATGATGAATTAAATAATAAAATTCAATCTATTCAGTTACAGTTATAATTGAAAAGCAGGTCTTCACATGCGTTTTATACTGAGGAATATTTTGCAATATGAAGCATACTTTGTTTATAACACAGATATTGTCCATACGGATACACGACCCAGTGAATAAAAGCGTTGGTTAAAGTAATTCATGACTTGACTCTGAGTTGTGAATAAAAACATGAAGAGTTGATTTACTGAAGGGATATAACTGAACTAAGTTGAAAGCGTGGAATTAGAACAATCTACCCCAGTGGACGAAATATAGGGTTAGCTTCGAAATTATAAAGTATATTACCTGATGAAGGCCGAACGGACAACGGCGGAAACATCGAGTATTTGAAAATAAAGATGAGGACAAAAGTCCAAACAATGTAAAATGTATAAATAAATATTGTTATTATAAACAAAGGAATACTACGCATTCAACCCAATTATCTTTATTCAATAATAACATTCAGTTATAATAA
Organism: Acanthosepion pharaonis; assembly: GCA_903632075.3. Taxonomy (NCBI): domain Eukaryota; kingdom Metazoa; phylum Mollusca; class Cephalopoda; order Sepiida; family Sepiidae; genus Acanthosepion; species Acanthosepion pharaonis. Next base: position 434,516 of record CAHIKZ030000946.1, read on the forward strand.
CATATATACAGTATCTGTGAAACAGTGGGCATGACTTTCAACATGAAGAGATTATTCCATTTGATAATAAACATTACATAAAATATTTCCTTAGCAGTAGGGTCCAAATTGTCAATTGAGTTCGATGTTTCACTTAGAATGTTTAGTGTATTATTCTTGGTTTAGCTTTTTATAAACCATTCCTTGCTTTTCAGGAAGCTGCCATTTCCAGGCGACATTTTCCCTGCAGATGTCAGTGTTCTTAAAAACGACAATATTTCCATTAAAGCTTTTTTTGTTAGTCTTGCCAAGAGAAGTGTTTCCAAAATCCCTGCGTGCCAATGATACCGACTAATCATATACAACAAATCAGTTGACATATCTTATAATGATCTGACACTGCCGTTCAGGCGCTCGTTTCGAACAGACGGTTGAGTGAAACGTTCAAGGTACAACAGACTTCATATTAAATGGGAAGGTATAATGAATAGGTTGCATATAAATGTAGGCGTTGCGTGATCTACAGTTTTAATTTCTTTTAAATTTACCCCTTTCACTCTGTACACACACACACACACACACACACACACACACACATATATATATATATATATATATATATATATATATATATTGTTTAATAGAATTTCTGTATTTTTTTGCGTTGCGTATCGTCTTCAGCTTTTCGTTGTCTACAGGCAATTCCTCAGCGCCCAGCACCGCGGCACAGATTAAACATATGTATTACAATTTATTTAAGTATTTTCTGGCTTTGAGTCAAGAGGAGAAATACGACATGAATCATCTTTTTGTTTATTGCTTTTTTGAGTCAGCGATAATGAGAATGTGTAAAGTGAGGATGGGTGCCAAGAAGTTGACTAACTACTCATCACAATGTAGTTGCTTCTCTCAATAAGTAATCTAGAAGTGACAAGTCGTCTGCTATGTTACATTCTTACAACTGTACTGAATGTCTTCGCGCATTTTTCTTATATAAGCGCTAAAAAGTTAAACAAATCTACAACACAGAATTCTATGCCCACGGGTTTTAAAACATCCTCCTAATTTCGCGTTGCCGGAATTTTTAGCACCACGATAGGGTTTGTTTTTTTATCCCATCCCATGAATTTTGTAATAAAGATTTTCAACTGATGATACAAGCGGAACTGTTCTTCAGTCTGTCAATTCTGGGAGGATCATAGTCCGAGTGAGAAATGTCAGAAGTTTACACTTAAACATAGTTTCTTTCGGCTTCATCAAATATTTATTCTTACCCCAGCAAATACGCAGTAGATGTTCCGACAGCAAATATTATCTGCGGTTGTTCAAAATCCTTCGTGACTTATGTGTCAAATTAACTATATTTGCTCTTAGTATACATTTAAGAAATACACTAATATTCAAAATTTCTAACTTAAAATGTATTCCTCTTGCTGAAATCGTTCTAAACTTTCATTCGTCTTAATTCTTCTTTGATTGAATTTCATAACTTGCTGTTCCTACCAGCATTAATTTTTTGAGTCAAATTCCGGATCAGTTGTTATGTTTTTGTTTGCTATAGACAGGAGTATATTGTGTAATGTTTTCAGTTTGTCACAGTAGCAAATGTAAAATTTTAAAAATCTTCAAATTTGTGACCATTCCTTTTTCTTTTTTTATTAATAGTTAAAACTATTGAAATACGTCTTTATTTTCTATCGTTATCGTTTAGAGCCCTTGCAATATTTGAGATGTTACTTGGAGATAGAAATTAATGATCGATTAAAGATGACGATTGTTTTTATAAACCATATTAATGCCTACTCATTTAATTGATCACATGTAAAAACTTTATAAAGGATACAGATAACGTGACTTCCCTTCATGCTATCACGTGTAATAGACATGCTCTTTTGAATATAATGGTAGCATTTCTGTGGTCAAAACAGGCTGGTGAATATATTGAAATGTCTAAAATTTAAAGTTTAAGCATATTTACTTTGTGGGTTACCCTATTTGGCATCGACCAACGCCATTTAGGTGGCTCTGTTGAAGTCTATCAAAAGACCAACATATATCTCTTTTTTGCCCTCTTGCACCTAGACGTAGAAGTGCGCATATATGGTATCCTCGCTACTGCAGGTTTGTTTCTTCGGTGCACTGACGACGGAACATTTACATAAACGCATTACAGATACGTGTGTATCAAACACATGTATCGCACTAACACATTCATAATAGCTAAGTTTTCCCATTGCATTCAATTGTGTACAAATGTATGCATTTTATTTCTTGTAGTGCTTAAGTTAGATGTGGTTAGATTTAATTACTATGTTTCGTTCTTAATTTTACACACACTCACATGAGTCCACCAAATATTGTTTAAGGGACAAATATTGCAGGATTCATTAAATAATTATAAAAACACGTACACGTTTATTCTTAAATATATAAATGCAGGAAGTGTGTGAATATACAGAGTCGCGTTTAAAAAGTAAGCAGTGCGTGATTTTGCATAATGATATCCGCGATTACAAATATATTTGACTGTATGAATTTCATTGATTATACCGAGTAAATATTATATATTAAGTCTACCATTCGTCAGTGCTTTGAATATTGCTGCTACATATGACCCCATGAGCTTGATAGATATTTAGAGATTCTTGATTAAATAATTCTAACAAGAATCAGCAATATTAAAGTTCCTAACCTGGCCTCTCAGTTTCAGACTCGTTCCCACAGCCGTAAAGTTACTTGCCCGTCTGTTTTTATAAAATTATTTTCATGCTAATTCTTGTAATGAGCTCTTCCTATGGTACCTAGACTTTATGAACATAAGCGCAGTACTTGATTAGCTACAAAGTCCTTTCAATTTGGAATTGGATAAGCAAGATGTAACCCTAGATGCTATGATAACATTTTCTTTTCTCCAACTTCTTGCATGGCGAAATCTCTTCTGGTTCCACGTTTTCCAGCCAAGTTTGAGCTTCAAAAGCAAAAATCCCAAATCAATTGTTATCTATTGTCTCCCTGATAACTCTTCTATTGTTATGGTTGGTTAATAATGTTTCTGTGTTGTAATTATTTCACATTCATTAACACACCGCCCATGTGTCTTAGTGGATTTATTGCCTTGCATGGAGCATTTATGTTTTGGGATAAGAAAAAGGAATACATTGAATTATTCAACAGAATGTTGGGTTATGCGTAATAGAAACCTTTTTTCTGGCTTAATTTCATGATAACAAATTGTCATTCTTTACTTAATTGGTGACTATTGATTTAACCTCATATGCTATTAATATTATATCAAGAATATCAAGTTTAACGCACCAAATTCTACACTAAATGTTGCTTATTAAATGTAGTACAATATTTATTATAAAGACAAAATTCAAACTGTGTACTATAGGCTAAGTAAAAAATTGGTGGGAAATAAGTAAAAAATACTCGACAAAAATACTGATGGAAAATCGTCAGTTTTAATTTCCCTTAATGTTAATGGATGTCATAATAGTCTAAACAAAATAAAGGAAGGCATTAGTCCAAATCGGATGATTTTGTGGACGAGTTAAAACGTTCCCATATTGGACCATGAGACACGGACTCGAATCTCATCTTAGTCGAATTAGCAAAAAGGTGATAGTTTTGGTCTAGGGAGTCGAACCCTACATCAGGCACCTTTAGAAAACCTATTAAACCATACTATTTGTTTATCTCTCAAGCCTACCGAGTGAAACTGTTTAAACTGTAGTATTTGGGAGCCGTCGATAGTTGAGGTCACAAATCATCGTGATCGAGTGTTTGAACGTAATAGCCATGTTTAGAATCTTGATCCTACAAAATAGTATGCTTATCTAAGAAACTGTAATTACGGTACGGCAAGTAGTACAAACCACAGGTGGGCTATGTGGGTGTTGAATAAACAGAAACGTGCCTAAGAAAGTGTCTACAAGAGATATACGTTAGAAAACAACTAAAACACAGTTTTTAGCTAAAATCATCAGGTCAGCTTGTACGCCATGTCAATTTGTACGCCGCAATTTATGATACATTGGTCCTTTTGTTTGGGTATTTACTGCATGCTACTAAAATTTAAATCTCTGGTGGAGGTAATGAAACTCAAATGAATATGTGTGTGTGTGTGTGTGAGAGAGAGAGAGAGAGAGAGAGATCTGAAGTGAATTAACAAAGTGAAGGAGGCCACACAGAATGTAAAGTATTTTAATACAGCTAAAGAGGACTGTGTCGTGTTTTTAATCCTGTAAGTCAATGAATGTGATTCAGTTTTCTTACAGATGAGGAAGAGGCTCTAAATGATAGATAATTTAGTCTATAGAAGGATTCTGAGAATATAATTTGCAAACCAAATGAGCAACAAAACTAATCTAAAACAAATGCGAATTAGACTCATTTAAAAGTCGAAAAGGTTAGAATGTCTGGAGAAAATTTTGAGGAAAGACGGCTTGAAATATTTAATGTTCACATGAGGGTATATGTTTACAGGGTAACAGTGTGCAACATATATAATGAATTTGAATGGATATCAGAGCATGAACAAGGACGAGTGGTAAATAACGTTTGTTAAGTGTTCTAAGGAACAGGAAGTAGTGAAGGGCATTATCGCTTTTCTCCTGTAGATAAAAGACACATAAAGGATCATTATCCCCAGCCAGCTCTCCAGAGAATATAAGGAGAGTGACCTGGATATATGTTAATTCTTAATCAAGTAAAAGAAATCCTCTCACGCACATGTCACTGCTAGAAAATATCTTATCAACTCTTCGGGAGCTTGTGTGTGAGATCGTTCAACAGAAAACTCAACATACTTAGTCTGTTATACTTCTTCTAACAAAAACTTTAATAGCTTTTTTTCGCCTGCTTTTGTCATGTACTTATTTCTCTGTGAGTCTATATCTATGTGTACGAATACTGCGTCTAGTATATTCTGCTTAATCTATAAAAAAAAAAGAAGAGGAAAACGTGCGGGGCACGAATTTCTTTTGATGAAAGTGAAACTTAAAAGACGTCATTATATCGAATATTCTTTAGGAGCGATACGGCCCACACTTTGTCTCTCTGAACTCTTTTACTGTCAATTATCTCAGAGATGAGAGCGAACCTTGGAGAGACAATAGACACCCAGCTATGTCCAACTGTGCGAGCAAGGCCAGCCTCTTTCTGTGCGGACACTGGTTATCATTTAGGGGAGGCCAAGCAAATTGAAGTGCAGTGCACTCGAGGCCAAGTGATTAACTTTACTGAAAGAATGTATCCATCAGCTGGAAGGTCACTGGCTACAATAATGAAAGAAAATATCCGACAGAGACCTCTTGCGGATTTTCAATTCGAGAATTATTTAGCACGAACTCTGCCGTATGCAAACGAATGAAATACACACACACACACACACACACACACACACACACACACACACACACACACACACACACACACACACACACACACACACACACGTACACACACAGACGCACACACACAAACACACATACACACACAGACGCACGCACACAAAAACACACAAACACAAATATATATATATATATATATATATATATATATATATATATATATATATATATATATATATATATGTATGTATGTATGTATGTCTGTGTGTGATAGGAAAGAATAAAGAACAAGCAGAAAACGTTTATGAATCTAAGATGTTTCGCTTTTATTAAAATTTCATCAGAAAATGGGGCTTAGAAATTTGTTCTGGTATTTTTATGTTTGCGTTTTTTTCGATTTTCCTTGTTTAAGAAGTCTTCACGTATATTTAAGATGCCAAGCAGCGTTCGCGTGTATCATCTGTATGCGTCAGTGTGTATCACAATTAAACAGGGGCACATGCATTCATTACTAATATCTTTCTAATATTCCAGTCGATAGCAGAAAATGAATATACTGTTTAATAAATAAACGGAATGTCTACTCAAATATGGCTATTCATGAAAATCAATAGTTAAGTAATAGTTTTTGGTAGGGGGTGACAAATCTTTCGGACCGGCCTGTATATTATTTGTTCTAATATTTTCATTATTTTTGGTTGGGTGTAGCGTGACAAAACTTTCGGAACAAACTGTTTAGAACTTGTTCTATGTTCATTACCTTTTGGTGGTGGGGATGATAAGACTTAAGGACCATGCTGTATATTACTTGCTCTATTTTAATTACATTTTAGGGATGGTGACAAGACTTTCGGACCAAGCCCTATATTTAAGTGTTTCTCAATGAAATTAATAGTTCAGAGCGCTCGTAACTCAAAAATAATGTAAATATAAATGAACACTTTATAGCATTCACACACACATGTTCTTTTGTAATTATTTCTGTTCGAATTTTTGACAGCAGGATCATTACCTTTTGATGGTGTGGATGACAAGACTTTAGGACCACACTGTATATTAATTGTTCTAGATTGATTACTTTTAGTGGTGACAAGACTTTCGAACTACTCTGTATATTGCTTGTTCTAGTTCCATTACGTTTTTGTGGCGGTGGTAGCAGTGACAAAACTTTCAAACCACCCCGTACTTCGCAAATCTGTTTTTTACCGCTAACATAAATATGTCTTTTTCATTTTGCACAAATATCATGTAAGGTCCTGATGTGTTTTTTTATATATCTTATTTCTTATTTAAACTTACTTTTCTGGTGTCGACACAAGCAGCAACATTTAAGACATAACATAGTTTCTGCATTTTTTTACTATAAAAGTTAACAAGTTATTTTCTCCTGGTTTACGTGAAATTTAAAGAATTATATATTTTCTTTCTTTCATTTTATTCACTGGATATAGTCTAATTTGCTCACGCATAATTGGTTTCATGGCCAAGAAATATTTGTAAATCATACAGTGACTTATTTTCACAAAAACTAGAGTCTATATTCCTCCATTTCTATTGATACAAATACGCTTCGTGAAATAAATCTATCAATATACAGGTGACCATGACAATTTCCACTTTACGGGATTGTCTCATGCATGCCTAAGTAGTAATCTTGATTAATGTTATAAGCATCTTATGCATAGTAATTATTTATTCACTAGATGTACCCGTGGAAATTTCACGGTTTTAGTGTTTCTCAATTAAATTAATAGTTCAGAGCGCTCGTAACTCCATAGAATATAAATATAAATGAACATTTTGTAGCATTCACACAATCATGTTCTTTCGTAATTATTTCTCGTCGAATTTTTAACAGCAGGATCAGTAATACAATAATAATGGCGAAGCGTAACGGTCGAACAAACTAATTAAGGAACTAACTAGTGAGGGGAGTATAAAGTTTTCCGATTTTAATAATCGGATGAATCTTAATTCTCAGGTTCTTGACTGAATGAGCTCGTGTAGAGTTCTACAATAAAAGATCCGTAGATATTCTCATGTCGCTTCGTTAAATATGTGAGTTTAACAATTTTAACAAAAAATTGCAATAACAATGAAGAAACAATTTCAAATTGATAAATTTTCCATTTCACCGAAACAGATAATAAACATGTCTTTCTTCTTTCTTTCTTTCTTTCTTTCTTTCTTTCTTTGTGATTGAAACCAAGTGGCGTATTTAATCTTTCTTTCCACGTAATCAAACTGGAATAGTCTTTCATTTATGAGGTATTGGCAGACGTTAAACATTTCTAGATTCTTTTCTTTCTTTCTTTTTTGGCTTATTTTCATTTTCTCACTGAAACCAGGTAGCATTTCTGATAATATGCCATTTCCGCCGTTTCACGCGGACAAAACTGAAATATTCCGTTATTTATGAGGTATAGGCACGGTGTAACGGTCGTGTGAACCAACTTAGGGAGAGCCAAGTAGAATTACAATAGGATCGTTCGTTCATTCACAACATTAATCACTTCTCATCATATGATTTTATTAAATACTTATATATTAATTCAATATTTAATATATCATATACACTTTTAAATAAAAGATTTATATGAAAAGTGAGTGATATTTTGTCATAATTGCTGATGAAATGTCCATCTCATGAGAAAGCAATGCTTGAGGGCTTTCTATCAAAATATAAGGGGATATTTACATTAATGTGTATATTGCTTGCGTAGGTAAAAGTGGATAAGTTTGTATATGTATGTAATTCACTTTGTCTATGATTTTTGCGTGTAATCCGTAGTTTAATAAATATGATAATTCTTCACTCAGTAGAAAGCTCTTGTGAAAACGGCATAGCAATTCTTTTCTCAAGCAAAAATAATAACTTTCTTTTTGAGGAAATTACCTAATTTAATTGCTTATATTGAAGGTGCAGAAGTTTTAAGAGCAAACTCTTCATTGGCAAATTTCAGGGATGATATCTTTCCATTTCGTAGAGTTCAAATTTTTAACTTAATTATAAGTACACATAATTATCTCGTGAGTATTGACCTGTTATTAATTAGTACAATATATATATATATATATATATATATATATATATATATATATGAAGAAATATAGTCTTAAGATGTGCTATGTTTATGGGATAAAGTGCTCAATATCAGAGATAGAGCGTGTGTAAATATAAAAGTGAACATAGAAGTCAACACTTAGAGGAGACAGTCTGTTTCATGCTATATGCAATCGTCAGGCCACGTAATGAACTAAGAACAAAAACAACAGGATTTTCCTAACCATGTAACAACAAAAGAAGTTTATGTTGCAACCATATTAAAAACACGAATTCATTCACTAGCTCAATCACTAAATCTACTTTCAAAATCTACCACGATTCTAACTGTAGAAGTCATAACATAATTTACCTCCTAGAATGCACACTATGCCAGAAACAATATGTAGGAAAATCTGAATGGCCCTTTTCTACAGAATTACTAATTATCGTAAGCGAATTAAATCGACTCCCCATGAAAAATTATTACCTGTAGAACAACATTTCCGCCTGGAAAAACATGATTTCAAAACCCATGCCAAATTCACTATCATTGAGAGGATAGAAAAGTTCAGAGCAGATAACATTAGAAAGATTTTAGAGTCCCATGAATTAAGTGGATACAACGTCTAAAAACACAATATCCAGCCGGGCTAAATCATAAATTTAACAATATATAGATAGTCAACAAATCAAAGCCTACCCACACTTCTCACCCACACAAGACAGACATGCTTACGGAGGTGTGGAGGCCTCACACTTACACACACCCACACGAATATACACACTTACACACATCATACTCACTCACTCCCTAAGGAGCCAAATGATAACACACACCTACAGCAATACACACGCTTACACATATCATACTCACTCACTCCCTAAGAACCAAGTAACACACGCACAAACACTAAACAGAGACACATCCCCTCACCAGATCCAATAAAACTGTCAAACTGACCAGAGAATTCAGAATAATATGTATCTATCCAGCTCTTATTTCAGATAACAACTTAAAAGAGACTGTTTGACCAACACAAGGAATGTTAAAGGATTCATGTGAAAAAGATAAAAAAATAAAAAAAACAAATGAAAACTAAAGACAAAAGTTCATTTTCTCCATCAAGACATTCATTTCTGTAGTTCACTGCTACAAGCAAGCAGAAATATTTCTCCTCCCGTTGATGGCCATTTCGGTCGAAACTAGTCGAGGAATCTAAATGGAATAATAATAAAAAAAAACGAAAGAATATTAATCTACAACCCAGTGTGTCCAAAGATTTTAATTTTTTATTTTCTTATCGTTCAATATATATATATATATATATATATATATATATATATGTGTGTGTGTGTGTGTGTGTGTGTGTGTGTGTGTGTGTGTGTGTGTGTGTGTATTTGTATATGCGTGTTGTATATGAATAATAACAAATCGGAAAAGTTTATCAGTTTAAGTTGTTTCAATGTTATTAAAGCTTCATCATAGAATGTGATATGCTGACGAATTCAGAGTTCTTTTGTTTTTGTTTTGTGTCCTTTGATTTTCATTGGTTAATCAGTATTCATGTGCATAAATACCAGCTGAGCTATATAAACATACGCTCGATTCTTTAAGAATAAATAAATTAAATGTTAGTGAAATAATATAGTGGCTTTAACTTGTGATTATTAAATCGATTCCAAATCAACAGGCGGCCAATCAACAAGCTTAAACAATAACTACGAGATATTCCCTCAAAGAAACACAGACTTATGAATATACCTTGAATCTTGTGAATCCTACAGAGACAATCTGGAATTCTGATATACTTAAATATATAAAGCAATATTAAAGAGTTTTTGTTTTTTTTTTTCAGCTAGACTTGGAATCTGCTAATTTAGTGGAGCTTATAAAGGACGCGTCGTCTCCTCTTAAATTCGGAACGTCATAAATTAACATGACGTTTGTTTAATGTCAAACGTATGTGAAGTCTTATTAACCAATGAAAATCAAACAACACAAATAATAAAGATACCAGCATTTCTTATTCTGTATTTATTTTTTTTGTACTATAAAATCTATAAATAGAATACCCGTTTGGCCCGGTGGCTAGGATCAAAGTGTAGTATCTGCACTTTGTGAGCTGCCGGGTCGGGTGTCTCTCGAACTCTCTGCTTGCAGAGAGGAACCCGGACGAAGCTCCGCCGAAGGGTAGGGTTTCGTTGGGGGAGGTTGACGGAACTGGCCCGCCTCGGCGGGTTTGGATGGTTATTTATTTTTGGCTGGGCCTACGGGCTCAGAGATACCCACATTAAAAAGGCCTTGTGCCACATTCTATCCCCGTGGATGGATTGATAAATACCATTTATTTCATCGTACTTATGTACAAAATGTGGCACAAGGCCAAAAAGGGGATTGGGGAAGGATGGTCTTAATTCTAAACTTAGCTAGTCCCAGACATGGACCCAAACATACCAACAATAATCCTATCACCAAAACAACACATTCACTCCTACCTTTCTTACTACGTCCACCATAATACCTCAAATTCTCTATAAAATCCTAACTAGTCCCCATATGTACATTTGAAAGTCTCTAGGCGAGGAGGGGAAACAACAATTTAAGAAAAAAAACAATAATTATTTACATAAAACAAAAGAAAATAGGGTTAGTAATAACTCCCCCCACAATCCCTAAATGTGACAGAAACATCAGTTAACTGGACGAAATAATTGCGGGATTATAACATAAAAAACAAAGCACGCCCACAACGATTACATATTCTGGCGGTCTTTACATTAAAATAAACCTACAATCTGGCAATTAAATGCGTTTCAATGTAGACATTCATTTGTTAAAATGCGATTCAGCTATAAGCTAATTTTGCAACGTGAGGCTGTTTAAAATTCCATAGCCAAAGCACATAACAGAGTTCATTTCAAACTTTATACTTTTAACAGCACAAATTCTGTAGAGACTATTTTGCCGACTTTCAATCAATTTCCTTTGCAAGTTTCCATCAGACATTGAATAACTTATTCGACTCCAGGAGAAATTCACCAAAAGACTAAACAGATATTCCCTGTCCGTTCTACTTAATAAAACATGTTTATAAATACTGAGATAGATCTCATAGTTCAGTGCAAGGCTTAATGCTACAATGAAATTAGAAAGCAAAATACGTGGCGCCAAATAATAATAATAATAAAAAGAGAGAACAAAGACAATTGGGGAAGCTATGAGATTAATAAAACGTTGTCTAAAAAGATGACTTTGCTAGTTTATGTGGAAATATAAGTGAATTCCAATTCCCGTCTGGTATCTACTTCTTGGTTCCATATTTCTGTAATATAATCGTTTTATCAATATCGCGGGGTTTTTTTTTATATAAAAGTCTATAGATTCCATGAAGTTATAAATATTATCAGATAATGATTAGAGTTATTAGTTCGATATATTCCTAATAGATTTATCTTTATATTATATCAACCACTTAAGTATATGTGTCATGTGTTTGATTTGGTTACTAAGTCTGTATTTCTGTTTTGTTCGTTCCAAACTTTCCTTACTGTATTCCACGAAAATATTAGTTACTCTTTTAACTAGTATTTAAATTTTCTACATATTTATTTAGTTATCATTAAGATCTAAGGACATCTGTTTTGTCTTTTGTTGTACTCTAATTTCAGACCCATTTGTTCTGCATTTCTTAGCTAAACACGTATAATTACATTAGTGCAATAATATTTCCTTTTTGTTAACTAGTTACGAAACATTCCCGTTACTCCTGCAATCAATAAACCTGAACACTCGTAAAAGTTATTCCTGCAAAGTATTCCACTAGTTGAACATATTCAAATACATTTTTACCGTATGGGTATAACTATAAACTACATCCGCATCCTGGGTAAGAAGATAAACAACATCCGCATTCTGGGTGTGACGATAAATTACATTCGGCAGCAAGCCATCTGATCAGGGGGTTTTGAGGATCATGTAACAACCTCTTAATTGTTGGTGTACCCAGGTCCACTCTGACCCGGTGTAGTAGAACCTGTTAGGTTCACAGCTATGGGTAAATATTTAACCCCCATTCTGGAGTCAAAACACTAAAAAAGTGTAAAAATAGCTTTTAGTACCAGCAATACATTTTTGAAAAAAAAATATTACCAGCAATAAAAATCTTGTCGGTATTAAATAACCAATTCAGGTTGATATGACATAAGAAAAAAAAAACAACCAAACTAAACCAAACCAAATACATTTTTGTATAATATTCTCTACCATTACAAGAGCCAGATCAGACCAAAAATGGAGGACTCTTATCTTATTTGAGTGGGAGCTGCCCTTAATTAGCTCTACAGCCTGGATCATGTTCAAAGGCATCTCTGAGTCCTTGTGGGTGACGAATTAGTGTCCAGCTTCTGATCTGGCGTGATGTGGCAAGACCCTCGTTTCTCTATCACTAATTCTATAAAAAGTGCTCGGACGAACTACATTCCCAGATATCGCCGATTCAAACCGTCATGAGAAGTAAGTTCCACTCAAACAACTTCTTCTCGTGGACCACTGCTTTGTGGAACTAACTCCCAATAACTAAGAAACTTACCTTATTCACGGCTAGGTTTAGCCGTTATATTCCACTGCGAGCCGCACAAATTGCCTCCTAACTTAGCCCTCTACCTCGAGTTGCGCCCGGAGCTTGTAAAGGGTGCATATACCAGATTATATTATCTTCTACTTAAATGTTTATGCATATATTTATTTTAGCCATTTCTGTTCCTATTAAAATAATCAAAATTGATGGTCTCTTGATGTATGAATAAATAGTTAAAATAACTAAATAAAAATTATCTAAGATGTCAAAAATAAATATAATAAAATAATTATGACAATTATAATTATCATTAATTCACTCTTTCTACGCCAATAAAAATCGGCCCCACTTTTCTCCCCTGAACACACGTGGCATTCTCACCATCGGACATGGAGTCAACACGGACAGGGCATCAATACGTGCGTCAACGAAACTGTCTTTTTTTTTCTTTTTCTTTTTTAGACAATAATAGTAACATTATTATCTTAATGCTCAACAAAAATTCCAGGTAAGTAAACCCCAACTATTTCTTGTATATTCCAACTAAATTATCTGAATAATAATTACAGAAATCTATACAAAAAGATAAATACTATATACAGTTTACTTATTCTTTATCTTATTCTAATCCATATTTGAACAACATTTGACACCAAATTAATATTCACCCAGTATTATTTTTTTAATGTCCCCAATACCTTATAACAACTAGATAATAAATAATATGCGTTTTGTTGTCTGGTTTTGCTGTTTCTCTTTTTACGAGTATTTTGTATATATATATATATATAAAGAAATATAGTCTTAAGGTGTGCTATATTTATGGGATAAAGTACTCAATATCAGAGATAGAGCGTGTGTAAATATAAAAGTGAACATAGAATCAACACTTATAGGCGTTAGTCTGTTTTGATATATGCAATCATCAGGTGATATAAACAAATTTTTCTACTATTTATAAATACGGGTAAGTGGTAAAATGTGGGTATTCAAAAATTTAAAACGAGGAAGTATAATTTATTTATTTAAATAAATAACTCGTTTTATTTTTTTGTTTCTTATTTTTAATTTATTTATTTATTTATTAACGTAGTAAAATTTGTTTATATAAATATTTAAAAATATCACGTATTTGTTTTGGTTTGAGAATTTAATTAAAGTTATTTGTTCAAACAGTGTTGGTTGTTGTAGTTCATTCTAACTATTATTTTTTATATTATTATTCCACAATGAAGAATATATATATATATATGGTATATATATATATATATATATATATAGGCATGCGAAATCATATATATATATATATATATATGAAAAAACAAAGATAAAAATTTAAAACATTTACAGGGACGACTGTTTAATTTTAAACAAACAAAACACAGACAAAACTAGAAAAGCAATCTGTTTAAAAAAAAACGGATTGAATAATATAAAAATCGGCTAAACGAAGTAGATTTCCCTAGACAGGACCTTCAACCTAAGAGAAACACATAAACCATACGGAAAACCTAACGATAAGACTGACATACATATATCTCCCAACCATCCACCTTCTATAATCAAACAGATACCAAAATCGTTCTGCAGGCCATCCGACATTTACTCAATGAATCCCTATTTAACAAAGCTAAGAAAAACTATGAAACGGCCCTAAAAAACGGCGGATTCCCAGCAATACTCATACTCACCAGAATACAGAATCAAGAGTTGGTTCAATGACGGTTCAAGAACGTAAAAACAAACGTAGGACTTCAAGGTTCGACTCCTGTCGTAGGATGAAGATATTCAACAAAATCACAGTAAAAATCATTGCAGCTGCCGGTAAATGGTAATTTAATAATGTTTTTATATTTTCAACGGGCACACGAACAATTTAAAATTACGTGCAACTCAGAATGATAACGAATTTGAAATTTTCAAAGTATTCTTAAATAAATCACCAGATAACAAAAGTATACATGGAATATATTTTATGAAGCAAAGAAATTATAACCAACGATCGTTCACAAATTGTAAATATCGAACAGTACTATGTTTTAAGTTTATCGTTAAATAAAAAAAAACGCATCATCACCAAAAAATATCTTTAAATAAATAAAAAGTCATCAAATGTCAGTTAGATAAATAAAAAAAACCAAACTTTTTTTGGAGAATAAATAGCTATCATTAAAACCAAAAATAAATTATTAATAAATAAATAGGCATGAAAATAAATTTTATGTTAAAAAAAATGAAAAACGGAAAAAATGAAATAAAACCAAACAAATTACTAATAAAAAAAAAATAAAATAAATAAATACTATGTTGCTTAAAAACCTCAAAAACTATCAACAGTTTAAATATATTATAAATTATATATATATAAATAAATATAAACCAATAAATAAAATATGTTCCCTGCCAAAAATAATATAGAATGAACTACAACAAAAATAAATTGAACAAATAGCTTTAATTAAATAAACCAAAACAAATATATGATATACGTTAAATACATGATATAAAAAAATTTTTAATACGTTAATAAATAAATAAAATAAGAAACAAAAAAACAAAAAGGAAATATAATTTGGAAATAAATAAACAAAATGATATCCATAAAAAAAATGGCATAATAGGAACAATAGAACTAATTATATATAAATAGCCGAGAAAAATAAAGCATATGTGGTTGACGATTCCCATATAGCATGAAACAGACTGGAGCGTCTAAGTGTTGGCTTCTATGTTCACTTAAATATATATATAAATATAATAATATATATATATATATATATATATATATATATATATATATATATATATAAATATATACAAATATATGATATAAATGAATGAAAATGGACAAGAACAATTATTTAAAAAATTTTCTGTTTAATTTTTAAAGATACAAGTATTTAATGCTTTAAATTTTAAATAAATAATTTTTATCTGATAAATGTCCCAGAAATTTTTCGCATTACAAATTGTATCCTTTTAAAATTTAAAATGAAGTGCCTTATCGCTCTCCCAGCCAGGGAATGTTCTGTTGGTCAGGTCGAATTTTCATAAACCAAAACCTTGCCGGCAGAACGGTCCTTTGTCAAGCGTTAGGTCCTTTTATACGGTTCCGTTTTAATTCCTAGGATGAATATTTTCTATGAAAATTTCTCGAACATTCGGGCCGGTAAATGTAATTTAATACTGTTTTTATATTTTAAGGGGGATTTATAATTATTTACTCAGAATGATAACAATTTGTTTTCAAAGTATTTCTTAAAATATCTACAACTAGTGGAATATATTTTATGATATTATGTGATAACCGACGATATTTAATTGTCTTCTACCATGATGCTTTCAGTTTTCTGTTAGATAAATAAATAAAACCAAATTCCCGTTAGATAAATAAATAGAACCAAATGTCAGTTAGATAAATAAATAAAACCAAATTTTTTGTTAGATAAATAAATAAAACCAAATTTCTGTTAGATAAATAAATAATACAACATTTATGTTATATAAATAAATAAAACCAAATTTCCGTTAGATAAATAAATAAAACGAAATAATAGCCATCTGCTATCAACAGTTTATATATATATATATATATATATATATATATTCCACTACATTAACACTAACGATTCTGTCATGTAATACCGCGTTTTATAGGATAACAACTAATATTACCATTACTATTTTCTGATTACCTCTTCTAACCATTTTTACAGTTTAATTTATCACGCGGGTTTGATGTCTAAATTATTGCGCAGGTTTGCCGTCAAATTTATAAGCGGGTTTGCAGTATAATTTATCATGCTCTTTTGAATAATTTGTCATGCGGGTTTGCAGTCTAATTTATCACGGGGGATGCAGTCTAATTTATCACGCGGGATACAGTCTAATTTATCACGCGGGATACAGTCTAATTTATCATGCGGGATGCAGTCTAATTTATCATGCTGGTCTGCAGTTTAATTTATCACGCTGGATGCAGTCTAATTTATCACGCGGGATGCACTCTAATTTGTCATGCTGGTCTGCAGTCTAATTTATCACGCGGGATGCAGTCTAATTTATCACGCGGGATAGAGTCTAATTCATCACGCGGGATGCAGTCTAATTTATCACGCGGGATGCAGTCTAATTTATCATGCTGGTCTGCAGTTTAATTTATCACGCGGGATGCAGTCTAATTTATCACGCGGGATGCAGTCTAATTTATCATGCTGGTCTGCAGTTTAATTTATCACGCGGGATGCAGTCTAATTTATCATGCTTGTCTGCAGTTTAATTAATCAGGCAGGTTTGCAGATTGATTTATCATGTTGGTTTGGAGATTTCATATAAAATTTCGTACATGTTAGATTTCCAGTATATGATTTCTTTCTTTTATGTACTTTGTCCTTTGAAGATTTTGAGGATTATCGTCCTTCAAACCATTGTATATTTTATGGCTCTAAGTTACTTTTGACACCATACTACACCAAGGTTCTCCTTGATCTAGCATCTATCTGCACAAACACCTTAATTAGGCTACTCCTTTATTTTATATTTCCTGTGCTGTGCATGTTAAATTCTCTAGGCATTTTTTCCTTCACCCGTAACCGAGAAACATCACCTGCCTCTATCTGATTGTCAGTACAAATTTCGTTTTATTTCCCATTTACATCAATACTTGCTCTTTGCTCGTAAATATATATATATATATATATATATATATATATATATATATATATATATATATATATATATATATACTTTATTCTCAGCATCAGAAGGTAGAATCAGATCTCTGTCGCTTCAAATATCTTCTTCTTTGCGAAGAGATTATTAAGTATATACGACCATATAGGAGATTAGATACCAGAGAGTTTAGCCCGATTTTCAAGTCATCTAAAAATGGGATATTGCCAGGACAAAATTCGAGAATCTCGACTTTGTTTTTAACAATAGTAAATTTTGGGAGTAAACGTAAACCTTCTATGTTAATTTATGTATTCATTTATTTTTAAAGTCCCGTATCAAATGATTATTTTCCATCATCAACTCCCCCCCATTGTAGATCGCAAGATGCATTGCGTAAAGAGCAGGGTACTTTGGAAGAATGGCAAACATTTAAACTAGGATGACATTCTAGGAAATGAACGGCAGAGTACGAAATGCGGACTAACGTGCAGTGATGAATTAGCGTTCGAATAATCCTTGCTGGGATATAAAACCGCCTCAATGGATGCAAAAGGATTATTCTGAGTCAATGAAATTTCGATTTGATTAACTTAATTGGAACTGAGACTTTTCTGCCTCATTCAACTTTTAGATTTTAGCCGCCAAGTGATTTAAACAATGAAAAACGTTTCTTTTTTGGATTATTTAGTTTTTCAAAGAGAATCATTATTAATAATACCCATTGGTTTTAAAGCTGAAATTGGAAATCCTCTTAGAAATTGCTTCTTGCATGCTTCCTGCTAGTCTCGACTTATTCTTATTCTTCGTCCTCTGACATGTTCACTGAAATTTCTACCAGCCAATTTTCATTTTTGATCATATGACCAGGATTGGAACGTTATGAGAACATCCAATGATCAGAGGGACAATTATCACTATACTAGCTTTTATGTTTGATATTTTTTCATTAAAATATTTATTTTATCTTTGGTTTATAAATAAAATTTAAATATGCATGTTTTTAACAGATATGTACGAATGGATGTTACAATTTCCTCAGGCAGAATCACATCCAAAAATATGGACACCATTTTATTATTTTATACATCGTACTGATAAATGTTTTTGTAAACTACATATATTTTTCGACACATGCTTATATTTCTCCCATAGGTAATTATGAATTATTCAGTATATACATTCCCTTTGGGGTTAGGAGAGAAGCTTTCTGTATATCTCGTATAGAATTTTTCCTGTTCATGTATATATAAGTATACAGATCTTTACATTAGACTGGATTCTTTTAAAGTTGAATTATTTTTTATGTTATTATCTTTGAGCGATTTTCGCAAGGTTTGCTTACTTTAACTGTATATTGTCAATGATTTTTATACTGATAAGAAAGACGAATTCTTTTTTTGGTATATTGAAAAATCCCAAGGACAACATATTTCGTAACATTTCTACGAGTCTTGTATATATAAAAGCAGAAATTTAATCTGTTTCCTTACTGATATCCTTATAAATATTATGATACAGGAAAATTGTGCGCGTACATTCATCCAAGAAAATTGTAATGTGAGTTATCTGTGGAGTTAGGGTGAATGCTATTCGTTTTTATATAGAATATACTGAAATTCGAATTCTCTAATTAACTTACGGTTTAAACATCTATAGAAATGTGTTTAACTTGAGTAGGAATGTTGACGTATTAAGAATACATTTTATTCTGCGCTAGCAAACAAAAAATATTCAGTTAAAATATATAGACCAATTCTTTTGTACCTCCCAAATGTCTCTACAAAGTGTCGATTGTTACTGAGTCCACACATTCGATTTACTACAGGCTCTGAACCTATAAGTGACCAAGATTACGCCGGAACAACTTTTACACATTTATTTTAAACGTTACGGAATAATAACATTATGTTCATCACACAAATACTCTGAATGAACACTTCACATCCCATATCCAAAACACACATGATAATTCCAGGAACATGTATTTTGTAATTTGCAGCCATAGCTCAGCATAACTAATACTACAATATCCATCACAGGGAACAGCCCATTAGGACTTTTAAACCTGGCAGAATTGCCAGTTTTCTAGATTATAAATTGCATCGTTCATTTGTTATTTCGACATTGTTGAATGTTAAAGCTTTGTCCACAAATGAATACCTTAATATAGATCATAAGAAGTTGCACTTACGGCATATTATACTTTATGAATTTCGGAAAAGTGTAAAAGCTGAATATGTGACCAAGATATTAAGAATGATACTATATAAATAAAAAAAAACTACTCATTGGCAAACAATACACCTTCCGTTTAGCAAGGTCTACTGCAGATGTCTACCACTGAATATGTATAACAAGCGCTTCATAATAATGACGAAGCTAGAGCTGTGTCTCTAGATATCTCGAAGGCGTTTGACAGGGTTTGGCATGCTGGTCCTCTCCGTCCACTCCAGGGCTACGGTGTTATTAGACGATTGTTTGATTTGATGCAATCGTTTCTATGAAATTGTGAAATGAATTTCGTTTTGAACGTGTTCGCTTCCAGACACTTTCACACGATCACGGGTATCCGTCAAGGCTCTGTAGTGGGTCCTAATCTGTTTCTTGATATCATGTTCCCAAGTAAGCATTTATGCTGATGACATTGCCATTTACACTTATCTCAATAGCAAATCGGTCAAAGCTGAGAAAGTTAAACTAACAGTTACCCTTGGAGACGATATTCATTCTGTGGTTGACTAGGGCAAGAAATGACTCGGAAATTGCAATGCCTCCAAAACAAAACTACTCTCATTTAACCATCATAGCGAAACTTTCCATCTCGTCATCAGCACACATGATGCTTAGTTCATAGAAAGCAACAAACTGCGCCTTATTAGACTCATGTTTTCAACTGACTTCAAATGGAATGACTACATCGAATCAACAGCTGCATCTACTGCAAGGGGTGTTGTGTCCCTTGTAATCGTCAGAGACCATCTTGCACACTTACAAGTCACCCAGTCGTCCGTGCAATGAATATGATGCTATAAGGGGTTTGGTGCTCCTGCTACCCATCTCAAGGTTCTTGACAAAATCCCAAGGATCTACAATATAACTGATCCTGACAATGTATCTCGAATTCAGTTTATTTCCCACAGATATGAGGTGGCTTCCCTCTGTCTTTTCTTCAAATATTTTCATGGCAACTTCTTTAAGGATCTTTCTATCCGCTGGTGACCGCTCCACATGTGTTTAAGCATGCTACTAGATTGGCATCTAGGTCCCACACATTTACTGTTTAATTAATTAGATGTAACCAGAACTTCTACTCCAACAGTTTCTTTTGTCGCATTTCCCGACAGTGGAACTCTCTTCCGTTTCCTTAATATCCAGTTATTTACAATCATCAAAAATTTAAATGCAATCATCATCTTCTATCTTCTTGAGTCAGGTTCAGTTTTTTTTCTTAATCCCGCTATATCCAGTCATTTCTCTCACCTTCACTCGCTACAACCCCTCTGAGTACTTGTGGTATTCCTGGGCAGAAATAATTAAAAAATAGAATATATAATTATAATTTATGCAAGCGTAGTGTTTATTGGAAAAGTCCGTACTTCCTACGCGAATGTAGAGCAAAGGCTTTTTTTTATTGGCGTAAAGCATTGTCAGTTTGAGAGGATTCAGTAAGGTAGCAATGATGTGCTTGTGGGATTATAGTTTTTAAGACATGTCGACACGGAGAATCTAGATTCGTCAAGATGAATACGCAGACACAGTTTCATTTCTTGAAGACACAATTTCATTTGTTGAAGACACAGTTGTAATAGTGTTTTCAGAAGCCGCACACTTTCAGAGAAATGCACCGAGAAAAACTAATGGATATCTGAATTAAACGGGTTTCAGGTGCATTAATTTGATGAAATGTCCTTGCTTGTATCATTGGACATTGATTTATAAAAAAAAACTGTCGAGCAATCACATTGGCGAATGACAATGTTCTCAGATATTCTCTACTTTATTCTTCTTCGTGAGAACTACATTAGTTCAGAAAATCACTGACATCTAAAATTATTTCAAAGCCGGGATCATACAAATTCACAGTTATATAATATTTGCATATTATTTATGATAGGGAAGAAAGCCACTAAGACACACGGGGTAGCAGAGTGTAAAAGAATAGGATTAAAGTGAATCATTATTCTGGAGCGAGAAAATTAATAGAAAACTAATCAAGAGGACAGCAGATAATGATTCACCTTGCATTTAAATCTTTGGAAATCAAAGTTGGCTGGAAGGTATGGAGCCAGAGGAGAGATTAACAAGCTAGAAATGCGAGAAAAAAAATAACATAGATCTTACGGCTGTATCCAATCAATTCAATTTTAAATGGATGAGACCTTGTTGCCAATATAGTACTTTGCTTAAAACCTGAAATTCTAGGTACCATAGCAGAAAGATCACCCGAAAAATTACCATGGAAGTATTTATAGAGCAAATCCACAATACCTCCTTTTTTTAATGAATTCGAGGTCCTGATTTTCTCAGCTGAATTCGGAAATTCTCATGCAATACAAAGCTCAACTGATCCCGTGTTCCCACTGAAACTGAGGCTCTATTGAGCGGGATGGACATAACTACATCTATGGTATTGGACATCGTCTTTAATTTGGATTCCCATAGGCTAATGGTGGGAACGGGATACCAGCCGTTGTCCTGACGAAATGTGCTCCTGAAATGGCTCCTGACCCCTCCAAACTATATAACTACTGTCTCAACGTTTTTCGCTTTCCAGTCTGTTGGAATTCCTTACCTGTTGTCTCTATCTAAGAACTCGGGAGACATTTTGACCCATCTAACTACTGCCCTATCAGTCTCCTACCTCACTTCGTCAAAGTCTGCGAGGCTTTAATCAAAGCCTAAGTGATTAAGCAGCTTACACCGCAAGAACTCCTCTCTGACAAGCAATATGCTTTCTCCTTTGATTTATATACAGCTGATGTACTCCCAACCATAACTGAAATTGTTGACCAAGCAATTCACAATAATGGAGAAGCTGATGCCGTGGCTCTTGATATCTCTAAAACGTAATCTTTAGGGATACGGAATTTCAGGACGATTATTTGTCTTAATACAATCATTACTGTCAAATTGTGAAATAAATGTCGTCCTAAACGGGTTATATTCCAGTTCCTTTCTCACAAATACTTGTATTCCCCAAGGTTCTATCCTGGGTCCTACAGTGTTTCGGATATCCATTAACGATCTTCCTGATGTCATCTCTTCCCAAGTAGGCGGCTACGCTGACGACACTATTATTTATTCTTGCCTCAATAGCAAATCTGGTATCGCTGATAAAACTAACCTGGCACCTCT